>JARHVA010003232.1:435000-857500 GCA_037957365.1 Torreya grandis
GCTCTTACTCATCTTATATTCAACTTAAAAATAAAAAAATAACTCTATAATTCATGTTTTCTAGTTTTAGTTTATTTTTCTATTTGGTCAATATTGAAAGATTAATATAACAAAATAAATCTCTATTCCTTTGTTTTTTAATTTCACAATTTTATACTTGAAGTGTTTGACCTACATTGGTCTGTCACTTTTGCTTGTAGCACGGTCCTTTGCTTTTCTTTTGTTCTCTCTTTTAGCCTTTATTCTCTTTTTTTTCATTTGGGAATTTTTTTTTCATCTTTTATTCATTATTGCATAGTAACTTAAGCCTTTGTTCTATTTGTTTTATATATACAAATTCTCTCACTCAAAATAAATATTTCAGTCTTTTTCAAGGCATTTATTAAATAATAAACCACTCAAAACATTTATTAACTCTTTAATGAATTTATTAAATTTTATAAATTATTATTCATACTAAAAAGGACATATTTCTCAACAATTTATTTTTTATACCTTATATCCATAATCATTTTTTTCTCATACTTTTTGTTAAAAAGACGAGTTGTCTTTTTAATATAAGAATAAATTTGTTATTGATATAAATATTATTTTAATATTTTAGTATTGTTGTTATGTATATTTGGTAGGGAATAATTTTTTATGTGAGATTATTTTCACATCATATCTTGCTTTTCTTCCTAACATTTTAACGTAATTTTGGTGGAATTTAACATATCTCTCTTTTACTTGTGATCGCATCAATGGCATTTAAATTAGATATTTTTTTAAATTTTAAGAAGTTTATGTAAAAAATCAATTTTAAAAATGATGAAATAGCTTCTCTTCAACACCAAATTACATGTCAAAATGACACTATTACTATTTTTCATAGTTCTATTCTTGCACTTTAAAATACTTCTCAAAATCAAATGATGAACATGTAATATTTTATTAAATTTTTAAATGTATAATTTGATTCTTTTAAACATGATAATATCTCTAATGATGATGAGAACACTCCTTCAACCAAGCTCTACTTAAAAAATAATGCACTCCATGGGGTACGCTAGAGGAGATCTTGGTAAGTGTGGATATGGTGTTAGAGGTACAATCACTGAGGGTGAATCAGTGAGCCTATAAAATCCAAGTTCTATTTCAACCCTTTCAAATTATTAATTGATTACCATAATAATTCATGAATCATACACAACATTCATAGTAATGAATAAGAGAGACAATGCAAGATCAATCACATAACACATGACATATGTGGGAAACCCTGTTAGGGGAAAAAACCCACTAGAACCTAAAAATGGAATATTTTCCTATAATAACATGAAATAATTTAGACTAGATGCAATGGATCAAGGAACTACAATACCTATTAGTGAGACTATAATCCCATAAGGTGTTACAACACCTGTCTAGTTGAATTGTACTAGGAACCAAACTTTTAGAAAGTTTCACCTTGTAAAAAGGCTATAACCCCCTTAAATGCTAAGATATCACAACACCGCATATGAACACATCCACCTATGAACTTATTTCTTAAACACCTGATGATGGACATCTGATTATTACTCTTCACCTTTGCTCATACTCAATCTATAAGAGCACTATTATGCCAATAAAATTATGACCTATAGGTCATACAAATAGTCCTAAATTTGTTATGTTGTTAAACCCATCCATATTTAACTCTACCCCTCATTCAATCCACAATTAACACACGTAATCCTCTCTCAAATATCTCCCAATTATCTCACACAAGTCTATTTCCAATTCTAGAAACCAACACATTTGGTTTCACTATTTATAGAGCAATCATGATCATCACTATATTAGTCAGTAATTAACCATGAATTAACCCTTAAGGAATATATCATATGAATACATGGCTCAAAATTATCTTGATATGTTTACCATAGCATATATGGGTCACCCTTAACCAACTACACCTTTTAATAAGGCCCGTGTAGCTCTTATAGGTCTCATGTGAACCTATTCACTCCTTTAGCACTTCATCAAACAAAAAAAGAACATAGAACAACATACAAAAGTATGGAACCATTCCTTATGATCTATAATTCCCCATTAAGTGGCAATAATCAACATATTACCCTTATGATTAAGCACAGTTTATTCAAACAATAATCTGTGCACACGATCATTATTAACGAACACACAATCACCTTCTAAACCATTGTTCATATTGCATATAAATGGTCAAACTTTCATAATGCACACCCAATACCCTCATGGAGTCTAAAACACTCCTAAATATCTAATTCAACATGAGACATCGAAATAACATCAATACAAGCTTAATATCCTTCTCGGGTCACTTTCAGAATACACATTAACACATAGTCAAATTTGAACCTTAATATATTTGATTTTTACACCATGAGAAAATTATACATAGATTGAAAGATATTTCTAAAATACAAATCAATAGTTTTTCCTTTAAAAATTAGAATAAAAATAGTCACAATTAAACTTTCAACACCATGCTCAAATCTCATATCCTCACTACTCAAATTAAACATGCATCATTGATCTTATCCAAAATTCAACGCATAGGTGCCAATGCTCAAATGTTAAACCTTGAACATGTTGACCTCATCTCATGCAATATTAAAAATTTAACCTCATTCACTCCATCAATCTCCTATACGTAGCTTGGTATTTAATAATAATAAACAATGATCACTTTAACACCTTGATTTTAATACAAACCATTGATCTCTATTTGTACGATCACCCACTTACAATTGATCCTTATAAGAAGCTCAATCTTTATCTCTACTCAGTGTTAAACATTGACCACATGACAACATCTCCTTGATTCCTAATTTCTTAGAGTATCTTGCTCCATTGATGTTTCTCAAACTTTAACTTGTGTACATTTGACTATGGGAACCTTGCTTATCTACCTAGAAGACTAAATTTACATAGTCATATCTTTTAAATTGCTCACTCATATTTTTTCAAATTTAGACCATATGATCTCCTCACATAGGAGAATCCAACCATGTGTCAAACTAATCTTGAAACCTTCACATGTATGAGATATAATAACATTAAAATTCCTCCTCAAATTTATCTATTTACAAAGCCAAGAGTGTCAAGAATTTTTTGGAAGGAAAACTTTGCTCATGCATATATATTGACATGCTTTGGTGAATGATCTAAAATTTAGTGTAAATAAACTAGGTACAAAATTGAACAAACCCATATGACTACCTTCTCCTAAAATTCCCACACATGATAGATATGCCACCATCAAACTAATTACTTGATTCTTTCTTGCCTCATGCAAATTTGGCTAAGTATGGGAAAATACTATCAAACTACCTAAGATCCCAACTTTGCCCTTGCATATATTTTGATGTGCTTTAGTGCATGATTTAAAATTTAGTACAAATAACTAGGGACTAATTTTATCATAAACATATGAATAACTCCCCCTAACTCATCCACACATGGTAATGGTGATGTCATCAAATTGCCTACTCATTTTTTTTCCACTAGACCCAAAGTGTCTAGATGAAAACTATGGACAACTAGATGAATTCCATTTATGTACATAAGCCCTTAAAGCACATAAAATATACTATGGAACTGTTACACATCCTCAAATCATAATACTCATCCCTAAACATCTCTAAATATCTCAAATCTTAATATTAACCAAGTCACCTTCAAGCATACTAGGACAAGCACATTGTACACTTTGTCATTAACACTTACACTATCAAGGCACTTCATCAAATCACTTGGAAAACTTCATAAAATCATCATGAAATCATTAAAAACTCTCTAACATATCATAAACTTGAACCAATTTTTCCTCCTAATATAAATTGTGAAGGTCTCAATTTTAATGATTCTAATATACATTCAAAATCTTATGATCCTCCACATTGAAGGGTTTATAATGCAACTTATTTTGATTATACTAATTCTAATGCTCATTCTTTGGTTAAAAATTATAAACCTTGTATGCATTATGGAAATAATGGGCATCACATATCTAAATGTTAGAAATTACACCCATGTATATCTTATGGTAAATCCATGCACAACACTTTGCATTATTGAAAAATGACTAAATCTCTTACCTCTAAGGATAAAACTATTTGGATTCCTAAAATTGATGAATTTTCTAGAGACTTTGATGTTTGCTCTTGTTATAATTCTTGTAATGCTTCACATAAAATATATTTTTCAAGTGGCACATTTTCTTTGTCTCCGTTTTGATAACTCAATACCATTTATACATTAATTCCTTTTTATTGTAAAGAAAATATGGGAATATATTGACTAACATATTTTCATGTAGGCTTACATACTTTATGATGGAATTTGTCTTTATTCTATTTACATTTTTTGTACATCTACTTTTATTATATTATATATGTAGATTGTATTTTTGGCATAATTGTTACTTAATTTGAAAGATTGGTGTTAGCTTGCTTATTTTTTAGGGTTTTGTGGATCAGTTATCCTTCTGGATTGTCTCTGTTCCTTGGCATATTGAACACCTTGTCCAAAAAGTATTCTTGGCTATTCTTGATGATCACAAATTCTTCCTTACAACTTTTGATAACACCTTCTTTTATTTCTTCTTTCAATCTTTTATAATTTATTTTGAAGGAAGTTTCTATTAATGGAGATTATTGTGTAATTTTAACTCCATTCTTTGTTTTTAATAGGTTCTATCCACATTTGTAATGCTAAATGAAGTTTAAGGTGGAGCATTGAAGAATTAACTTTAATTTGGGTCATTTATAAGGTTTATAGGCTTTTTATAAGTCTTAGTAATGTGTGCATTTATTATATTTATAAATGCATTTTATTCTTACCTTTATGAGGTTTCACTCACCTCCCTAATCCACTTTCTGGATTTAGAGTTACTTGCATGTAACTCTTCATTCCCCACATGGCACACACTCCCTCCACTTTCTAATGGAATAGGCCATAAGTGGTACATACATAGGGTGATTGTAAGGTCATAATGAGATTTTATGTAACTCTAATTTTACTCCTATAGCTCTATAAAAGAGCCCGTTCTCTCCTCTTTTCCTCACTAGAATCTTATATCTCTCTCTTCTTCTCTTGTGCTCTAAATTTAATCTTGTACTTATTGAGATTCTGATAACAAGCCTTCTAATAAGATCATGTGGGTTTTTTTACAATATGTTTGGTTTGCCACTTTAAAATATTGTGTTAATTTATGGTTTTCACCTTGAGAAGTAACTTAATTTCTTTATTTCTTTAATTTTTTCACTTTCAACGTTATTGATAAATGTTCTTGGCATAAATCCATTCATGGTCATTGGAATAAGCCACAACCATGCCTATCATGGAAAAAACAAGGTGATTTGATGATTATAACACATGTTGAATGTTACAAAATTGATGTGACCACATAGATTAAAATAGGATAGAGTGTGTCAAGTTCGGGTGGGCCCAAACACGAAGGGACATGACAAATGTTTTCACAGTGAGACAAATCTTAGTTGAATTAATATATATTTTTATTTAAGGTAGAGTATAAAGACCAAAAATGTATTGGTACTTAAATTTGATGGTTATTTTTCCTTTCATTTAATATGATCTATTAATAAAATTTATTATATTTTATTGGAATATGACCATCAAATTTAGGCCCTAATAGAAACATTTAAAATTTCACCTATTAAATCAAATAAATACATTAATCATTAGAAAAGATGTGTAAATTGTTTGCATTGTTCTAGATATTAGAGTTTAAGTTTTAACCCATATAACAAATAATTGTTTATTTTTTTGGATTAGGAAGTTACAAATGAGGATAGGGGAAAAAAACTTAAATTTGATGGACATATTTATGTTTTTAGTCATAAAATGCAATCAATTTTTAATAGAAGATCATAATGGATGCAATCAAAAATGTTTAGTAGACCCAAAAATATATAGAATATTATAATAAATATATAAGTTTTATCTAATGTTTCCTTATTCAACTATGAATTATATTAGCATTTGAAGGGTAATGTTAAATACATAGTAGTCATAAAAAAATCATGACATGTAGGGTCAACCAACAAGTTTAGGCCCTAGAGGGGAAGGCTATTAAAGAAATCATATTGAGGGGCATTTTCATTATGGTATAAATCTCATTGGCATAAGGATCATGGTCAATTGGGTTTATATGTTCATGAAAACCAAGGATACCAACCATTGTATGACTAGGTTTTTAAACGACTGAGGATTTTATAGTCATTGAAGCAATTCCAAGATGCACATAAGAGGTATATTTAACTAGGAGTAGTAAGGCATGTATTTATAGACATTTTATATTTTTTCATTGGGATTATGAAGCCACATAAGAGGAAAGGGGAAAGCTAAAAAGGAAAACATAATCACTATATAACCAATCAACCATTGTGTTAGTAGAAGTATCACTTTTATTATTATTTTCTTCCATTACCATAGTACCTCTTAGAATAAGGACCACATTTTATTGGGTTTATATGTTATCATGGTAAAATACTACCAACCAATGTGTTATTCATTTTTTGAAAAAATGAGGATCATAGATTTGTAAAATCAATTCAAATATGCATTAAAGAGTAATATCTTACTTTGGTAGTAAGGCATGTATTAAATGCATTTGATCAAGTATTTGTTGTGTTATGAAACCACATAGGAGGAGAATATAATGCCAAGAAAACACATTTATTATTCTCTCAAAACCAATCAATTTTTATGATAGTACAAGGATCACTTCTATTGTGGCATTAGCCCCATTTTGTCAAAAACGATAGTCATTTGTTGTGTATATATGTTTCATGTACCAAGCCTAAAAACTAATGGTGTATCATTATTTTGACTCAATGAGAATTTTAGATTTGTATAATAAATTTCAAGATGCACTAATGAGGCATGTCCATCATGGTGTATTGCACCATATATTTATAATCATATGAGTAGGATTAAGCCATGATTTTATGAATCGTCATGAGAGGTGATGGGAGTGATGATAAATAAAACATACTCAACTAACTACTAATCAACCACTATGTTAATACTATGGACACTTCCATTGTCCTATCACCCTGATTAGCATAAGTTAGAACATGGTCTACTAGGTTTATATATTATTTTGGATCAAACTTACCAATTAATATGTGGTTATTTTTTTTTAATGAATGGGGATTATATAGTATTTGAATTCATTCCAAGATGCATTGAAGAGTCATATTTGACTTAAGATAGTAAGGTATGTATTTAGAGGCTTTTAAGTGGGATTTGTTTTTTGGGGATTATGAAGCTACATAAGAGGAAAGGGAAGGATATATATAATAAATCATACTCATATTGTAACCAATCAATGATTGTGTTAGTTAGAGGGTAACTTCCAATGTGATTGCACCCCAATTTGAATAAACATATTGTTTTATTGAGTTTAAATGTTACTACACACAAATTATTCTACACCATGGGGCCCAAGACCAAGTGTTTAGGGGATAACCAAGTTTGGTTTTGTAGAGTGAATGCACTGAGATGTTATTACTTGTAAGAAATACAATTTTTGTTCATAAATGAAAGAACATGGAAGAAAAAGATCGCGTGATACAATGTGTGTATACAAAGTAGATGCATGTAAGAATATATATGTATTATGATAGTGTATTTCATTGAAAAGACTCTTGAAGACTAAATGTGATTAAATGCATATGTTACATATTTAACGTGCATAATACAAGAGTAGTGATAAGTATTGTGTAGATACCAATGAGGAGGTTGGTGGAGCATTGATCCAATCAGATGTGGTAGTTGAAAACAAATAGAACCATTATTTTCTAGATTGTCTCCAACCAATTCCAATCTTGAGATCCTCTCTTAGCATAAATGGTTAGTTAGGTGATTTGAATTAGCCATGCAATCGGGGATTGTCGACACATGGTTGTGTGGTAGTTTGGCCCAAAGGACAAAGTAAGTCTAAAAATAGGTGACAACAAGGTGAGAAGGATTATGACATGTGATGTGAATAATGAGATGCACAAAGTGTGATACGAGGAAATCAATAAAAAAATGTGTGTGAATAGGCATAAGACTTTTGCATTAATTTGTCAACAAACATTAAGTAAGGGAATGTGCATTATTGCATGGGAGGTGTGAGCTCTACATAGAGGAATAAATGAGGAGTGTGTTTGAATCTAAAGAGGATGTGCATGAATCATTCACCCTTTATTAAAGAGAAATGGTCTTCATTATGTCAGTGTAGTTGAGGTAACTATACTTTAAATTTCTAAGAAATATACCACTTAACTTGATCAGCATATTATCCAACCTTGACCACTTAGAAAAGTTGATATGTGCCATGGTAGTGTGAGTATGTCTATCACTTTGATGATCTGGTCCATATGGCTCTATGGGTCATAAGTGTTTACGAACCAAATTAGAAGGATTTTGTGTCTCTACAAGCTAAAGAAATGGTAAAGTGTAAGTCCTAAGAAATTTATGCATTGAATACTTGATATGCAAGTGTGGAGGCCCAAGCATGGAGGCAAATCAAAAATGAAGGTGATCTCACTAGATGTATGCAAAATGGTGTAAGGACCATACTGCAGAGGCTTGATCTTCAGGTGTGGACCCTTGAAGTAATCCTTCTAAAGGTACAACCAAAAATTCTAGATAACTTAGAATGCATAAGGTATGTGATGTGCATCATGATTCTCCTTGTACTTTGGTTATGTGAGAAACAAAATCTATTGAACCTATTAATGAAAAGAATGGATGTGGTGAAAAAACATCTTAGATTTGTCTATTTATTGCTCTTGTGTGAATGACTCAGTGCCAACTAGTGCATGGTAGGATATTCCTAGATGTGCCAAAGGTTGAAACCCAGGACATGTCTAGAATAGACTATGACTCATAGAGCTATGAAGAGCTCACTTGTATATGTGTTGAGTGTACAAGATTTATCCTTCCAAGTATAAGCATGTGCATGATTGTACATTGTTATAAGATGAACATGTGTGTGATTGACCACTTCAATTTTCCCATCTATCTATGGATGAAATGTCATCGATCAATCCAACTATACATTAATCAAGTCCATTGATGCTTACCAAAAATGACTCATAAGGCATGGATCTCAATCAGAGATGATGGATTTTGGAAGCCCAAAATTAACCCATAGATGGTTGAATAAATATTTTGCAGTGCCAACTAAGTCAATGTATTTCTTGCATGCAACCATGATAGCCATGTTAAAATAACTATCCACTATAATGAATGTGAAACATCAGGTTGTCATCTCATTATAGGTAACCCAGTCATGAAATCCATGATGATACATTCCCATGGTCTAGATAGAACCAATAGAGGTGTGTAAAGTCATAACTTCCTATTTGTGGGCTTGGTGAACCAATAAGTAATGAAATTTTTGATGTGGAATTCAATGTTTATGTGCATGTATGGTGAGAATAAGTGCAACTATAACATAGCTAAAGTCTTTATCATGATGAAGTATCTTGAGGTCTTAGTGTTGTGTGCCTCTCAAATGAGTGATTGGCAAGGTGTGGCATTAGGAACACAAATATGTCCAAAATTTTAGAGAAATTGGTCAAACAAATTGGAATCATGAACTTTTTTAACTTACGTGATGATAGAATAAGTTGCTTTAAATTTATGGTAAGTTGAGTAAAGGCATACCCCATCTACAAAGTTATGGCCATGCATATCTAACACTGTTATGAGCACCTGAATTGGCAGTTGGCTAAGGTAATATGTGGACTTATTATCTTTTTCTTTCTTGTGCTTGATCATGAGATGAAGCTTTTTTAGACCTAAGTCATCGATTTCATGTGCCATGCATTCTATATCTTATTTCATGTCTGTAGAAACTAAAGCGGCTTGTGATCTGAATGAAAAACTATCTCCTTCCCTAAAATATTGCATCACCATTACTTGACTATTTTAATAATAACACATAGTTATTTTTCATAGGTGGATCACCTTTACACCATGTTGCTGAATGTCTCTAAGTGTTATGTGATTGGATGTCCATGTTTCATGAGTAGTGCACTGAGTGTGTACTTGGATGCATCAGTATGAATTTAAAAGGAATGTAAAATATTGGGCATTGTAAGAATAGGCACCATATAGAGGTAATGCTTGAGCTCATCAAAAGTGTAATGTTTCACATAAGTCCAATTGAACTTGGGTTTTTCACGTGTTATCTGAGTGAGAGCCTACAAAATCTACAAGAAACCAAGGTTGAACTTGTGGTAGAATTTATCAAATACAATAAAACTCCTCAATTTTGTGAGATTGTGTGAAGTAGGCCAGTTTTATGATCACTTTGATGTTTTCTAGATCTACAAAGATGCCAATGTGATCAATGATATAGCCTAGGTATTTAAACTACATAGTGTCGAATGTGCACTTTGTTAAGTTGGCCTAAAACTTGTGTTGATGCAAGGTGTCTAAGACATGCAAGATATGATCCATATGCTCCTCTCAAGTCTTGTTGAGTATGAGAATGTCACCCAAGTAGATGATGATGGATTTCAAGAAATGCCTTAGTAGATCATCCATCAAGTGCATGAAATTGGATGACACATTGGTGAGGTTAAAAGGCATGAACAACCATTCATATGATCATTCTCATGTCTTGAATGTTGTCTTATAAATGTCTTCAGGATGGACTAGAACCTAATGGTAACCTAACTTCAATCCAATCATGATGAAGTATTGTGCACCTTGAAATTGGTCCAAAAAGATGTCAATACATAGAAGTGTGTGCCAATTCTTCACCATTATCTTGTTGACCATGCAATTGTCTCTATAGAGGATCCATGACCCATGCTTGTTAGATGTAAGGACTATTCAAATCCTACAAGGTGAAAATCGAGGCCTAATCTTGCCTTAATCAAGGAGATCTTGTATCTAGCACCATATTTCATCATTCTCCCAAATTGATCTGTTAATCATGGGGATATTTGAAAGAGGAGATCTAGGAACCAAACTAATGCAGTGTTTTACTACAAAGTTTATTGGAAGGCCTTCAAGTTCAATGAAGACTTAACTTTGATGCTTCAATAACTTGTCAAGTTGTTATTTCTACGATGTTGTGTTAGTGTTGTGCACTACCAAGGTGTGCTTTATTTTTAGTGAAATTGTATTAGGATGGACCATGAGTAACATGAATTTTTGTGCATGTGAGATAAGATTGTGACATTGCTTGTTAGAAACCAAGGTGACTTTGGTTGTGGGCACTAATTCAAAGAATTTGTAAAAGTGGTCTTACACATGAATTGTCCAACACTATGGCTTGGCTTGATATGTAACTTCATGGGACTATATAGATATGGTCTTCCTAGAAAGACGTTGTAGACCTTTAGAAGTGCTATGTTATAGTTGATGTTGTCCTCCATAGGTTTGAATTTGTACTAAAAAGTTCATTATTCCCAGATCTGTATATCTTTCCCTTACTAAAACCACCCCAATGAATATGGCTTAGGATGTACAATAGTAGTAATACCAAGGTGTTTTATTGTGGATTTCACAATGATGTTCTTATGACTACCATTATCGATGATGACATGGAGATGCTGACCCTTCACCCATAAATTAGTGTGGAAGATAAGTTCACGCTACTCAAAGATGTCAATCTCATTGGGGCTTGTGCTTAGATAAGAGTCATATAGATTAGTGATGTCCATCAGTGTAGATCCTAATGCATATTGTGAAATCAAGGATTAATATGCACACAACATTTAGAGTGATCATGGGTGGATGAGTGATGGTGATGGCACCACTTATCACTAGACTTATTATCTTTATTTGAAGTGGAAGGTGTAGGAGCCTTCCAATGTTGTGCATTATTTTAAGGCTACTCACCTTTGAGATAAGTGTTGTGCTTCTACATAGAAGGATGATGTGGAGTTGAGTGAGGGTTGGCCCTTCTACACTATGTTGGATGAAGAGGTGGAATATTGCTTCATTTTTACCTTGGCTCTTACCTTGGAAGCATTATGATATGATTGCCCAAGAGTGTTGGAAGTTAAATACTCTATGTTTACATAGATATTAGGTGAGATTCTATTGATGTACTTCAGCACCCTATGTTGTTTGCACATGTTCTCTTTCCCACATGTAAAGTAGTCATGTAATATGATGGTGTATTATTCCATAGATTGATCCTTGCACTCACATAATTATTGAAACTTGATGTACTCATCTTCGAAGTGTCAAAGAGGGTAGTACTCCTCCTTCAACACATCAATAAATGTCTTCCATGATTCAATTGAAATGCATAATTGTACACACTACGAACTAGATCTCTCCCAATATTGGAAAAAATGGAATGGACATCTTCAGTACTGTGAAGGTGATCTTCTTAATATCTCTGAAATAGTTAACTAAAAAGTATGCCTCAATTTGTTCAATCCAGGTATTCACTTCTTTGACATCGATCTTGCCTTCAAGCAAAGGAATGTCAAGATTGGATTCTACTTTGAAGAGGGTTTATTATTGAAACTATTGTAGAGCATGTTTTTGAGATGGATGGGAAGGCATCAGGTTGAGCTATATCATCAATTCGTATAATTGAACAAAACATTCAGCGTGTTGATACCAATGATCCATACCACACAGCCCAGGACCAAGTGTGTGAGGGAAAACTAAGTTTGGTTATGTAGAGTGAATGCGGAGATGTATATAGATAGAATAATCAAAGACACATTCAATGGAGAGGAAGTCTTACTTTCAAGAAATGCAACTTCTATTCATCAATGAAAGAATAGAGAATTAAAGTATAGTGTACTACTATGTGTTTATATAGAATAGATGCACAGAACAAACTATCTATGTTACAACTATGTATTGCATTGCCCATACTCCTAAAGATTATCTGCCATCAGATGAATATGTTACATATTTAACACATATAATACAAGAGTAGTAACAAGTGTTATGCAATTAGCAATGAAGATGTTAATAACACATTGACCCTGTCAATGTGGTAGTTGGCAATCAACAAAATAATTAATGTCCAAGCTGTCTCCAACCACTTCCAATACCGAGATCCTCTCTTGGTGGTGACTGCTAGTTGGGAAATTTAAATTAACCTTGCAATCGGGGCTTGACGACATGTAGTTGTGCTATAGTGGGGCCCAAAGGTTCAAGCAAGTTTGTGAACAGGTCCCAGTGAGGTCAGTAGGACTGCAAGCTGTGAAATGCATAGTGAGGTGCGTAGGCTGCGATCTGAAGAGATTAATTCATGAAAGTCTGTGAGTAGGGGTAGAACTTGTGCATGAATTTGTCAAGAAACTTTGAACAAGGGAGTGAGCATGATTACGTGGGAGGTATGAGCTCTGCATAGAGGAACAAACGAGGAGTGTGTTCCTTCCAATTTCCATGCACGCATGCAGTCAATTTCCATACATTTTATGTTTCCTCTTTCACACGGCACCTAGTAAGGCAAAGGGGATACAGGAGTAGTACAAAGGTAATGGAAGAGTAATTTTTTTGTTGAGGAATTATTCGTCGTTGAATCTTTGTTGGGAATTATTGCACTCGGTAAGGATGGGTTTTCTCAGTTGAACAGTAAAATGAAAGACTCCTGAGTCAATGATGGGCAATCTCGAAAAAGAGAGATAAAGGGGATACATTTTCTCTGCATTTTCCTACAAATTTGCGTACATTTTCTGTTTCCTCTAAGTCCTCCTTCACACTGCAACGAGTAAGGTAAAGCGGATACACGACCAATATAAAGGTAATGGAAGAACATGGCCAATATGCAATGCAAAGCAGTGAAGGGTGGGTGATTCTCATAACCAATGCCTGATAGTTTAACAGAGCTCCGTTATTTGGAAAATGTGCATTTATCAAGGCGGAGGATGTATTCCACAAGTGGTAGCTGTGTGGGGCTGAAATCCAATGCGTGCATCGTTTTTTTTGAGGCATTATTTGATCTTACTAATTTGGATGTTGGCAGAAAGAAGCGATTTCCTTCATTGAAATTGTATTGCTCTACAAATTTTTCTAGCCAACACAGAAACGAACGGGAAGAACTCCTGGGGGACTGTCATCTCCTCCCAGCCTCTGCCGTCAGGACAAAGACGGGGGAAGCCATCAGGAGTATCTAAAATCCACCATCTATCCAACCGGCACGATCCATTTCGGAGGCACCGTTTTACACGTCAAAACCTCACCGGTCATAACCGCGTTTTCTTCACGGAGCCTAACATCCTTAACCCAGAGATACTCAAGTCGGACGTGATAACGCCTGAGGTGAACATCCTTTCCACGTGGAGCGGCATCCAATATTTCTTTGCTACGACCGGCGAGGGCTTAACCTCTGATTTGGGGGTGAATTTCATATACTTCTTGATGGCTTGCCCTGTCTTGTCCTCGACGGCGGAGACCGGGAGGAGGTGACAGTCCCCCAGGAGCTTTTCCCTGTTTGTTTCTTTGTTGGCCAGTATCATGCCAGCTCCACCCGCCCGCCACGATGTCACGTAGGATTTTTTTCCTTTCTGCTTGGCTTTTAACTTTTCTCTTCCTTACCGTCCCTACCATGAGTGGAATATTTGATTTACTTGGTTAAATTATTTTGTTTGTTTTTCTAATCAACCACGGCTCGATTTTTTTGAGTTTGTAAAAGCTAGACTATGTTAAAAACATTGCATAACATTTCTTAGACACCTTATTTCTTTTGGATTGGGTGTTGCTTCCTCCATTGGCAGATCTGGTTTAAGGTGGACATTGAAGTGTATTTGGATTGTTTTTTTCTGGATGCACATACATTCTTTTGTTCTTAGTGTATCATTGGAATCTCTTCGTGTTGATACCCTGTATTTTCTTATAGTTTTTTTTTTTAAATTATATATGCATTACAATAACTTTTAAAATAAAAATAAACATTTTTGCTTTTTGTTAAAGTGTAATTAAATTTTAATATTCTATTTTCGTTCTTTCAATTTTATCTGAAAGGACAATCGTCAGTGTTAAAATAATTTGAAAGACTTGGATACAAATTGATGTTGACTTATTGAGCTTTGATATTTCATTATTATATTCTTAATTAGGATTCAAAGTAGTTGTATTGATAGTGTGAGAGATTTGTGTTTGTGTTTTGGTTTAATTGTAATAGATGTTAACTTTTTTATAAGAAACAAATTGATTTAATATGATTTGTGCTGTTCAGTTTTAGCAATACATATACTTTGTTTATGGATAGGAAAATTGTTTGAGAAAATGTAACCTGTAAACAATTTTTTTTTAAAACTTGAAACCATGTTCTATTTGTGTTTATGTTTTGGTTTAAATGTAATAGATGTTACTTTTTTTATAAGAAATAAACTGATTTAATATGATTTGTGTTGTTCTTGTTTAATATTTTTGCAATAATGTATTGAGCAAGGTTCACCATTTGAATTTCTTTGCCAAGAGGTTTTGTCCCTACCTCTTGTTGAGATACACTAATGGTCGGATTGACATCACATAGCTTATTTTGATTGCAATGTTGTCATGCAACATAGACCTAGTCTGGGTTTCAAAACAGTTTAAACTATTTGTCTCCTGCCAATTTCCATTGAGTTTCAGTTTTAGCAATACATATACTTTGTTTATGGATAGGAAAATTGTTTGAGAAAATGTCACATGTAAACAATTTTTTTGAATTTTAAACCATGTTTTCTTTCGTATGTGATGTAATAAATCAAAAAATAACATTCTTGAGAGGTGATCCTTGCTTCAGAAACAAATGTATGGCTATATATATATATATATATATTTTTGTGGTTGAGTATTCATGATTTTTATTTCTTTTAACGTCTTGCAAATAGTGTAAAAGTCACTTGTAGCAATGATAACTTTTTTTATCAATCAGTTGCTTTGTCTTAAACTTTTGGTAAAGAAAATAGACACCACATACCCAAAATTAAACGCAAATCTAGTAGACTCTACCAAAATATCCTAGATGCAGAGACTTATAAGCCAAAGAAACAAAAAGGTTAAACATTGAATTGGTGCTGGTAGAAAACCACCTCCTTGAAGACAAGGATTTTAATTATGATGTTGGTGATTGTTTTATATGTATTATAATTTGTTAAAATTATGATATAATTCTGCTAAACATTGAGATGGTATGATTGAGTATTTATATAATTTTTTGCAGAGAGGTGATCAAGATGTATTGATCTCATTCCATCTTGAGTTGGACCATAACATGTTATATACAATGCATGGAATTCATGACCCGGTGACATATTTTCATAGAATGAGGCATCTTTCGACACCTTCATTGAATGTTATGGGGTGATGCTTTTTACATTCAATGGTTATAAAAATGGTTGAATCTATACATATATATCTAGTCATCTACGAGACACAAAAACTATCTTTAACTATTAGATAATGTTACATGCTTCCATATTACATCTTATTTCATGGTGAAATTCTTTTTTAAGCAATATCCAAACAATTGAATTGGAACACATTTCAGATACCCCAGTATCAATTGCTCACTTCCATCTTCAATCTCATTGGCCTCGAATATTACATGATATAAAAATAAAATGTTGTTATGGTCTTTCAGACAACATATTTGATTGTGGTGAAACCTTTTTTAATTCTATTTTCCAACTATCCAAAGTGAATTTCAACATACCTTGCCTTAGATGCTATGCAACAATATTTTGGAGACAATTTAAATTAAATTAGGGGAAATATTATGAAAGAATTTTGGAGACAAAACTGACCATTTGTCCTTAGTTGAATAGTTGACGTCTATTAAGAGAGTCCCATAAGAATTCATGATTGATTATACTTTTAGGATCCAAAAAACTTGGTATAGAATCTAAACTCTAGTTAAGCCCACTCCTAACAATGCTTTCCTATACTATCTAAGAGACTTAAATAATGATATTTTTACTCTGATCTAATCTATGGGGAATACAACTCTTCCCAATGAATATGAGATTGCCATTAGATCTGAAAAATGTTTTATATAAGACAGAAAGATTGATCCAAGACCTCCCATGCCACTATTTTTATAATTAACACCAACTACACCACCTACACAACTTGTATTATCACCCAATACTATTACAACAAGCAAACCAACTAGTCAAGAGATAACTCCTCCTAGCCCATAAAATGATTTATGAGCCATGAAAACTTTACTTGAGACATTTAGAAATGAACTAGCCACCTGTAAGAGGCAACAAGCTAAGTTTAATAGGCCTTTCTAGCCTCCTTATTATCCTTATCATCCTTATAGTCAACCCTTTCATGTAAATCCACTAGCTTGAGGAAAAATCACATATGTTATGCCCTACAAAAGTTAAAATCTCAATGCTAACAACACTTTAAAATCCATTTTACCTATGAAAAATAACATAGATTAGGATTATGATTGGTGTTAGTGAAATCAACATCAAAATCAAACCACAGGTCAAAATGGAGTGTTTGATTAAGCTTTGATGGTCTAAAATGTGTCATGTACTCAAGGGCAACCAAGTGAATCAGCTCCATATAAGTAAGAAGTGCATGATCAAACATAAACACAAAATGAGCCTATAATTTTGAGTTGAAAAGAGAGTGACTTTTATGGCATGAATTTGGATGAAGAAGCAGGTTCAAGAGTCTCTTTTATATTTGAAGAGGAATTCATCATATCGAACCTTATGTTTCATCAAGAATAGCATGTTTCACATAATGAGGACACTATACTAGTATAATAAGATCCCAATTATTTGTTGAATGAATGGATAAAGGATTTTCATAAATTTTAGCCATATGATCATATGGAAGGAGCAAGTTCATATACATATTGTATGCATAAGGAGAAAACCATTCTACCTAATCTCTTGAATCCTCAAGAAGAGCTTGATTAAACTTGGTAGTTGTATTATGACCTCGTTAAAGAATTTGAAGCTTTAAGTAAGCCAAAACCCCTAAAGAGCTAAAAAAAACATTGATGTATTTGTATATGTTGGATCTCCATTTGACACATCTAAGGACATCGTGAAAAATAATGAATAGTATGGCAAATTAATGGATGAGGTTGATTCTCCTTCTAAAAATTATTCATGGATACAAGAGATTTTTGGTTATTAGATGGTGGATTTAAATATTAATGGGTTTCCTAAAGAGATATCAACCTTGAAAATAATATTCTATTTAGGGGATCAACTCCTTGAGGAGGACTCCATTCTACCTAATCTTGTGAAAACAAAACAAGATGTTGATGAGGCATGGAAATAATATTTTAATATCATTGAAGAATTTGAAGCTTTTAATAAGCCAATGGAACCTAATGAATAACAAAAGGATGATAATAGAGTTCCATCGGTCATATATTAGTTTGATAGGCCTTAAGACATCATGAAAGATTAATATTAACTTATCAAATCAATGGCAAGTCCCGTTGCCCCAAATAACCAAGTAGGTTGGAAAAATATTAAAAATGATCTCCAAACTACTCATTTATTTCAAGAAGAGGACTTTTTTTTCAAATATCAATCAAATTTTGAAGGTTCACATGAAAATCAGGTTACATAGTTGAATGCTAATAAGTTACCAAAGATGTTTTTCAATCTAGAGAGTACTTTCAACTTGGATGATTAATTGAAAAGGAAGAAAATAAACCTAGTGATTAATGAGAGAGATAATTGGATAGTGGTCATTGCTAAAGACACATTATTAAAAGCTAGTAAGTCATGTTTTCAATTTGAAAAAAAAAATTAACTCACCCCTATCAACCAATTAATTATGTGCTTAAAAAGAGGAGAAAAAACCTTAGAGATTTTTTTTTACCTAGGTTGATTGGATAAGTTTTGAGGCCATTGTTAGGTTTTATACATAGTAAATTAGTAATTGGTCATTCCTCTCAGTGTTGTTGACACATTTTTTATTTCTCTGTTGTCTTATTTTGAGGCAAAATTTTAGTTCATTCAAGGCTAGTCCAACATATTTTAGCCATGGTTTCCATTTCAAAGTGATTTGTAGTGAAGCTCATCTAACTCTTATGCCTAATGGATGCTTAAGGCAATTGATCTAAGTGTTTAGGCTAGAAAATAAACATCTTAGGTTGCCAATAAATATTGACTATGACTCCCTCTAGGTCTGATATCAAAATTAGGAGGGTCTTAATATCACTCAATAGTGTCATACTAGATTTATAGAGGTTTATTCAAGTTATTTTCAATGAATAATAGAAAAAAATATTATTAAGAGCACTCATAAGGTCAAGAATAAATCAAAAATTCCTAAAAAGTACTTATGAGTCCATAAAAGACTCGATATGTCTTAACTCACTCATTAAAGTCTTTTTAAATAGGGCAAATCATTCTTAATGTTTCAAAAGGTCATTTTGATATTTGAAGACTCCTCATAAGTTATTCACTCTATACAAATGGACAAAGAATGTATTTAACTTATGGTTTTTTCCTCCAAGTTTGACAATAATAGACTCATCATATACTAATTTGGAAGAGTGCATCAGACCATGATCAAGCTATTACCTATCTTAAATCTTGTATTTAAGGTATTTTTATTGTTTAAATTGATTGCCATCATTTTTAAAGAACTCATGAGGTTGTAAATGAATTTTTTTAGATTTCAAGCACATTGTAGGTTTATATTAGTGAAGAGACATTGCTTTAAAAATACACAAGACTAAGTTATAGCTTTTGATGATATCTCCATTATCTTCAATGTTGAAGGATATAAGTTTTAAATTCACAAATCCTATAAACTCGTTCTAGAATGTTTTCATGATTGTATTAGCATTGTACATTACTTGGTTTTAATGCATTTATAGTATCCTTAGAAAAATATCAAGCATAATAAAGTTTGAAGAGGAAAATACGAATAACTCATGTTCAATTAGTGACCCTCCAATTGATAACTTTAAGATTGAAATGATAGAACAGTTTCAAGGAACGATTTTGTAGATAGTTCAAGTCCATTATCTAATGTTGCAGGCCTCTTATCATGTCGTAGTCTTGTTTAGAAGATGCACGGTCAAAGAATTTTTTTGAAGGGGATTATGAGGGTACTATGAAACCTAACCCTTGTATATATATGAACTAACAACCAAAAAATTATGTTTAAATAATATACATACCTGTAGACTCGAATCCATGAAGTAGCAAGGGTTTCTTGCAAGAAACAATCATGTGTTATATCCATCCTATAGTTGTATGGGTTTATACAATAATTGGAGACTATTTATAGGGTAAAAATGATTCCATAAATAATTTTTATATCAAGGTAAAAGTTAATAATGATTCCATTTTACCAAGAACATGGTAGATAGGTCTAAAGCCCTGCTTAATCCTAAACCCTGTAAATGCACTTTTTTTAATTTTTGAGGACTATTAAGGTATAAATCATGAATTTCGAGGATATAAGAGACATAAAATAATTTTTGGGAAGTATTTTATGTTTTTAATGGTGTAATTATCAAATGAAATGCTTCATTAATCCTTCAACGCTCTCATTTATAGGTTTTAGAAGTCAACAAGAAGAGTTCTAGGGAGTTTCAGGCATGCTAAGGGCTAGAGTGAGGTTACCAAGGTGTTCATACATATTTAAAAGGTTTTTAAAATTATTCTAAACTCATATAAGGTTATTTTTTATCTAAAAAACATACCTATAGGCCCATTAGCTATATAGAGTAGAAAAAATCACAAAAATAGTCCAAAATAACTTGTATTCTCCATGTTTAGAAGTTGAGTAGGGTGCTATAGTTAATGACAAAGAATAATATTGATGTATAAATAATTTTAAAATTATAATATATCAAAAATAGGTTGTGAAAATCAATGTCTTTATATTTAATGCTCTCATCCTAATTGCAGGTCTGCAAGGGTTTTGAGGTCAAAATTCCTCATAAAACATTGAACACTCCAAAACTGATGAAAAATTGTATAAATATGTATGAAAATGTTATAGAAGTGTTACAAGTGGTTTTATATTTATATGTCATCTATAAATAAATTTATTCAAAAAAATAATTTACAGACAAAGTTTTAGACCTAGAAAACCCATGTTTTTTTTGTTTCCTTCCATGATCAAGGTTGGTTGAAGGTAATGATCATTATGACAGGTTAATAAAAAAGTATATGGATGTGATAAACATTTTAATTGAATAAATATTCCTTGTCTCATTTTTACTTTTATTAAAGAAGGCTTATAACCCTGATTGTCTCACTCAAGTAGGTTATAAGATGACCTTCCTTTGAGAGATCCATGGTATTAAACCCTTCAATTAAGTTTGAAGAGAAGTAAAATGTTTCTCAAGAAATTAAATTCCATCCAAGAAGATTACAAAACTATTTATAGTTATGCAAGGTGAAATGATGAACATTTCATGTCTATAAGAGTAGGAAATTGAAACATGAAGAGTTATTGGAAATATAAACAAAAGTTTTAGGCATGGTAAGATTAAATTATTTCAAATATTAAGAGAGGAATTAGAAAAGTCTATAGATGTTGAATAAGGACTCAAACACTAATTTTAAGGTCTATTATAGTAAATAACAATGTTGCATGGTTCTTTCTAAGGTTTCAAGTGTTGTCGAAAGATGCAAGCCTACATCTTTAGGTTGAGATCAATACGAAACCAAGATAAATACCACAATAGTCTATTAAAGGTATTATTTATAATTAAAATCTAGATCAATAAATTTAGGTCTCAAATCCTTCTAAGATAAGTTGCATGATTTCAACAGTGAAATAGGTCTATAGGTCTAGAAGAACAACAATTCAAGCACCTAAAAGTTGTAGGCCTTGAAATAGAAGAAATGGAAGTGTTATGCCATCAATGATTAACCCATAGACCTAAAATAAGTTATAAGAGTACTTTGAGGATTTTAATGAGGTTGGCTTTAGTTTTTCAAGGTGAAAGATTAAACAAAATGAAGACATCAATCATGAAAATACAAATTTCTTAGCCTCTTCAAGAAACCTTCACATAAAATTCAAAGTTTATGTCAACCAACCCTAGATTTTACACCATTTATAGCATGGCCATGGATGAATTAATTTCTCATAAAAATCACAAGGACAGTGTGAAGCATTGACAAATAATCTTAGAAACATGTAACTTCCTCCATGGAGTGGTGATCATAGCAAGTCAACTCAAGGATAAAAAGGGATGAGTTACTGCTTTATTAGGGCAAGAGATCCATGTTTTTACAATAATATAGTAGCATTTAAGACTATTTGAATAAACCATGCATGCACAAGCCTTCCAAAGGTTAAGAAGAGCAAAAATAGGATCTCCACCTCCACTACTATGCCCAATTTCCATTGAGATCAACATGATAAGAAGCCTAATGAGTTGGAAGAGTATTAATGCCTCTATTTCCTTGTTCATTTTCTGATATGGACTATCTCATGGTGTAATGATAAAATTTATGAGGTCTTATAATTCTCTTCGTTCTCATCTTATTTTTCTTGTATATAGCGCTAAGAATCATTTGTTCATGATCCCTCGTCTTAGGTATGAAAAAAATCTACTCTTTTTGAGACTTTTAATGTTGGATCAATGACTTGAAATTAATAAAATAATGAACTTAACTTATTTAATTACTTTATTCTTGTGTTTATTTCATGAATTTTTTGATCTATTCTTATAAAATTTTGTTTTATGTTGAATGTTTATCCAAATTATCCTCACCTCTATGTAAGAACACCATATTTTGTAGGTTGTCTTCTATATATCATTGGACTTGTGCCTGAATTAGATGTGTAAACTCATAATTCCATCCTTTTCAAAGGTATACAATGACCCTCATAGTTTTTTCTTAAGTATCATACCTCTATACAAATCACTTATGCAAGAGATATTCAATTAGAAGATTGTGTATGATAATTTTAAATATTTGTAGGTTATCATATTTTGTTATAGGCAAGAAAAGGAGATATATATACTATTGATGAATCACTTATTTTATTTTAAGTTTAATTTCTTTGCTTTTCTACCACCAAAACATATAGTTTTAGTTATAGATATGTCTAACAGACCTTAAATTACATTCATCTAGTTTAGGTAAGAGTTGGCCTTATCTAGAGGTTCATCCTAAAGATCCAGGTCCTAGATCTTAGTGATGATCCCATTATTCCATTGGATCAGTTGATTGAATGAACAGGTGAAAGATCTAAGTGAAAACTCTACTTTAATGAACATTGTGAGCATAGGAGAAATAACCCTTACGTTATTTATCATTACATGATGGGACCCATGTGGAGGTTCCTCATTCCCCTATACCTATATTTTATATTAAACTTGGGTAAATCCACTATGTGACTTCCTCCATTCCCTCTTCCTCCATCATGCCTAGTATTACTATTAACATGGTCTATCTTTCCTATAATGGGGCAACCCAAAGTTAATATACTACTACTCATGTACTTATAACACATCCCAATAAGGTAAAAAAGTTTCCTCTTCTATCCAAACTTCTCTTGATCCTACTCACATATTTTTATAATCCATAAATCAAATGGATACCTTCAAAACTACTATTATCAATGATAAGGTGTAAATGCAAAACAAAATTTTACAAATGTAAAATTGACCTTATTAACTTTTGTCGGAAATGCCTTTATAAGGAAATACTTTTCTCCAACTAACTCTTTTTAACAAATAAATTAAAAATATTTGAAATGAGTGATTAGTCCCTAAAATCGTAAATATTGACATAGGTAGCATCACTCTTATGATAACCTATAATTTGTCCTCTAATCCAGCTTTGCATTTGAATGCTTTTTGAAACCATTATAAAAATTGTATTAATCTTAACACCTCTATATCTACCAAGCTCTTGACCAAAACCTTCACATGTGATGCCTTAGATTGGTACAATAAAATCAAGTCTCATTCTATAAAATGATTACAAAACTAGGTTAATGCATTGCTGCAAGAATTTAAAATTATAAATCTTCCTAAAAATAATTTAGCCCATTTGATACATTGAAAAGAAGTGGAAACCAAGACTTCCCAAGCCTTTATTAAGAATTATAAAGCCCTAGATAACAAGGCTAAACATGACATATCAAAAAACAACCACTTCCACTTGTTTACCAATGCTCTCAATCCTAATCTTTAATATCTTGTTAGGAGTCTCTCTCAAATATTCTCAAAATAATCCCTTCATCAAGCTAAATGTTAAGACTTCCTTGTAAGACAATTTGAGCCTTCCCTACATAAGCCTAAAAATCAAGTTCTTATGAAGTCTAAGAATAAAAATGCAATGAATGATGGTGCCTTTGATATTTATAAATCCTCAGGAACCATTAATTACATTCTTATAGGAAGTTATAATGAAGTGACCCTTTTTCAACCCATTCAAGGAAGTCCCTCCCAACCTCCTCCTTCTTCAACTCAAGTGAAGAAAATTGACATTGACAAGTCCCTCTCTATGGTTGATCTTAGGAAACATCTTCTTAGACCCTTATCTTAAGACCATGATTTGAAAAACCCTACTATATTTTCCTATGAACCCCAAAAAATAAATTGGTCTCACAACTAATGGTGGAAATCACATGAAGCATGTCAGCAAATTAAGATCCATGATTTAGCTTTCCTCCTATGTACTAAATTTGATCTTAAAGCTATGATTTGAGAGTGACACCAAGCTGATGATCAGGTATCCATAGCCCATGATTCCAAATTCAAACATGAATCTATTCATGATACTATTGCTCATAATGAGATAACTCTAATCCTCTTCTTAATCAAAATAAAAATTGTCAACCTAAATGATGGGTCTCATTATTACCCTTTCATTTAACCAATCTATGTTAGTGTCATTTCTTACTAGAGCCACCGTCCAAAGTTGTATGTAGTAAGGTAATTATTGGGTTCATCTAACAATGTTGTTTTATGATTTTTTATGTTTTTCTAATCTATGTTACTAACCTTAAAATCTGAACTAGTGCTTGAAAGAAACACACTTACTTGAAATGTATACACACCAAACTGCTTAATTGAATACTCTAAAAGAAATAACACATTGTTGTAAAGTAAACACTTTGAAATCAAATCCCAAATACACACTTATAAGCTAAGCTTTAGAGTAAAGATTGTTAAAATTAAAAGAAGGATAACTGCTTATTCAAATTTGAAAGTAAACACATTAATAGTCTATTCTGACCTGCAAGTTATTAATCTAATCAGACAGAGCATTTATATTAATTCTAATTGAAATCAAATAAGAAATAAACTTATAAATACCAAAAGTAACATCTCCTATCTCCTTGGGGAGTGGGCCCTTGCTCACCTTTGGATTCATGATTAAATCAACCTAGTCTTTAAAATGCTATCTCAATACATAGAATGAAAAAGAAATATGCTATGAAGTCTTCTTATATTGAAAATTAAAAAAACATACAATATTCATGTACCCTATAGATCAAGCATGGATCTGCCTTTTATTAGTTTCAAAAGAAACTAAATTTATTAAAAACCAGGTAACAACTCAACTATCTTAGAATAAGAAGATATTTAGAAAGATTGATTTGTATAGCCAAAATAAAGAGGATCATTGCAACAAGATCCACACAGGACTAGAAAGATCCTCATGGTATTATAACTGCTATGTCTAGCCATATCTGATCACCAAATATTTATATACGATATATCCACATCATCTAATTCGAGAGTTTCATCCTATATCAACAGACTTCCATAAATGGAAAACTATACAGTAATAAAAATCTATATATAGATATGTATAAAAATAGAAAGTATCAAGAGAGGTCCTAGATCATTATGGAATAGTTGGAAGAGCTTCTGAAATTTCTTAGAACATGTTATGGATAAGTCTATAGTGAAATGTGATGATCTAGAGCATGACTATTGTAACCCGTAGTTGTATGTCATAATTTGTAGTTGACTACCATAATCTATATCTGTTTGATAGAATTTAAAGCTACGCTTAAATGATTACTTCTTGGTCATGTCACTTCTTTAGCTTCATGAGATACTAGTAAAACTCTTATTTAGACACTATCATACTTATATATATCAAAATATAGAAGACTAAACATTCAAATGGTTAGAATAGCATGCAAAGAATGCTAACTTAGACTCACATGAGCTAATAGAGATAAAAGTATCCATTTTATACCTTAGGATACTTATATACTATAAGACTACATGCAATGTTCAACTCCAATGGCATATTTATGGCTATGAAGGAAGATATATCATGGCAATAATGAGTCATAGTGTCAACTCATCACTAACACTTTTAGATAACCAACCACTATAAATATTGTCAAAACTAATGTTAATAAAATTTATTTAAAAATGATAAAATTTTGATTAACATGAACAACATGAAGTGTATAGTTTCATAAATTAATGATTTACCTCATCAGCCTCATGTACAATATCCTACCTATAATATAGTTCAAGATACCTCTCTCCCACTTTGTATACATTGAGTGTGAGTAAATGATAATTTATGATAATTTAACTGCGTCAGCTACTTTGATATAGTTTGTTATCCCCTCAGTCTCTATATCTATTGCATTGACCAAATTGATGCAGTTTGTTGTTCTATACTTAACTATATCAACTACTTCGATACAAATTGTTTTTTCTCCCCTATATTAAATTGCATCATCTATAATAATGTAGTCTATTTTTATGCCAAGTTTTGTTCAAACTGCATTGACTAGCTCAATGTATCTAACTTTGTTCCTAGTTCTACTACATCATCCAACATAATGTAGTTTGAATTTGTTCCTATTTCTAATGTAACTACATTGACCAGGCCAAGGCAGTCTGATTCAAAATATTTTATTTAATATATTGCATCAACTATAATGATTTAGTCTGCTTATGTTGTATAAACTACATTGGATTGGCCAATGCCACACATATCAACCTCTCATTATTATAGCTTGGATCTCCTTCATTTTTTTTCATCCACTTCAGAACTCATCCCCTTATATTCCTATCCAAATCTACTAGGATTTTGATGAATGAGATCCTATCAAAATATCTTTTTCAATTCCCCTTTTAAATTCTATTTTTAGAGCTTATGAGGACTATCCTACATCATCTAAACTGATTGATGCAAATTGTCTTTGGCATGGACATTCCTTGACCACCACTTATGGGAAAATAAGGTACTTTTTTTAGGTATGAGGACAACATTCTCTAGCTGTACGATGAGAAGTCCATCTATGTTGATGAGACTATAGATGCCTCTCTTTCATTCAAATTCCCTATTGCATCTATGATCCCTGATGAGATCCTACTTTATACAAATGATCTTCCGCTATTCATTAGTGTCTAAGCTAATGACATTTGTGTCAAGTGTGCCTTGATATTTTATGGATCCAACACCTATGTCACCTCCCTTGAATTCATTGCAATCCTTGACTCAACTTTCATAAATAAATGTTTTCCACTAATTTTAGGAGGTATTTATTGAGGAGATACTTAGGGTCCCACTAAGGAGAGATTTTTTTATTTTCAATCAACATTTTACTTGGTTTTCAACTCAAATCTAAAGTTATTTATTATATAATGACGAAATATATTTTTGAGCCAAAGGCATGCCTTCATTAAAATACTTTATAAATGGTTGATTTAACAAGGTTTGTCACCTTTAAGATCATCTAAAATGTTCATTTGTAAGAATCACTAAACATTGCAGCTCTTCATTGACTACCAAATGCTTGACAAGGCAACAATCAATACCTACATCATAACATCATAAATTTTTGTCAAAGTGTCTTCTAAAAAAAATTTACAATATTACTACATCCAAGTTAAAGTTACATCTATTTTTTTCATGAAAAGGAGAAGATCACATATCTACATTTGCAATAATGTGCTTACTTTTCTCACCAATTATGTTGGTAAAATGCAGATAATTTAAAAAAAGTTAAACTACTTACATTTCATTTATTTATTTTAATTCACTTTTTAGAATTTTATACATTTGATTGAATTTTTTAAGAACATGTTATTGGAGCTGAGAAGGAAAAAAATGGGTTGTTGAAGAATTAGCCTTAATTTGAGTCATTTCTATAGGTTTATAAGTTTTTCTTAAGTCTTAATTATGTGTGCATTTATTATATTTGTAAAGGTATTTTATTCCTACCTTTATAAAGTGTGATTGACCTCCCTAATCCACTTGTTGGATTTATATTTACTTTCATATAACTCTTCATTCCCTAATTGACACACTCCCTCCCCTTTCTAAGGAAATAGGCCACAAGTGACACACACATAGGGGGATTATAAGGTTATAATCGGATTCTATGTATCTCCCATTTTCTTCTTTTAGCTTCATAAAATAGTCATTTATCTCATCTTTTTCTCACTAGAATTTTACATCTCTCTCTCTTCTTTTCTTATGCTCTTGATTCAAAATTGTACTTATAGACATTTTCGTAGCAAATCTTATAAAAAGATCATATGGGTTTTTCTCTGATACATTTGATTTTCCAGTTTAAAAACTTGTGTAAATTTATGGTTTGCACCTTGATAGGTAATTTAGCATCTTTCTTGCTTTTATTTCTACACTTTCAACATTATTGATAAATGTCCCTGACATAAATTCTTTCATGGTATCAGAGCCATGGGTCTCTAATGTTGATTCTTGAGTGTTTGTGCAGATTTAAAGATAAAAAAGAGTTTTTTCCCCTAACCTTCTTGAGTTTTTTGCATTCTAAACTTGATCCACAGGTTGCTTAGAAGTAAATTTTTTAGTCCATCTTCATGTTTTCTGTTATGTAGATTGACACCTGAAGTTTTTGAGCTCTTACTCAACTTATATTCAACTTAAAAAGAAAAAAAAGAACTCTATAATTCATGCTTTCTAGTTTGTTTGTTTGTTTCGTTTTTGTTTTGTTTTTTTCGCTTTTTCTTTCTTCTGTTTGCTCAATATTCAAAGATTAATATCACAAAAAAAATCTCTATTCCTTTGTTTTTTAATTGCACAGTTTTATACTTGAAGTGCATTTGGTTTGAGCTACCATGATCTGTTACTTTTGCTTGTAGCGCAGTCCTTCGCTTTTCTTTTGTTCTCTCTTTCAGCCTTTATTGCCTTTTGTTTTCATTTGGGCATATAGATTTTGTCATCTCTTATTCATTATTGCACAGTAACTTAAGCCTTTGTTTTGTCCTTTTACGCTCTCTAACCTTTATTGAGCAGTCTAAATTTATTATGCCTGACTTCTTATTATGTAGTTTTGCTCTTGCATGGTTTTGATTCTCTGTCTAGCATAGTCTTTGGGCTTATTCTATTTTATCTGCGCTTTTTTTAGCCTACCTTTATTAACACCTTTCTCTTGTCGCGCTTTGGTTCTCTTCTTTTCGCAGAATTTGTTTATACCTTGCTAAGTAAGGCATATGGCCTCTATGTTTCTCCAGCTTTACCTTTACTGTCGTCTTGGCCGAGGCGTTTCGCTTAAGCATTTTCTTTTCGTCTTTACTTTCCCCGATCTGACTTGCCTTTACTATTGGCCTTTTTTTTAAATGCCTTTGATCAATTAGTGTGGCACAGTTGTCACATTGTCTTTGTATATGGAACATTTTTGTGCAAAATATTTTCAATAACGCCTTCCATCATACAATTGGCACTCATTTATTTAATTATTTTTGTTAAGATTTGTTACGGTAGTTTCAAATGAACGGTTTTCAATCGGAGTTTTTTTTTGAAAAAAAGTATTCCATTAGCTTTTCTTTTCGTTACAATAAAATGCCTCAACTCGGTGCATTTGCCTTCCTTTTTCCCAAGCGGTCAATTTCGTGGTAAGGATTTTTTATTTATTTTTTTTTTTAATTTTTTTTTTCCTGGTCTTTTTCAAGGCATTTATTAAACAATAAACTACACAAATCTTTTATTATAACTTTAAGGAATTTATTAATTTTTATAAATTATTATTCATACTAAAAAGGACGCATTTCTCAACAATTTGTTTTTTATGCTTTATGTTCATGATCTTTTTTTTTCTCGTACTTTTGGTAAAAAGATGAGTGTTTTTTTTTAATATAAGAATAAATTTATTTTTGATGTAAATTTAATTTAATATTTTAATACTGTTGTAGGGAGTAATTTTTTATGTGAGATGATTTGCATATCGTATCTCACTTTCCTTTTTAACATTTTAACGTAATTTTGGTGGAGTTTACTATATCTACTTTTGCTTTCTCTTTGCATCAATGGTAGTTAAACTAGTTATTTTTTTACTTTTAAGACGTGTATGCAAACAATTGATTCACGGTTTTTTAGTGGCCTATCTTTGTTAATTTATAAATATTCTATTTTTTGATGTCAATATTTGGTGCTTTTTGTGAAGTGGTCGATAGGACGGGATCGCCTAAATATTTAAGATCAAAGTTAATTTTGAAGAGAGGTTCACCTACATTTGAATATAAATTTCGTCATATAAATGTAGTTCACCAGCACCTCGAAAGCCAATCCTGAAGAATTCACCATATACCGTCAGGTGGATGCTAACAGTGTGCGGGTGGACGTCAGCAATCTGTGAGCGAACATCAACAGTATATGGGCATCCATCCAAATACTCCAGGTGGACGCTCATAGAATGCCTGCCAACATTTGTCCATAGCCTACCAACAAATTCTTGCAACCTCCCGGAGTCCACCAGTAAATAGCGGCATCTAGACATGCCCACAGATTAGCAACGTCCAATTATGGTGGATAATTATCCCACATGCATACCCAAACACATTATTAGGGAGAGACACTATAATTACTCTTCTTTTAACCTTTAATATTAATGGAGTTGCATCATGAGCACATAGTGCTGACATTATTCTACACATCTCAGACAAGCACCCGTATTGCACCAACATTCATTAGCATGATGTGGATGATTATTAGGGCCATGCAAAAAAACCCAATGCATGAAGTGTGTGGACGAATACCAACTCATAATGTGGATGAGCACCGGCAACATGATGTGATGTTTGACATCCATCAGCATGATGTTTGCATCCGTCTGCATTATATAGACATTCATCTCCATGATGTCGACGTCTGCTCATACCATCTCAGCATTCCCCTGAATGATACTGGAGTCTTCCCACACCATGTAGCATGCTAGCATTTGGTTGTGTTTTGTAGGCATCTGTCTACATACTACCAACATTTGTCTGCATCATTCGTCATGTGACATCACATTATTTCCCTGTGCAATGATATGCATTCTAAACTAATTCTCCACCATTGTGAATCTGATTTACCTCGATACCTCCAATTTTTTTTATATGACCCACTAAAATGAACCCTAAATTGATTTTTAAAAAGGTAAAATAGTTGCTCTTAAACATCAAATTACATGTCAAAATGACACTATTGCTATTTTGCATAGTTCTATTCTCACACTTCAAAATACTTTTCAAAATCAAATGACAAACATGTAATCTTCTATTGACTCGTTAAATAAAAAATTTATGTTTTTTGTAGATGATAATAAGTAAAATGATGATTAGAACACTCCTTCAACTAATCTTGACTTAAAAAATAATGCACTCCATGGGGTATGCTGGTGAATATCTTGGTAAGTGTAAATATGTTATACTCGAACCTATTTTGCCTCATAATATAAATTGTAAAGGTCTTAATTTTAATAATTCAAATGCTTCGAATACATATTCAGAATCTTATCATCATTTGCATCGAAGGGTTTATAATGCAACTTGTTTTGATTATATTACTTCTAATGCTCATGCTTTGGTTAAAAATGATAAACTTTGTATGCATTATAATAATCATGCGTATCACATATCTAAATATTATAAATTACAAATTTTATGATAAATCTATGTATAACACTTTGTATTATAAGAAAATGACTAAATCTCTTACCTAAGGATAATATTGTTTGGATTTCTAAAATTAATGAATCTTTTAGAGACTTTGATGTGTCCTCTTGTGATAATTATTTTAATGCTTCACATAAAATACCTTTTTCAAGTGATACATCTTCTTTGTCTTCATTTTGATAACTCAATTATTTTTATGCATTCTTTACTTTTGATTACAAATTTAATATATTTTTAATATATTGATTAACATATTTTTGTATAGGTTTACACACTTTATGATGGAAGTTGTATTTACTCTAGTTGCATTTTTAACACCTCTACTTTTAATATTTAATGTATGTGGATTATATTTTTGTCATAATTGTTACTTAAATTGAAAGATTGGTGCTACCTTGTTTATTTTGCAATATTTTTTGAATCACTACTCCTTTTGGTTTGTCTTTGTTCTATGACAGATTAACCACCTTGTCTAAAAAGGATTCTTAGAGATTATTGGTAATTACAATTTCTTCCTTGTGACTTTTGGTGACTCTTTTTATTTCTTCTCTCAATCTTTTGTAGTTTTTTTTTAAGGAACTTTATATTAAAGGGGAGTATTATGTAATTTTAAATCCCTTCTTTGTTTTTAAAAGCTTCCATCCATGTTTGTAACCCCAAATTAAGTTTAATAGGGAACATTGAAGAATTAACCTTAATTTAGATCATTTCTATAGGTTTATAGACTTTTATTAATTTTAGTAATGTGTGTATTTATTATATCTATAAATACATTTTATTCTTATATTTATGAAGTTTCACTCACCTCCCTAATCCACTTGTTGGATTTAGACTTATATGCATGTAACTCTCGATTCTCTACTTAGCACACACTCCCTTCACCCTATAAGAGAATAAGCCATGAGTGGTACACACATAAGGTGGTTTTAAGGTCATAATGATATTATATGTAACTCATATTTTATTCCTCTAGCTCCATAAAATATCCCTTCCTTTCCTCTTTTTCTCACTAGAATTTTATATCTCTCTCTCTTCATCTGTTATGCTCTTGATTCAATCTTGTACTTGTAGAGATTCTGGTAAAAATCCTTATAATAAGATCATGTCAGTTTTTTTCTAATACTTTTGGTTTTCTACTTTAAAATCTTTTTTTAATTTATGGTTTGCAACTTGAGAGGTAACTTAGCTTCTTTTTTTATTTCATTTCTACACTTTCAACGTTATTGATAAACGTTCTTAGCATAAATCCTTTCATGGTCATTGAAAGAAACCATAGCCATGTCTATCATAGAAAAAATAATGTGATTTGATGAGTATAATACATTTTGAATGTCACAAAAGTGATGTTACCACATAGATTAAAATAAGATATAGTGTGTCTAGTTTGGGTGGGCCCAAACATGAAGGGACATGACAAATGTTTTCATGGTGAGACAAATCTTAGTTGAGGTAATACATGTCCTTATCTAAGGTAGAGTATAAGGACCACAATTGTATTGGTACTTAAATTTGATGGTTGTTTTACCTTTCATTTAATATGATCTATTAATAAAAGTTATTATATTTTATTAGAATATGGCCATCAAATTTAGGCCCTAATAAAAGCATTTAAAAATTGGCCAATTTAATCAAATAAAGACCTTAATCATTGAAAAAGATGTGTAAATGTTTTGAATTATTTTGGATGTTAGAGTTGAAATTTGAACCCCTAGAACAAATAATTGTGTAATTTTTTTACATTAAGAAGTTACAAAGGAGGATAGGGGAACAAAGTCTAAATTTGATGGCCATATTTTTTTTTTTAGTCGTAAAATACAATCAACTTTTTTATAGAAAATCGTATTGGATGTAACCTAAAATGTTTAGTAGACTAAAAAATATATAGAATATTGTAATAAATATATATGTTTTATCTAATGTTTCCTTATTCAACTATGAATTATATTACCATCTAAACGGTAATGTTAAATAGATAACCATCATAAAAAATTATGACATGTAGGGTCAACCAACAAATTTTGGCCCTAGAGAGGAAGGCTACTAAAGAAAGCATATTGAGGGACATTTTCATTATGGTATCACTCTTATTGGTATAAGGATCATGGTCAATTGGGTTTATGTGTTCGTACAAACCAAAGCTACCAACCATTGCAGGACTAGGTTTTTGAATGAGTGAGCATTTTATAGTTGTTGAAGCAATTCCAAGATGCACTGAAGAGGTATATTTGATTAGAAGTAGTAAGACATGTATTTAGAGACATTTGATATTTTTTTCTTTGGTATTATTAATCCATATAAGAGGAAAGGCAAAATCTAAAAAAGAAAACATAATCACTATGTAACCAATCAACCATTATATTAGTAGGAGTATCAATTTTATTGCTATATTCTTCCATTACCATAGCACCTCTTAAGATAATGACCATATTCTATTGGATTTATATGTTATCATGGTAAAATACTACCAACCAATGTGTAATTAATGTTTTGAAAGAATGAGGATCTTAGAGTTGTAAAAACAATTCAATAAGCATTAAAGAGTAATATCTTACTTGGGTAGTAAGGCATGTATTTAAATGCATTTGATTGAATATTTGTTTTGTGTTATGAAACCACATAGGAGGAGAATGGAATGCCAAAAAACACATTTACTATTCTCTCACAACCAATCAATCATTATGGTAGTACAAGGATCACTTATATTTTGGAATCACCCCCATTTGGCAAAAAATGATAGGTGTTTGTTGTGTATATATGTTTCATGTACCAAGCCTACAAACTAATGGTGTATTATTGTTTTCACTCAATGAGAATTTTAGAGTTGTATGATAAATTAAATATGCACTAATGAGGCATGTCCAGCATGGTGTATTACACCATATATTTATAAGCATATGAATAGGATTAAGCCATGCTTTTATGAATATCCATGAGAGGAGACGGGATTGTTGATAAATAAAACATACTCAACTAATAACTAATCAACCACTATGTTAATACTATGGACACTTTCATTGTCATATCACCCTGATTGGCATAAGTTAGATCATAGTCTACTAGGTTTATATATTTTCATGGATCAAACCTACCAATTAATATGTGGTTATTTTGTTTAATGAATGGGGATTCCATAGTCATTGAATTCATTCTAAGATACACTGAAGAGCCATATTTAACTTAGGATAGTAAGGTATGTATTTAGAGGTTTTTAAATAGGATTTATTTTTTGGGGATTATGAAGCCACATAAGAGGAGAGGGAAGTATATCTAAGAAATAATACCCATATTATAACCAATAAATGATTGTGTTAGTTAGAGAGTCACTTCCAATGTTTTTGGACCCCCATTTGAATAAACAACTTGTTTCATTGAGTTTAAATGTTGTTGCAAATAAATTATTCTATACCATGGGGCCCAAGACCAAGTGTGTGGGGGACAACCAAGCTTGGTTTTATAGAGTGAATGCATTGAGATATATTTAGATATAATAATCAAACACAAATTTAATAGAGTAGAAGTATTACTTGTAATAAATGCAACTTATATTCATAAATGAAAGAAAATGGAAGCAAAATAAAGTGTGATACAATATGTGTATATAGAGTAGATACATGGAGGAATGTATATGTGTTATGAAATTGTAATGCATCGAATATACTCCTGAGGATTATATGTGATCAAATGCATATGCTACATATTTAACATGCATAATACAAGAGTAGTGATAAGTATTGTGCAGCTACCAATTAGGAGGTTGGTGGATCATTGCTCCAATCAGATGTGGTAGTTGACAACAAATAGAACCATTTTTATCTAGGTTGTCTCCAACCACTTCCAATCCTGAGAATCTCTCTTAGCCAAAATGGCTAGTTGGGTGATTTGAATTACCCATGCAATTGAGGCTTGTCGACACATAGTTGTGTGGTAGTTTGACCCAAAAGTCAAAACAAGTCTACAAATAGGTGAAAATAAGGTGAGAAGTGTTATGATATATGAAGTGAATAGTGAGATGCACAAATTTTGATATGAGGAGATCTATGCAAAAATGTGTGTGAGTAGGCATGAGACTTATGCATTAATTTGTAAACAAACATTGAGCTAGTAAATGTGCATTATTGCATGGGAGGTGTGAGCTCTACATAGAGTAACAATTGAGGAGTGTGTTTGTCTCTACAGAGGATGTGTATAAATCATTCATTCTTTCTTGAAGTTCAGTGGTCTTCATTATTTCGGTGTAGTGGAGGTAATTGTACTTGAACTTACTAAGAAGTATACCACTTAACTTGATTAGCATATTATCCAACCTTGACCATTTGAAAAATATGATATATGCCATGGCATTGCCTATGTCTATCACTTTGATGATTTGGTCCTTTATGGGCACAAATGTTTGGGAACTAAATTAGAAGGAGTTTTTGTCACTATAGGCTCAAGAAGTGGCTGATTGTTAGGATTTAGAAAGTTATGCTTTGGAGACTTAGTGCATGCCCAAGTATGGAGGCAGATCAAGAATGAAGTTGTTCTCACTAGATGTATGCAAAATGATGTAAGGACCATAGTGCAAAGGCTTGATATTTAGGGGTGGGTCCTTAAGGCACTCCTTTTGAAGGTACAACCAAAATTTCTAGCTAACTCAAAATGCATGATATGTGTGATGTGCATCATGATGCTCCTTGTACTTTACTTGTGTGTAAGAAGAATCTAATGAACCTAATGATGAAAATATTTGATGTGGTACAAAACTTTACTTCATTTGTTTCTTCTAAGCTTTATTGAAGGATGATTTTAATATACAAGTGAACTTTTCAAGAGTTTGTAAGCATATATTATCTTTATAGGGTTGTTTGAGTTTTACATATAATGTAGAGATATGTATTTTTTATTTAACATATTATAGGACATTTAACTCATAATTTGAATCTCTTTCATGTCTACATGTGTGACTTTAGGGTAAACACCAGAACTGATATCAAACATACACACACATATAAGTGTATGTGTGTGGTGCTTTTAAAGGAGGTGACCATACAAAATCTAGTAGAGGGTCCTTTTTCTAATATTTTTTTAACCTATATTCATATTTTATTTACATGATTGTGTGTGTGTGTGTCTAACATATGGTGTTGATAGCCATGTCACATGGGCATGACATGTTGATGGTGCCTTTGTACCCTTAGGTTGCCAAGATTGATGACCATGCCACCATCTCACCTTTGGTTGGAGTGTCAACCTTGTTTCCTCCTTGGGATACAAAGGTGGATGACCATGTTTCCATTCCACCTTTGGGTGGGTATGTGGCATTGCCATCCATCCCTCTCATCACTTATTATTATTATTATTATTATTATTATTATTATTATTATTATTATTATTATTATTATTATTATTAAAAAAGTGGGTTTTGAGAGGGACCCTATCCATTACAAAAGATAAGCAAACTAGGTCATAGAAACAAACACACAAAAAAGTCTACCTTAGAAGAATAATAAAAAGGGAAGAAACTAAAACATTAGTTCAAAAATAGCCAAAAGTAAGCAAAGAAGCAGCAAAAAGCACTATAACATCCTAGACACTTTTAGTTGTCATAAGCTTTCACCTAGTTATCCATCAAACTCTTAAATTTTATTTTCCATCTGGTGAGATGTCTGAAGAATGTCTTCCTCTCCAACCATGAACTTCATCTTCTTTTCAGGCATAGAACTATCAACAACTTCATTGTTTCTCTTAGCGAGCAATGTTGGGGATCAATCAACAAAATTGATTACTATATGAAAGTAATTAAATGTAGAATTAAACCAGATAGATAAGTAACTAGAATCAGAAATAACAAAGAACAAGAGATACAAGAAACCACCCTGAAAACTTGTATTAAACTCTTTATAGAAGGAATTACAATTGAAGAAACTTCTTTTCTTCCACACCTCTCTCAGATGTACAGATCTCTTCTTAGATCTCTTTCCCTCAAGATTTATCTCTCTCAATTACAATCAACTCCAACAACCTAGATTGATTCACATATACAATCTGTATTCTACTTCTACAGTAGTGTCTTTCACACTTTCTACAGTGTTGTTCAATAAACTATGAAGATCTATCCCTAATATATAACATTAGAGATTCATGAGCATGCACTTACAACCATTAGATGCACCTACTAATCAAGGGCTCTAATCAGTTCTACTCAAAATAGAAACGTGGACTTACAACCAACACTTGATCTTTACATGTAAACATTCTATTCTCGCATGAAAATAGATCCCAGGCACACACAGGTGACCGAGGTCAGTTCCTGTATGCCTGCCTATGACCTACGTCAGCCGACCTACTACCGACACCGGCGGCTTCTGGTTTGTGCGTGACCATCGACGACGACTGTCAGATTCTCATAAATTCTGCACTTGCTCATGGGGTGAAGCTTTTAGCTCCATACCTTAACAATCTCCCACTTTGAGATAAACAGCTGCACTAGTACCTGTACAACAACATCTTCTAGCTCCTCCATCTTCAACTCAATCATGAAGACCAACGAAAGTTGAATGAAGATTCAACTTCTCCTTTGTAACTGGCTTGGTTAACATATCAGCAGGGTTCTTATCTGTATGGATCTTCTCCAACTTCAACTTACCATCCTCCAATACCTGTCTAATGAAGTGGTACTTAAGCTATATATGCTTTGTTCTTGAATGAAAGGTTGAATTCTTAGGAAAATGAATTGCACTCTGACTATCACTGTATAGTCTACAACTCTCTTGCTCCTTTCCAAGCTCTTCCATGAACCGTGTCATCCATACCATCATTTTGCTAGCCTTTGTGACTGCAAAATATTCTGCTTCTATAGTTGACAAGGCAACAACCTTCTGCAACTTTGAAATCCAGCTAACCGTCGTTCCACCTACAATGAAAACATATCCTGTGGTGCTTCTCCTGCCATCCAAATCACCTACCATATCTGAATCTACATAACCATGTAGAAAAGTATTTGAACCACCATAGCACAAGTGCCTACTATTGGTTCCTCTCAGATATCTAAGGATCTACTGAACTGCTTTCCAGTGTTCCTTTCTTGGATTGGCCATATACTTACTTACAACTCCCACTGCTTGGGCAATATTAGGCCTAGTACAAACCATTGCATACATTAAACTTCCTACTACGGAAGCATATGGAACTTTCCTCATGTACTCTACCTCATCATGTGAATTAAGACACTGTTCTTTACTCAACTTGAAATGTCCAGCCATAGGTGTGCTTACCGGTTTTGCATCCTGCATATTAAACCATTTCAACACCTTGTTCACATAATCCTCTTGAGACAAAATCAACTTGTGATTTTTCTTTTCTCTCTTAATATTCATGTCAAGGATTTTCTTTGTTGCTCCCAAATCCTTCATGGCAAATATGTGAGCTAATTTCACCTTAAGCTCAGAGATATCCTGCATGTGTGATCCTGCAACCAGCATATCATCTACATAAAATAATAGAATAATATATCTACCATTATCCAATCTCTTAAAATACACACAATGGTTAGATTGACATCTACTGTAGCCATGCTTAGTCATAAACCTATCAAATCTTAGATACCATTGCCTTAGAGCTTGCTTGAGGCCATACAAGCTTTTCTTCAATCTGCACACAAGTTTCTCATTACCTTTGACTTCAAATCCTTCTGACTGATCCATATATATTTCTTCATCCAAATCTCCATGAAGAAATGATGTCTTAACATCAAGCTACTCAAGATGCAAATCCTCAATAGCAACTAAAGACAGTATAGTTCGTATAGAAGTCATTTTAACAATAAGAGAAAAAATCTCATCAAAATCAATACCTAGTTTTTGTGCAAATCCTTTCACTACCAATCTAGCCTTATATCTCATCTGTCCATTCTCACCTTCCTTCAATCTGTAGATCCATCTATTCTTCAGCGTCTTCTTTCCTGTTGGCAACTCAACCAAATTCCATGTTTGGTTCTCTTTCAAGGAATCAATTTCCTCATTCATGCCTTGTCAGGATCTTGCTCCACCAAAAGAGCACAATATGATTACCAAACCAAGCAACTTAATATGCAGAAATTAACCAGATTCACCAAGTAACTAGAATTCAGAATAACACATGATATGAGAGACAATACACAAATTGTATTAACACTTTATACAAAAAAGAATACAATAAAGAAGATGCCACTTCTTCTCCACCACCTTACAGAGGTTTCCCACACCTCAAGTGAACAGTAATTCTTCTCCCCAAAGCTCTCCCTCTCAGGTCCCAACACCCAACTCAAATACAGAGTTGGTGTTCACCTCCCATGCTCCACGCACAACACAAGTGCTCCACGCACTCCACAAGCACTCCACGTGCTCCACAAGTACTCAAGGTACTTCAAGTAGATCTCCCATGAACCTGCAATAACCTGCACTTCAACAGACCATACTTATGGAAGGAACTCCCTTGCCTTCCTCTCTTGCTCTATCCGAGTACACACCTGTACTCCAAGTAGATCCTGCCTGATACTGCTCCCTGTTGTGTTCCTGTCTATATGATCCTGCACACCTGCAAATCAAACACGGTTCTGCTCCCCTGTGAACCTTGACCTTGCACACACATACACCTACAGATCAATGATCTTACTTACCATGTAGATCTCCTATATAGGCCATGCAACTGTGACCAAGATCCTACATACATGAAGAACCCTGCTGATTCTCCAATCCAGCACCTACACCTGGTACTGTGGAACTAGGAGGAACACCCTTGCTCACCTCATACATAGAAGGAACAAACTTTGCTCAACTCAAACTAGAACACTTTTCCAATACAACCATGAGTCTATTATATAGATCTCATCCAAACAATAATTAGACATCTAATTACAATAATTAGATCCGCAGCTCTCAGTCTAAAAATAGCTCTAATCATGCAAACACTTGGTTCGTTAGCTAACTTCCCGTAATAAGCGCAGTCCGAACCACACAGGCGACCGACGTCAGTCCTTGTCCGCCTGGGGGTCGCCGACGCCGGCCGATCCATGACCGACGTTGGTTGCCTTCCTGTCTTCTACCTGTCGACGTCGGTTGGCCAGACCAATGCCAAAGACTTCTGACACTCAGCAACTCATCCTGCAACCTCCTCTATGCCTGCATCAGTGAAGCTTTTAGCTCCACAACCTAACAATCTCCCACTTGAAGATAAACAGCTGCACTGTACCTGTACATGTACTCCATCTAATCTGTTTCCTGGTATGTATCCCTCTTCAAGCTCAACCCTGAAGACAACCCACCACACATCCCGTGGTGTACCTCCTATCATCCGAGTACCCTACCACATCCGAACCTACAAATACATGTAGTGAAGTCCTGACCCTGCATAGCATGAATCCCTGCTGCCGGTCCCTCTCAAATACCTGAGAACCCACTTCCCCGAATTGGCTCCTAACTCTCTGATAGCTCCCACTGCATGGGAATACTCAGGTCTATACCAGACCTCATGTGATTTCAGACACTGTACCTGTCCAACCTTTAGTGTGCTCCGGCTCTGCATCCTGAACCTCGCCAACACCTGATTCACATCAGCTCCCACTCGAGACAAAATCAACCTGTGATCTCCATGCCTCCCATGTCAAAGAATTCCGCTGCTCTAAACTCCTCATGACATGCCACTGAACTAATCTTACCCTTAGCTCAGCAAAACCCTGTATGTATAAAACCAACTAGCTAGCATACCATCCACATACAGCAACAGAATGATGTTGCAATCACCATCCCCCTGGTAAGTCAAACCACAGTAGTTACCCTGACATTAACTGAAGCCATGCTTCATCCTCCACCTGTCAAAATTTGTACCAGTGTCCTGCAGCTCCTTAAGACCATATACCTGATCTTCTGTCTCACGTATCCGTTCTCTCTATTCTTTTACTAAGGTATCCATTCGTCTCTGTGCTTTCATACCAGCTGGCAACCCTTACCAAAAAACACCTATTTGGTTCTCCTCCAAGGAATCACATCCTCATCCATGCCAAGCTCACACCTGTTTCCTGGATCCTTCCTACTCTACAATCAGCAACATGTATAAAGAAGAGGAACAACGAATTTGAGGGCCTACTTACATCTTCAGTCCTCCATATGGGTGTTTGAGACTCCTTGACAGCGTGCTGTCCACCCAAAATCTGTTACAGTGACCGACCTCAGTCACCCCATAGTCTGCATCCGACCGACGTCGGTTCCCATGCGTCTATCCCTGACTACCAACCTGCAACCGCTGGTGTCCATGCTGCTGACGTCGGTCCTCCTAACCGACATTGGTCTTACCTATTACCGACGTCGGTCCTTCTGACCGACGTCGGTCTTACTCTGCCCGACACTGTCGGCTTCGGTCTGCATATGACTGACATCGGCACCTGTCTGTTCGACACCAGTTCCTCTTGACCGACATCGGTATCTGTGTTTGCCTGTGAGTGATGACTTTTTACCTGCGAGCTTTTTTGAATCAAAACCCATGTCCAAACTACTCTGCTCAGAAATATCCAGCCACATCCACTGGGTTCTGTCCGCCATCTCCTCCATAAACACCAAGGCTTTCTAGTTCTTAAGCCTATCAAATATATCTGTCTTCCACTTAAGAACATGCATCTCCTTCCTGCTCATGTGACCAAGCCTATGAAGCCACGTCTCCGCAACAAAAGAAGAATCAGTAATATAAACAAGTAGATAAAGGGTACCTGTTTTCTTACCACCAGCTAATTCAAGTGCATCCGCTGTGAGAGTTCTTGTGCATCTCTCATCACCCAATCTTTCTGAAGAAATTAGCCATATCTCCAAACCTGGGACCTGCATGACCTTCATCAACACCTGTGTGTTGGCCGCCTGCAATTTCAGCTTCACTTCCCCTTTGCCAATTCTTTGGCAAGGCTCACCAGCTCCTCTACCTGGAACTACATGGAAAGAGGCAACCGAATCTTTTATCCAAGATTCAACTTTATCCAAGAAACCTCCCAGAGCATCCTGTGCAGCAACACCTGCTACATCTGCTTCTTCAGTTTCTTCATGCTGATCTGCTACCAACCAACAATAATCTTTTACCTGCTCTTTCTTTCCATAGGACCGTGAGTGACCATCTGTGCTTTTCAACTCTTCCATTCTTTGATTACTTTGATCTGCCATTGCTCTACTCCCACTCAATCAGAAACCCCTGAGAGTGACCTGTAATCAAAACACACTACCCAGATCTAAACTAATCTGTTAGTATCCCAACCAAAAGCTCTGATACCACTTGTCAGTGGTATCAAGCTATGAGCCAACAACCTTGCTCTGATACCACTTGTCAGTGGTATCAAGCTATGAGCCAACAACCTTGCTCTGATACCACTTGTCAGGATCTTGCTCCACCAAAAGAGCACAATATGATTACCAAAACAAGCAACTTAATATGCGGAAATTAACCAGATTCACCAAGTAACTAGAATTCAGAATAACACATGATATGAGAGACAATACACAAATTGTATTAACACTTTATACAGAAAAGAATACAATAAAGAAGATGCCACTTCTTCTCCACCACCTTACAGAGGTTTCCCACACCTCAAGTGAACAGTAATTCTTCTCCCCAAAGCTCTCCCTCTCAGGTCCCAACACCCAACTCAAATACAGAGTTGGTGTTCACCTCCCGTGCTCCACGCACAACACAAGTGCTCCACGCACTCCACGTGCTCCACAAGTACTCAAGGTACTTCAAGTAGATCTCCCATGAACCTGTAATAACCTGCACTTCAACAGACCATACTTATGGAAGGAACTCCCTTGTCTTCCTCTCTTGCTCTATCCGAGTACACACCTGTACTCCAAGTAGATCCTGCCTGATACTGGTCCCTGTTGTGTTGCTGTCTATATGATCCTGCACACCTGCAAATCAAACACGGTTCTTCTCCCCTGTGAACCTTGACCTTGCACACACATACACCTGCAGATCAATGATCTTACTTACCATGTAGATCTCCTATATACGCCATGCAACTGTGACCAAGATCCTACATACATGAAGAACCCTGCTGATTCTCCAATCCAGCACCTACACCTGGTACTATGGAACTAGGAGGAACACCCTTGCTCACCTCATACACAGAAGGAACAAACTTTTCTCAACTCAAACTAGAACACTTTTCCAATACAACCATGAGTCTATTATATAGATCTCATCTAAACAATAATTAGACATCTAATTACAATAATTAGATCTGCAGCTCTCAGTCTAAAAATAGCTCTAATCATGCAAACACTTGGTTCGTTAGCTAACTGCCCGTAATAAGAGCATTCCGAACCACACAAGCGACCGACGTCGGTCCCTGTCCGCTTGGGGGTCGCCGACGCCGGCCGATCCATGACCGACGTCGGTTGCCTTCCTGTCTTCTACCTACCGACATCGGTTGGCCAGACCAACGCCAAAGACTTCTGACACTCAGCAACTCATCCTGCAACCTCCTCCATGTCTGCATCAGTGAAGCTTTTAGCTCCACAACCTAACATGCCTAGCTCCCACTGACTCTTGGAATCCACCTGTATTACTTCATCAAAACTCTCTGGTTCTCCACCATCAGTAAGCAATAAATATAATAATGAAGGGGAATATCGAATTGGAGGTTTACTTACTCTGTCTGACCTCATGTTGGGCATTTGAGACTCATTCACAACACGCTATCCACCCAAATTCTCTGACAGTGATCGACCTCGGTCACTTCCAAGCTTGTAACTGGCCGACGTCGGTTCTACCTAACCGACGTTGGTTTTTGTACGGCCATCATCGGCTCCTATACGGCCGACGTCGGTTCCTTCCTGACTGACGTCGGTCTCTATGTTTTCCTTTTTGTAATTTTTCTTTTCCGTGAGCTCTTTTTAGACCTTCACATCATCTAATTTTGCATTGCTCTGCTCAGATTGATTCAACTTCTTGAGCTGATCACTATACATCACTTTTTTTATTGAAAACAACATCATGGCTCCTAATTATTTTGTTAGTTTCTAGATTCCAAAACTTGAATCCGAAATCATCAGATCCATAGCCTATAAATGTGCACCTCATAGACTTAACATCCAGCTTCTTTCTATTTTCTTTATCAACGTGCACAAAGGCTTCACAACTAAAAACTTTGAGAAATGATAGATCTACCTTTTTACCTATCCATGCCTCTTCTAGAATTCCACCATCCAGCGTTGTAAAGGGTCCTCTGTTAATTAGGTAAATTGCAGTATCCACAGCTTCTGCCCAAAACTCTAAGGGCAATCTAGCATGCAATCTCATACACCTTGCATGCTCCATGATTGTTTTGTTCATCCTTTCAGCAACTCCATTTTACTGAGGTGTTCTTGGAATAGTCCTTTGCCTGTGGATCCCATGCATATAAAAATACCAGTTGAACTTGTGGCTGCAAAACTCACCACCATTGTCAGATCTAAGGCACTTCAATCTCTTGCCTGTTTCATTCTCAACCATAGCTTTCCAAATCTTAAACGTGTCAAAAACATCAGATTTCTTCTTAATACAATAGACCCATACCTTTCTTGTAACATCATCTATGAAGGAAACATAGTACTGAGATCCTCTAATAGAAGCAACTTGAGCTGGTCCCCACACGTCTATGTGAACAAGTTGCAATTTGTGCTTCTTCTTTGTTGATCCAGTCTTGAGAAAACTCACTCTTCTATTTTCCAAAAATACAGTCTTCATAGAAATCTAGATCTATGGTTTTCAAATCTGGAAACATATCTTTTGACTTAAGAATTGTCATTCCCTTCTCACTCATGTGGCTAAGCTTTTGATGCCACAATTTTGCATCTACATCTGAAGTAGATAATACAGAAGGAGAATTGTCAGTAATATAATTACATAAATAGAGAGTACCTACTCTCTTACCTCTGGCCAATACAAGTGCACCCTTGGAAACCTTCCAAGATTCAGCTGTGAGAGTTATTGTACAACCCTCATCCCCTAACTTTTTTGCAGAAATCAAATTTCTCTTCAAGCTGAGAACATGCATGACATCTCTCAACACCCATGTGTTGCCATTCTACATTTTTAGCTGCACTTTACCTTTGCCAACAATTTTACAAGGCTCATCATCCCCTAGATAAACTATTCCAAAATCTCCATGGACATAGTCACTGAAACATTCTCTATTAGGGGTTGCATAGAAAGATGCACCAAAATCTAAAACCCAAGATTCTATATTATTATGCAAAGAGAATATAAGAGCATCTTGTGCAACAATACCTGCCACTTTTGCTTCTTATTTATCATCATGCTGTCTGTCCTCTTTAGGCTTTGACCAGCAATCTTTGCTTATGTGCCCTATCTTTCCACAATTCCAGCATTGTGGCTTCCTGCCATTTTTGGATTTGGATCTTCCTCTCATCTTTGACTTAGATCTTGATCTCCCTTTCTTGCCCTTCTCTTTCTGCCTTCCCCTGCTCTCAAAACTTAAAACATTCCCTGATGTCTCCTCTGTGCTTTTCCTTTGAATTTATTCATTCAAGATTACACTAACAACATCATCTACTTTTAAAATATTTGAAGCAGATGCAGTATTACTAACTGCCATTACCAAGCTATGCCAACTTTCTGGTAAAGAGCATAAGATTAATAGAGCTTTAATTTCATCATCAAACACTATTTTGATTGAATTTAACTAATTTACAATTCCATGGAAATCATTTAGATGATTAGATACAGATCCACCTTCCTGCATTTGTAAATTAAATAACTGCTTCATAAGATATACCTTATTTGAAGCTGAGGGTTTTTCATATAAATTTGCTAAAGTAGTCATTAACTCTACCATAGACTTTGCCTATGATAAATTAGATATCACAGTAGATGCTAGACTCAATTTTATAGATCCAAGAGCCTTTCTATCAAGAACTTCTCATTCTTCATCATCCATGTCTGTGGGCTTCTTTGCAGTCCCACCTAATGGTAAGTATAGATCTTTTTGATACAGATAATCTTCTATCTGCATTATCCATAATTGATAGTTCTTGCCATTAAACTTCTCCATTCTAAGTTTACTTTCTTCTGCCATTGCTTCTCCCACTCAAACAGAAATCTCTGTGAGTAACCTGTAATCAATACACGCTACACAGATCTGAACCACCTGTTAGTGAACCAAAGCTCTGATACCACTTGTTGGGGATCAATCAACAAAATTGATTACTATATGAAAGCAATTAAATGCGAAATTAAACCAGATAGATAAGTAACTAGAATCAGAAATAACAAAGAACAAGAGATACAAGAAACCACCTTGAAAACTTGTATTAAACTCTTTACAGAAGGAATTACAATTGAAGAAACTTCTTTTCTTCCACACCTCTCTCAGATGTACAGATCTCTTCTTAGATCTCTTTCCCTCAAGAGTTATCTCTCTCAATTACAATCAACTCCAACAACCTGGATTGATTCACATATACAATCTGTATTCTACTTCTACAGTAGTGTCTTTCACACTTTCTACAGTGTTGTTCAATAAACTATGAAGATCTATCCCTAATATATAACATTAGAGATTCATGAGCATGCACTTACAGCCATTAGATGCACCTACTAATCAAGGGCTCTAATTAGTTCTACTCAAAATAGAAATGTGGACTTACAACCAATACTTGATCTTTACATGCAAACATTTTGTTCTCGCATGAAAATAGATCCCAGACACACACAGGTGACCGATGTCAGTTCCTGTATGCCTGCCTGTGACCGACATCGGCTGACCTACTACCGACGCTGGTGGCTTCTGGTCTGTGTGTGACTGTCGACGGTGACTGTCAGACTCTCGCAACTTCTGCACTTGCTCATGGGGTGAAGCTTTTAGCTCCATACCTTAACAAGCAATTTCATCCCCTCCATACTTTGCAAATAATATTTCATAGCAATTCAACTAAAATCCACAAGGACAATAAGGTTATCATTAATATTCATATTTTATCTCTCCATGGTGTCCACTTTTTCCTTTAAATCCATAAACTTATGACTCATCTTTATAAGGTTTGCCTTAGTACAAATAATCCCATCATTTTGGCTCATCTTAATCACCTCCTCTTTGAGTCCTTTATGATCTCTCATGAACCAATGAAGAATGGCCTTATGAAGGTATACTTCATCCTTGATTTTTTCTAAACTATCCAGATTCTTAACCTGCTTCACACCCATGTCAAACTCCATATGATTGCTTTGAATAGGCTTGGACAATACTACATCCTTTTGCCTTTTCTTGTAATATCATTTTGACCAATTTCATCCTTCCTATTTCCTTGTTTAAGTAGTTGTAACCCTTCGACAACTACATTTATCCTCTCCTCAAACACAACACAATATTTATTTAGTGTGTGATCCTGTAGGTTTACAACATTATCCACACTAATCTCCATATTAGAGTCAACCTCATTCCTAGTAGTATCTACCCTAACCATGTCTTGTTGGTGTGTACACTCCCTATCAATATCAATAATACCCTAATTTTGATTTGCCATTTTGACCTTCCTCTGACTAGTCTTAGTAGCACTTATTAAAATTCTTTTACCGTTATTCACCATTTTAGCATTGCCCTTACTCAAACTAGCTTAAATAGTAGGGCTTGAAGAATTGAAAATTTTATAGATGAGGAATATCACCACTTTTTGAAGTGAAATCTTCTTTTCCCCCTTTTGACATTAAGTATAGAGCATTATTATTATTATTATTATTATTATTATTATTATTATTATTATTATTATTATTATTATTATTATTATTATTATGCAAGCATATAAAAATATTAATACCCCTTATATATGTATGTATATATGTATTTTATAGGTGGGTGCATATATAAATATTAATACCCCTTATATGTGTATGTATGTATATATGTATTTAATAGGTGTTTTCAAATACATTGCATATTTATCTAGAAGGAAAGATAAAACCTTATCTTTAAGCTCAAGGGTTAAATCTAAGTTTATTCAAAGATTGATGTAATTTTAAGAGGTTAGAATTTTTGTTTTTGATAAATTTAGAAGGTGTCCATTGAAGAAAAATAAATGTATATTGTAGACACCGAAATCGTGTCTATCCCTTGGTCGTCCTCCCCCCTTGGTCCCCTTGATCCATCTTCTAACACAAATCCTAATCCACTCAATTATTAAATTAAAATAAAAATCAAATATTTTAATTTAATAGCCCCCTTACCACTTCACCCATGCCACCTCACTCCACCTCGGATTCCTCTCCTTGGATACCCTCACCTCATTCCAAGCCTTAATTGCCTAAATCCCATCTTAACCCTTCCTCTCGCGCTCATTTAAGCCCCTCTCGACCATTTTCCCATGACAATTTGACCCTGGCAGCTTGTAAGAATGGGCAGAAGGCTAAAATTAGCCTCTGTCCCCATTCTTCAACCGCCGACATCGGTCAGTATGCGGCCGATGTCAGCGGTTCTGCCAGCGTCAGTTACCTTTAAAACCAGTATTTTGCATCCGTTGCTACCCCCCACAAACGTGAATTCTTATGCTCTTGCTTCCCAGCCTTCTTGCTTCTTGACTTCTTGCATGTATCAGTGTTTTGACAACACTTTCCAGGCTTAGAGGATCAGCACCAGTCATCCCACACAAGGTTGAGGATTGCATGACATCTTCATCACTAGCCACAACAGAAACATAGCTCCTGCTCCTCTGCCAACTCCATCCATAGCTAAGTATTTGCATTAGTTTCATTTTACTATCTTTTTAAATACATAAGCATTCTGTCCACTATCCATTCCCAACCATTCTGGACACAACCCAGTTTGTCTTTTCCAGAGAGGCTGAAAGGCCTTCTCTCATCTTGATCTCCCCCTTTTGCCCCTGACATTCATCTGACCCCCTTTTCAGACTATACTCTCTATTTTGTTGACCCAATACAAGCCATCAGACTCCCACAGACCTTCCCAAAACCATTCTGATTGACCAGACTGACCTGAAACTTGTCCCAGGTCATTGCCCTGACCAACATCGACCATTGCCCCTACCGACGTCGGTAGACTAATCGATGTCGGTGACCTTGACCTACTGACGCCAGCAGAACCACCGACATCAGTGACTATGGAAGACAGATTACTACATACAGGTACGCATTTGCTTTCATTTCTTTTATTCAGTCTTTATCATTTCAATTTCTGGCAATATTCTATTTTTTATCAATCGGTAGACTATCACCCCTCCAAGAAGTCTTTGCACTTTTAGGATCAAGCTCTTGCTTGGCAGTCTACCGCCTATCTATCTAACAACCTCTGTGTTTGAGTCTCCTTCTTCTACAGGTGTCATCCTCCACAACCAAAGAGGAGTTCCTTCCATCATCTGAATTTGGTGCGCAAGACTTCATCCGGGTACGTACAAACCCTTGACCATTTTATCTTAGTTTCTCATTTCCTTTTGAATGTAAAAAGCAAAAATTTGTTTGGAAACATTCTGGCACGCCTGGTGGGACCCTAGGGTCTTCCTTGGGTTCTTTTTCTTACTTTTCATATAGGTGCATTAGGTCTCTTCTTTTCATCTCTTTCTTCTATCTCTTCCAAAAGACACTATCAACAAAATTAAAAAATAATCATTCTTTTTCTTTCTTTTCTTGCATCTTAGACTAGTCAAGGTCATACTCTTCAACCCTTTCTCCATTTGTCTACATCTAAACTCACATTTCTATTTGGGCTTAAAATACATTGCATTTCATTTCTTCTTGAATGCATACTTAGCTATCACATCTAGTAATTAAACCGCATCATGAATAAAGCGTAGTCCACTTATGTTACATGACCAAATCACTTTCACAAATCACACATCTAAACTCACTTGAGACAAGGCCTGACTAGGATTTTATCACCTAGCGGATACCTTACCCGTCATGGCAATCCCACTTGGACTTCACTACCAAGGGGAAAGCCCACTCTATTCTCTGGCAGAGGATAATCTCTAGGGGAAGTATATACTGGCTAAGCGAGACCAGCTTATCACTGGGCTCGTGAAGTGAGGGGAGCTTGCTCCTTAGCACCAGGCCACGTACAGAACCTAACACAGACTCTTGAGCACCGAAACTAACTTGAAACCAACTTTAGACTACTTCTTCTAGGACCTGTTTCAAAAGCCAACTTCTTAAACACATTCTAAGGCATAAGCCAACACGATCCTAATAATTTATTCCTAGGAATTTAATGTTTAGGGTCTACTTATGTTCATCTTCTTTTCTATTCTTATTTGGTTGTTTGAGCTAGTGAGGACATTTTATCTTGTCTTGAATGGTTTTGACATGCAGTCAAACCAAGACTCTTGTCGACCACGCGAGGCAACAACTGCTTCCACCTTAGCCGCCCATAACCAGTCCTCTAATGGAGTTTCATTTAGAGACCAAATGAACTCCTACCCGACCGACCCTGACTCAGTCTCCCATTGTCCCTGAAGGGGACCAAGATTTTGAAAGATTCTTGGACCTCAATGTCAAAGCCCTCCAACACTATCTCACGTGAAGCCGAACGTGAGACTCCTTAGGCAACCCGATTTATGGGATGCCAACCTCTTTAGTCGAGACAACAACCATATCGACAGCATCTGTGGTTCAACCCATAGACGCCCAGGGCGTCATCTCAACTAATAATCAGCCTATAACTAATCTGCTAAGTGTGGCTTCTCCTTCCATCTCTGGGCCCACTTCCACTGGGGTTTTGGCCCCCCATTAACCACAGACTATTCAACCAACCTCTACCCCTTTTCAAAATCTAGTCATCTCCATCCCACCTACTCTCGCCCCCATCAATACTAGGGTGGCTACTCATCCACTGGCTAATGTTACTACTATCCAACCACCTATGGCAACATCAAGCCTAGTCATGCCTTCTACCTTCATGACCCAACCACCCTTAGCCTCCACTTCTTTTCCAACGACTAGTTATCAATACATTGCACCCATACAAGCGCAACTGACTACGTCGTATGCCCCTTCTAGCACCTTTCAAGTGCCTTACAACCTAGGGGGCACCCCGCCTACAAATCTATCAATAGACATAATCAAAATGTTGATGGACAAAATGTCTAGTCTCGAGACCTCTGTTTCTAGTTCACATAATGCCCTTTCATATGAGCAAATTTGTAATGAACCCATCCATCCCTCTGTCCCGATCTGACCGTATCCCAGTCAGTGGAAACTTCCTAAATTTTCTCATTTCTAGAGTAAGGAAGACCTGCAATAGCACCTACGAGCATTCAGACATGCTTGTTATTTGATAGGCCACGACAATGCATTATTGTTATGCACGTTCCCCATGTTGCTTTTTGGTGCTGCTCTCGACTGGTACAACTCTCTCACAAGTCATTCTCTTTTCACATTCACCCAGCTAGCCCAACTCTTTCTCGACCACTTTTCTATCAATATCACCAAAAAGGTCTCAATCATAGATCTGTATCCCATCCGACAGTTTGATGATGAATCCATAGCCGATTTTGTTGCTCGCTAGAGAGGCCTAATCAAATAGATCTCCTTTTCTCTACCCCAACCCAAGCTCATTGAACTCTTCTCTCAGGCATGTGCTAAACATATTTCCTCTACCTTGCGGGTTCAGACATTCCGCACCTTTGATAAAGCTTTCACGATGGCCTAAAAGCTTGAACTACGTGTCATCGAGGAAAATAAAGTCAAGTTGCGGAGTAAAAACCCCAACACCAAGACCAATGATTCTTCCTCAAAACCTTTTTCATCTAATCCCAAATCTAAAGCATCAGCAAATGTTGTAGTCGTTAGACCATCATCCTCTTCAACAACCAACCAGCCTAAACCATCCACATCCCAAAGTATCACATGGCAATTCCAGCAAAGATATGTGCAGCGTCAGTATACTCCAGTAAGAGAGTCATACACATCTGTGCTGGACAAACTTGTTAAATAGGGAGTTCTCAATCTCCCCCAAATCTGACCACCTCCTCAGTTTGATCCCTCACGCGCCATCCCTGCGTGGTATATGGAAAATGACTTCTACAATTATCACCATGTTAAAGTCCATGACACGGGAAACTATAAGACTCTTAAGAACATCATTCAAGACATGCTAGATAAGGGTGACCTCATCTTGGACAATCCAAATGCACCACCCAATCAAAGCATAGACATCTTCAAACAACCATTTCCTAACCACCCACCTAGCTAAAATAATGTGCAGACCATGACTGATGACACTCAAGAGCATAACATACGCACAGTCAATATGGTCTCACCTCTCATCCCTGACCAACCTCTCTCACAGTCTCAAGAGGTTAGTCAACCCGTCAGTCCATCACACATGGATGAACCTTCTTCTCTTGTTAGTTCTCCATCGACTTCCCTTATATTGGAGGATGCCTCGACCATACCGGCACCACTAGCCCCACCGTCCTCCTTCTTGCTACCTATGGAGGACCCTACCGTTCCTACTCCTCAACCACAAGTGGAGGGCGCAATCATCCCTGCCCTCTAACCTCTTGAGGAGCCACATTCTTTGGTTCCTTCTCCACCCAGAGAAGAACCTGTCTCTCCGTCTTCTTCGACCAAAGATGAATCTGTTATGACTTCATCATGCCTTGGGTCCGAGATTGCTACACCAACCTCATTTTCAGCCCCACAACTATCCACATCTTCTGGAGGACCAAAGCCTCATCCGACATCTTCCCAACCATTCTCTCGATTGGTGGAGAAACTAGGACTTCTCCATTTGAGGAAAGTGGAGCATCAAGCATTATGGGAGCGACTCAAAGTTCTTCAACTTGCCCGTTCCATCTCATCTCATGCCGCTAACCCTCCCATAGAAAAATCTCCAAAGACTTCCAACAAAGACCAAACTTCTACCTCTAAACCTTCAGAACCACAACCATCCACATCAGAACAAAAACCTTCATCTACCACATCAAACCAATCAAGTCACTCAGTGTTTGCCCTGTCCCTAACCTCACTCACCCGCAAGTGAAGGTAGACTTGGACTAGGCCTCGACCAATAGTAGTCCTCAAACCAAACCAAAGAAGACTGCTAAACCACGGTGCTGAACTCCTCCTCCACCATCAACATTGCCCTCCATTCTGGGCCCTCATCCTTCGACCATAATAGGAGTACTTCCTACTCCAACCTCTAACCAAAACAAGTTACCGCCATTACTCCCTTTGCCTACCACAAGCCTACCCTATGAAAAATTTGGCACCTCTCATGAAGAAAGTGTCATATTCACATGTGGCCACACCATCAACCCAAAAAGTGGTACGGAAGCCTCCTTCAACACCGCCCAAGCAAAAGTCATTAGCATCTCACACATCAACAAGCACAGACCCTTTAATGGGCTCATACGCTTTGATATTGCACCGACTTTTACAAACCTCTAGCATAACCCTTCCACCTATCAAACCCTTCCAACCCCTCAGGTCAAAGCCTTCCTGGTTTGATGATACTAAGATTTGCCTATATCATCATACGCCAAGACATGATATCGAGAACTATTGTGCCCTCAAGATGGTCATTCACCGATACATAGAGAAAGACACTCTTCTTCTTGAGGACATTGTCGATAGACCCCCGACACCTTCTCATATTTCTCAAACCTCTTCATCGACATCGACATCTCATCAATAGACTTTGACCCCTTCATCTCCTTCACCTCCTCTCTTTAAAATTAATGCCATCAGTATAGCCACTATGTCACAAAAGGATAAGGCAAAAGAAAAAGTTGCTATTCCTTGGACCTATCCCTTTGTCAAGCCACCTCAACCACCAAAACCTAAAATTTCTATCCTTGACGCATCTCAACCCTCTTCTTCAGGGGCAATCCATGACTCTATGTTAAAATAGCTTCACCAGACGCCCATGAAGATGACCTTGTATGACCTCATCCAAAGTTCACCCCAGCATCATCAAGCTCTGATCAGAGCCTTACAGGCAGCGGAGGTCCAACCCAAGGACCCCCAACCACTAGCTGCCCTGGTCCACTTATTATCTCCTGTTGCCTCTATCACTTTCAGTGATTCTAAAATTCTTACATCTAACTCAGAAGATTAGGATGTCGCTCTCTTCATCACTACCTATGTTGATCGAACCCGCATTAAGCGAGTCATGATTGATGAAGGTGCTAGCATTAACATCATCTCTACTCATTCCTTTGATAAATTAGCCCTCCCCAAGAATTGCGTATCAAAAACCGATGCAATCTTGCGATCCTTTAATGACACCATTGCCACAACCATTGGCACCATCATCCTCCATATTCTCGTTGGCCCGCGCACAGTCCCGAAGCTCTTCTACATCATCAAAGGAGAGTTCTAATATAACATGCTATTAGACCGACCCTAGATCTGTGCCATGGCTTGTGTTCCCTCCACACTGCACCATTGTGTAAAATTTAAACACGACGGGCAAGTCTACATCATTTCCACCGACCCATCACCTTTCAAAACTTGTAACACGACCTATCGACCAAATGAGGTTCTCATTCCTCTCAAGACATCAACCTAGATGCTGCCTCCATCCACAAAAGCTTTGGCTAGTTCACAAATGACAATCGCCCTCACACCACCTCTTCAAGCGATAACCAAAGACACCATGGAAGATATCTTCCAATGACTTTCACTTGATATCACTTGCTTACCTTAGACATGTTCCAGACTCTGCAAGAGTATGGATAGCTTCACCACAGTGCAAGTTATGACCATCAAATCAGAATGGTCATTCATTACGGTCCTCCTCACCTCTAAGCCAATCTCATCTATGGGGGGCTAGATCGAGCTCCCACTGATGGGAACCCTCTCTCCTCACCTCAACCATTCACATCCGACTTCTCATTTCTTGGCAACCCCGCCTTTGCTCACACCTACCTTTATAGGTGTACATGGAAGGGTTTTGGCTTCAAGTGCTATGAGCAAGGCTCCCATCAGCCCATTGAACCACTCAATGACAACAATGCCAAGAAAAGATATGGTCTAGGCTTCCAAGAACCCACTGAGGCCTCTGCAGACCTTTGCCCCAAACCCACCATTGACCAATCTCCTCCAAGCTCACCTATTCTTCCCCCTTCACCTACGGAGTCGATGGTTTCCATCCCTCCTAGTTTCTTTTTTGCATAAACACCATCCACCTGGAACCCCTGACCTATCAACTAAATGGGGTGTCCAGGTCTCTCCCTCTCATTTATCCCAACATGATAGATGATGAGTTAGCAACCATCAACACTGTCTACTGTATAGACGACAATGCCATTCTCTCCTACATGGGTGCCGATGACTCTTTCATCTAGTGTTCCCTCCCTTTTGAAACCCAGGTTATGTTAAATAAATCAACCATTGACATCAACCTTTCTTCTTCTGATGCTCCTCACGTCTTAAAGATTGGCCAATCTCTAGATGCCCAGGAGTAGCTTGACTACACCTAGTTCCTCTCAGACCATAGCAAGGCCTTTGCCTAGACCTAAAGTGACATGCCTGGCATTGACCCCAACATCACCATTCATAACATCATCACCAAACCAGAGGCTAAGCCTATCAGGCAAAAGGTTCGAAAGATGCACCCTCATGTTGTGTTCCTTGTCAAAGAGGAGCTCCAGTGCCTTCTCTCTGTCTCTTTCATCCAACCCATTCATTACTCGCAGTGGGTCTCTAACATCATCCCTATCACCAAGGTGACTAGGGGGATATAGATCTGCACAGACTATTATGACCTCAACCTGGCCTATCCCAAAGACAACTTTCCTCTTCCCAACATTGACCAGCTTGTTGATCTCACGGCTGGTCATGAGATGCTATCACTCAGGAATAGGTTTTCAGGATACAATCAAATCTTGATTGCACCAGAAGATCAACACAAGACTACCTTCATCACCCATGGGGGACTTTTTGCTATCGGGTCATGCCTTTTGGCTTAAAGAATGCAGGCACCACATATTAGCATGCCATGACTTACATTTTCCATGATCTCCTCCACAAAATCATGGAGGACTATGTGGATGACATGGTAGGCAAGTCTAAGCTTCACTGTGACCATTTGACCATTCTCAAGATCATCTTCTCTCACCTTCTTCAATACAATGTCTGCCTTAACCCCAAGAAATGCATCTTTGGGGTCCTCTTAGGCAAGCTCCTAGATTTCATCATTTCTTTCTGTGACATCGAGATAGATCGTGCCAAAATCTATGCTATCCTCGAGATGCCACCTCCAACCAATCTCAAGCAGCTTCACAGTCTACAAGGGAAGCTCCATTCCATCCACTGCTTCATCTCGTAGCTCTCTAATCGCTGCCAACCTTTTCATCATCTCCTTAAGAAGGACGTCTCCTTTAAATGGGATAAGGACTGCCAAGGGGCTTTTAAATCCCTCAAACGCTATCTGGTCTCTCCACTAGTTTTCATTCCACCTAAAGATGACCAACCCTTCTACCTTTACATCTCAACAACCAACCATTCATTAGGTGTCATAATCACACACCGAAATGAGCAGCACCGTGAGCAAGCAGTTTACTATATCAGCCAAACACTTGTCAACTATGAAACTCGATATACTCATATCAAGAAACTCTGTTTGGCATTAGTCTTTGCCACTACCAAGCTTCACCATTATCTTCTGAATCACAAGACCTTTGTCATCACTCACACTGACCCTCTTAAATACATGCATTCCAAGCCATACCAAAACTAGCGTATGGCTCGTTGGCTCATGCTTCTTGCTGAGTTCGACTTGGACTTCATCCAGTAGAAATCTATCAAGGGGCAAACTATCATTGACCAATTGGCAGATGCCCCTCTACCTGACAATCAACCTTCTCAGTGCGAGTTTCCTGACAAATCTATCACCGTGCTTTCCACTGATGACACCGTCTAATAAATGACCATGTTCTTTGACGGCTCTAAATGTCAACTCGGTGGGGGTGCGGGAGTCATTCTCATCCCACTCGAAGGTGAGCCCATGCCTCTGTCTTTTAAGCTTGACTTTGAATGTACCAATAATATGGCTGAATATGAGGCCTTAATTTTGGGACTTCAAACTACTCTTTCTCTAAGCATCATGTCCATCAGCATCTTCGGTGACTCGCAACTTGTCGTCAATCAAGTCAACGGTTCATACCTATGTAAAAATGAAATTTTGCAAAGGTACAAAAACCGTGTTGACACTCTCCTAGCCTCTTTTGACCATTTCCTCTTGTAGACTATTCCTCGATCCATGAATAAGTTTGCGGACATCATGGCTTCTCTCACCTCGCATATCCCATCTTCATCATCTTCATCCAAAATTTTTGTCATGATGCATCGTGTGCCGTTGCCTTCATACATTTCTCCTAACTCAATCATGTCAACACCATAGACTCTAGTCCATGAGATGATTGGTATAAACAACTTATGGATTACTTATCTCATTCTATCATTCCTCCCAACCTGTCTAGCAATACACGGTGAGCTTTCATCAAATGCACGGCTCGCTATACCATACTAGGGGGTCTTCTCTATAAGTGAGGCTTTGACGGCCTCTTTCTTCATTGTCTAACCTCCATTGAAGCATCTCATGCCATTAAACAAGTCCATGATGGGATTTGTGGTAGACACTTTAGTGAGAACTCAGTTGCCAAGTGCATCCTTTGCTTGGGCTATTATTGGCCCACTCTTCATCAAGACTGTAGCGACTATGTCTGGCATTGCATCAAGTGCCAGCAGCACTCTAACTTGCTTCATCTCCCTAGCCATGCCTTGTAAGTCACTCAGGATTTCTAGCCTTTTTCACAATGGGGATTAAATCTCATCGGTGAGATTAACCCTCATTCATCTCTTTGTCATCAGTCCATTATCACTGCCACTGAGTATTTCACTAAATGGGTGGAAGCTATTCCTCTCGTCTCCACAAAAGCTGACAAAATTGTCGACTTCATTAGCACCCACATCATCTATCATTTCAGTGTTCCTCACAAAATCATCACCGATAATGGCAAGTCATTCAAAAACAAAACCGTCCAGAAACTCTGTGACTCATTTGGCATCAAGCTCAGCTTCTCTTCGCCTTACTACCCACAAGTAAATGGGCAGGCTAAGGCTTCCAAGAAAATCTTGACTAAAATTCTCATGAAGGTGGTCAACGACACTGAAAGGGATTGGCACATTCACATTCCCTTTGCTTTGTGGGCCTACCACACTAGCATCCGAACCTCTACAGGTGCTACCCTTTTCTCTTTAGTGTACAGAACAGAGGCTGTCCTACCTCTCAAAGAATAGATCTTATCTCTTTGCATCTCTCTCCATGACATTCTTTCTAATGATGACTTTCGTCAAGATTGCTTAGCTCAACTTGAGTTACTCGATGAACATCATCTTGCTGCCCTCAACCATCTCCATGTCTATCAAAATCACATCAAGCGAGCCTATGACAAAAATCTGTGAGAATGAGATTTCAACATCGGAGACCTCATCCTCAAAGAAAATCAACATGTGACCAATATGGAGCGAAGTAAATGAGGTAAGTTTGCCCCTAATTGGCTTGGACCTTTCATCATCACGCACAAGTATGGGTCAGGGACTTATCATCTATCCTCTCTCGATGGACAGACAGAATCTGAGCCTCTTAATGCCTTGCATCTGTGACCATTCTATTGTTAGTCGAATACTCATTCACTTGACGTTTAACTTGAGCTTGTCCCTTGAGCATCCCCCGTCCTCTTAAATCCTCACTCCTTTCAACCCTATTCCCCTAAACAAATCCTATGTAACCTTTTTATACAATATGGATGCTTTGTCTTAATAAAAGGGAGCCCTTGAACTTCTATAGTCTTGTCTATGACTCAAAATTCTATCAAAAATTAATCGAGATGTCAAAATATGCAAGGTCACAAAATCAAAAAAAAAAGCAGACTGCTCCCTCGAAGAATAGCTGTATTATCATTATTGTAGCTAATAGACTGCTCCCTCGAAGGACAGCTATTCAAAGCCCTTAAATATATATAAAGCAAAAATATAGACCACTCCCTCGAAGGATGGCTATAACTAAATCTTGCTACAAACAACACTTTCTTAGAAGCTTCCCGCATCGATCAACTTCACAAATGACCACAAAGCAAAAAGACATCTCTATGTAGACTTCCTGCATTGATCAGTTTGCTCAAAAAAAAAAAAGGGGACCATGGACTTGGCTTATAGTCGTCTTAGGGTCTCTTATAAAAAGGGTCAAGGTTATCTCTACTCAAAAAGGGTTACCTTATCTTCACCTATCACATTACCTACTCAAGGGACTTCAAGCTCATTTTAATGTCAAAGTGATTCGATTACTTCTCTAACACAATCCATGGTCAATGATGTAATGCATGAATGGGGCTCTTGGTTCTAACAACCCCTATCTATGCTATCATTCTGGTCCTTGTCAATGAAAGGGTAATTATGCCTTTCACTTTTTGCATACACTTTGGTCACATTCAACCACATCATTTGTCAAACCAAATCAACCCAACCCCTTTTTAGACCACTCACCTAGCCTATTCACACTAGTTTCTATGGACACCAATATGCATGGGAACTATCGACTACACAATTTATGTCTAACATAAACCATTACTTGTTGATGCATAAATAGACTCACTTCATTTTTAGCATACGTCCATCACCTAATATGGACAATTGCTAGGGATGAAAAAATCTGACCAATGTTACAAAATACACCATTTGGAAAAGGTTGTAATATCTTCTTCTCTTCATCATTTCAAGCATGAACCCTTAGACATATGGGACGTGCTCAATCATTCTCATGACCAAACCAACTCTCATCCACTTTGTCTCCTCATCTGAACTACATCGGTCTGAGGCCCTTCTAATTGGGGCTATGTAGGCAGCACTCAAATGACACAATGTTTTCTGGGGTTAGCTCGACCACATTTGTTTGTTCATCTCCCTGATTGACAAACCCTATCCTCTTCTAACCATGACTTGACCTCAACCAAAAATAATCAACCACTTCAACTCTTCCTCCCTTTTTGGGAGAACTACATTGGCCTGAGGCCCTTAGGACAAGGGCTATGTAGGCAGCACTCAGTTGACATGGAGTCTTCTGGAGTTAGCTCGGCCATTATCTTCGTCACTTTCTTCTGTCCCATTCTCTCATCACCTGTCAATCACATCACAACTAATCACATATTTCCACAATCATTAGCATAATCATTTTCATCATTTACATCATAATTATTAGCCATAAACAATATCACCATCACATAATCATTAAGCATCATCATCTAATCTAAAAGTCATAACCATTCTCATCCTTAACATTATCATAAAGCATCATCACATTAATCATCATCATCATAATCATTAAACCATACCATTATCATCATCACATTAAGCATACATCATAATATCAAATGCTATAAACATTAAACACATTCATAACATTTCTCATAACACATCCATGATCAAAAATCCCATCATATATATATCATAGATTTTGTACAAAAGACATAATCTGTGTCTGTCTTTCTTTCTCTCAAAATATATTATACATCTCGCATCTATGGCTTGCAGGCTGGTATATACACCAAAATGTCAAAATCTAGCCTCAAGGCTGTGGCTGTGGTAGTGGAGGCAGTGGTCATGAAGAGGCTGTATCATCTCCACTCTCTGACCTATGATGTCTGCATGCACCCAAAGTGGTCACACGCGACATAGACCTCTAACGACTTTACTCGTCCCTCATCTCATTGTATCACTGTATCTGAGGGAACTCCTTGATAACTCCCTCATAATACGTGATCTCATCCAACACATTCTTGTACCTAGATATAGGTACAGTCCATGGTGGACCCATCTGACCTACTACCGTGCCCTGCACTGAACCCTGAGGCTATGAAAAGGCTGGCTACACTGACGCTGACTGTGCTGGCCCCTGAGATGGCTGCTGAGGTGGTTGCTGAATCGGGCCTTGTCCTCCCAAAACTTGTCCTACCAATGCCTGTGCCTGGGCCATGGCCAACTGACCTTGTAGCATGGTGACCTATCTTGTCAGTGCTGCCACCTGGCCTGACATCCCTGCCATCTACCCTATCAAAACTGTGACCTACCCCTATAAAATGGTCACCTAGGCCTGAGTTGTGTCTCTCTCTTATCGAGCCATGTCCCTCTCTTATTGGGCCATGTCCCTCTCTTGGCAGGCTATATCCTGCTCTCTAATCATAGCCTGTAGATCAAGCTATGGACCCACCTACACACCTGTATACTGACCTACCCACCATGCCGAGTAGGCCTTTATACACCCTAAGTCGGCTATCCCAAGTCCTACTGGCAACTCCTCAAAATTGGGCCCCTCTATCTCCTCTGGCAGTGGGAGCGGTGCCTCTATATCATCCCACATGTACAATGGGAAGGCGGGTGGCACATCCTGAAGCAACCCAAACTAGTGCCACACTCTCTCTACAAGTACCCTCTACAGCTCACTGGCTCACCTACCCCTAGCCCACCTGATGCTTTGAACCCCAACCAGCTGCTCTACCTGATCTCTGAAGGCTAGGTACACCAGGACGGTCTCCAGATGATATCTATTGAGATCAGGGCCTCTAGTACCCCCTATAGTGGTCGATGTCCCTAACCACTCCATCCATCCATGCCTACACCATCATCTCCTACCATCACCTAAATTTGACCCTGAAGCTGGCCTAAATAGCCACTGGGAGGCTGAGAAGATGCGTGACCATGATGTGCTCGTAAGCCCAGCAGTGTAGAAGGTGGCCCATGCATAGATTGTATTGTCACCATCGACTGATGCCCCACAGCTCTCTATATACCTGGGCCAAAAACATAGGTGCTGAGGCAAACACGGTCTGTTGCTCTACCATTTCTGTCAAAACTTTAGTCATGGTGACTGGAAACCTACCTCCCTCTGCATCTGGCAGTGCATAAACTGTGGTGCTAATCATCATCAAGATTACCAGCTGATGTGCATCCTCATCTGCAATGTATAGAGGCTTGTATGCAAAACTAACTAAATGGTAGCTCATCTCAGCAATGTGCTCTCCAAATAGCATGACCATGTGAATATCATGCACCTCTCTTGAGCATACATATAAGTCTACTCTGTGCACCGATAGCCACAAAATTTGGTACACGTCCTCGACTGTCACTGTCAACTCTCCTGTGGGCAGGTGGAAGATGTTGGTGGAATGATCTCACTGCTTGATCAATGCCACCATGAGACTCACATCTCTCACCACTCGACAGTAGCACTACAGCCTGCCTAATCCCACCACAATCATGTGGGCCCACTCCTCAATGGTAACGCCTCTGCGCATCCACGTCAGCAATGTCATGAGGTGATCTCACAGCATCAACATCTGCCTCACCTGCATCCACCCAAAAACCAGGCTCATATTAACAAGTGATTACTCTTCTTATTTGACCAATCTACCTGACCATCTATACCTATCTCAACACCTGGGAAGCCCTTGGCATAGCTTCGACCCTTCAACTTGACCATTTTTCACCAATCTTTTTGACCAGGCAACCATTGACATCAGTCAACGTGCTAGTGACAGCACTCACCTAACTGACGTCGGTCACTTAGTGACTAACATCGGTAGGTGAGTGACCAACGTTGGTCACTGGTCGGCTGACACTGATCGCTAGTCGACCGACGCCAGTGACCCCACCGATGTCGGTGACTGGTTCAGCCCTAAGGCCGAATGGGGTGAGCCCTAAAATTAGGGCTTCCCCTCATGACCCCCCATTTCCCCCCAAAACCTTCCTAAAATGACCTACCTACCCTTCCCACCCACCTAGCTATCCCTCCCCTCATTTCCTGGCTAAAAACCAACAAAATTTCAAAACACAAATTCAAATTCAAAATCAAACCAAAAAAGGTTCAAATGCACTTCCTACCTCATCCCATCAATGCCGGTGTGGTTGCACGATGGGTGCCGCTAGTGGTGGACCTCCCACGAGTCTTCTACTGCCCTCTGCCATCTCCTCTATGTCACTTTGTCCTCAAGCTCCTGCTATCCCACAATAGCTTCTGCAACTTCTAATCACTCTCCAATCCACTCTCTCTATCTCCACCAATCACACTCTGCCACCTCACGCTACCCAATCAGTTAGCAATCAGTCACTTTCACTTCCTAAACTCTAGAGCTCCTTTTCTCCTTTGGTTAACAATCACAAATGACTTTTGGTGGGCTGCCAATCTAGTTTTGTCAGATTTGGTAGGCCATCAATGTCGGCCTCGACGTGCCCTAGGCCACCGATGTCGGCCGATTTCTACCGACATCGGTCCCTTTGGGTCATCGACATCAATTTTATAACTAATGTTGGTAGCCTTTAAACCTCCAAATTCTTCCCCATGACCAAAATCATGCCCCCAATCAGTCAAATTTCACAGTAGAAGTCCTCTTAGCCTCTTGGGGCACACTTGAGATCACTTTTACCTTCGCCTACCTCGACCACCAGACCTTGGAGATCATGCCTATCTCCTCTGACCACCGACCACTTTTGAGACAACTCTGCCTTGGTTGTTTTGATTGCCATTGCTACCTCATGACTAGTTAGCAAGTTGTCACAGCCCCTCACAAGTATTGGATCATGAGCAAGTTGATCCCTATTACTTGTGACTTTTTTCATGTTTTCTAGGAGCACTTCCTGAGCCTGGGATACCTAGAACACAATGACCCATTAGAGCTATAGCTTGGATCGAATAACCCAATCAGCTATAACTAAATGCTGGGGCCCAATTCTTTCAATTTTGGCACTCCTCGACCTTTGACCATGACAATTTGACCTACCTATCACGTGGTGTGGTATACGTGCAATCTCACCCTTTACAGCATTCACACTCAATCTTCAGCCTCTCTATCCATCCCTCTGTCAAATTGACACTCGATATCAGGTTCCCTTCCCTCGACTCCTACTTTGAGGGGGGAACACTTTATCCCATACTTGGGGCAACCAACTCCTATTTTTGTCTTGCAGTTCATCAAGAACAACCAACAAGACAAAAAGGGGCAAATATAGATACTAAAATCATGTCTATCCCTTGGTTGTCCTCCCCCCTTGGTCCCCTTGATCCATCTTCTAACACAAATCCTAATCCACTCAATTATTAAATTAAAATAAAAATCAAATATTTTAATTTAATAGCCCCCTTGCCACTTCACCCATGCCACCTCACTCCACCTCGGATTCCTCTCCTTGGATGCCCTCACCTCATTCCAAGCCTTAATTGCCTAAATCCCATCTTAACCCTTCCTCTCATGCTCATTTAAGCCCCTCTCGACCATTTTCCCATGACAATTTGACCCAGGCAGCTTGTAAGAATGGGCAGAAGGCTAAAATTAGCCTCTGTCCCCATTCTTTAGCTACCGACGTTGGTCAGTATGTAGCTGACATCGACAGTTTTGCCGGCATCGGTTACCTTTAAAACCAATTTTCTGCATCCATTGCTGCCCCCCGTGAATGTGAATTCTTGTGCTCTTGCTTCCCAGCCTTCTTGCTTCTTGACTTCTTACAGGTATCAGTGTTTTGACAACACTTTCCAGGCTTAGAGGATCAGCACCAGTCATCCCACACAGGGTTGAGGATTGCATGACATCTCCATCACCAGCCACAACGGAAACACAGCTCCTGCTCCTCTGCCAACTCCATCCACAGCTAAGTATTTACATTAGTTTTATTTTACTATCTTTTTAAATACATTAACATTCTATCCACTGTCCATTCCCAACCATTTTGGACACAACCCAGTCTATCCTTTCTAGAGAGGCTGAAAGGCCTTCTCTCATCCTGATCTCCCCCTTTTGCCTCTAACATTCATCTGACCCCCTTTTTAGACTATACTCTCTGTTCTATTGACCCAACACAAGCCATCAGACTCCCATAGACCTTCCCAAAACCATTCTGATTGACCAGACTAACCTGAAACTTGTCCCAGGCCATTGCCCCAACCGACATCAACCATTGCCCCTACCGACGTCGATAGACTAACCGACGTCGATGATCTTGACCTACTGACACCGGTAGAACCACTAACGTCGGTGATTGTGGAAGATAGATTGCTGCATACAGGTACGCATTTGCTTTCATTTCTTTTATTTAGTCTTTATCATTTCAATTTCTAGCAATATTCTATTTTTTATCAATCAGTAGACTGTCACCCCTCCAAGAAGTCTTTACACTTCTAGGATCAAGCTCTTGCTTGGCAGTCTACCACCTATCTATCTAACAACCTCTGTGTTTGAATCTCTTTCTTTTACAGGTGTCATCCTCTACAACCAAAGAGGAGTTCCTTCCGTCGTCTGAATTTGGTGTGCAAGACTTCATTTGGGTACGTACAAACCCTTGACCATTTTATCTTAGTTTCTCATTTCCTTTTGAATGTGAAAAGAAAAAAAATTGTTTGGAAACATATATATTTATATTTTCTTGTTTCAAATACTTTTTTTAGTGTTGAAGGTTTCAAAAATAAAATAACAAGTCATTGTTTCCAAGGATGACTTGAGTTTGCTACTTTGTAATGTCTATTATTTTTGTTGTGTGTGCATTCCTTCCAAAACCTACAAAAAAAAAGTACGTGAGAGAGAGAGAGAGAGAGAGAGAGAGAGAGAGAGAGAGGGAGAGAGAGAGAGAGAGAGAGAGAGAGAGAGAGAGAGAGAGAGAGAGAGAGAGAGAGAGAGAGAGAGAGAGAGAGAGAGTATTGACTCTTTATTTTGATAGAGTAGTTTTTTTAATAGGTTTTCAAAGGACACTAAAATGCATAATTATTTTATAAAAATAATACATTTATCCAAGCATAATATTTGTTTACCTTAATAAGACCTATATTTATTTTTAATTTCATCTATGTAATTTCTAAAGCTGTAACATGTTGTGTAGTTTCCATGATTTTTTTTAAAGCTCAGAATCTATTTATTTACTTAATTATATTTAAGTGAATATATTATAACTAAAGGCTTAGACCCCATTTATTTTATTAACTACACATATAAATACTAATAACCATACACAACATACATATACAGTAACCTCGATAACATAGGAATTAATTATTTTTTTAACTCGCACATGGGTAATCCTTCAACATTTACAACAAATGGAATTAAAATCACTCAACATACATTAATTACATGTGATATTTTACTTATTACTTCATATGTATGTTTAGAATATAATCACATAACTCTGCCAACATAATGTATAAGCATTTCATTTTAAGTTTCCATTAGCACTAAAAATTTATTAAAATTTTCATGTAGATCTTTAATAAAAGTGTTAAAATATAGTCTCATCATCATTCATGGAAAATTTCCACATGTATAATTTTTAAAACACTTGGTTTCACAATCAATTTCCATATTTAAACTCAACCACATATCATAGAATGATATATCCTTTCATAAAGCTTGTGGTACAAAATCATTTCACAATCTAGTTTTTAACTAATTAACTTGTATCTTGGGTGAGTGAGTATAAGTATATATGTGTATATGTATGTGTATTATTTATATATATGTATGTGTATGTGTATGTGTATGTGTATGTGTATGTGTATGTGTATGTGTATGTGTATGTGTATGTGTATGTGTATGTATATGTATATGGGTATGGGTATGTATATGTATATGTATATGTATGTGTGTATCTATATGTATATGTATATGTATATCTATATCTATATCTATATCTATATCTATATCTATATCTATATCTATATGTCTCTATGTGTGTGTGTGTGTGCGTGTGTGTGTGTGCACATGTGTGCGTGTGTGTGTGTGTGTGTGCACGTGTGCACGCATGTGCATGTGCATGTGTATGTGTATGTACTCACCCAGGTTAGATGTGTGTGTGTGTGTGTACTCACCTATATTATAAGTGTGTGTCTCTCTCTCTCTCTCTCTCTCTCTCTCTCTCTCTCTCTCTCTCTCTCTCTCTCTCTCTCTCTCTCTCTCTCTCTCTCTCTCTCTCTCTCTCTCTCTGTGTGTGTGTGTGTGTGTGTGTGTGTGTGTGTGTGTGTGTGTGTGTGTGTGTGTGTGTGTGTGTGTGTGTGTGTGTGTGTGAGTGAACACCAATTTGAGATAAACTAGTGACTCAAATATTATTGGTAAAAATATTATCTTAGCATAAATTCAACTTTCTTCATGTATTTAGTTAACAATAATAAACAAAAAGCAACAACAATTATTTATAGCCATAATAACTATTGATCAATTTTGACTCTTGGTTAAAATTGGTCAACCCATACCTTTTTTGAACTTTTTATAAGTTCATACATGTTCTATATGGGTATATTTTCATTCTAAAACATATACTTATCCATATTCCATCCTTGGTTCAAAGTCTATGCCTAGAACTAGTCAAGTCAAAGAAAGTCAACTCTGCTCAAATAGAGTCAAACTTGGTCAAAGAGTAAAAATATATGTTTTGGGTCATAATTTGGTTTATAACTGTTGGGAGGATAAAAACCGGAAGCACACAATTTGATTACTAAACCAAGCAAACGTAATATGCGGAAATTAACCAGATTCACCAAGTAACTAGAATTCAGAATAACACAGCATATGAGAGACAATACACAAATTGTATTAACACTTTATATAGAAAAGAATACAATAAAGAAGATGCCACTTCTTCTCCACCACCTTACAGAGGTTTCCCACACCTCAAGTGAATAGTAATTCTCCTCCCCAAAGCTCTCCCTCTCACAGGTCCCAACACCCAACTCAAATACAGAGTTGGTGTTCACCTCCCGTGCTCCACGCACACCACAAGTGCTCCACGCACTCCACAAGCACTCCACGTGCTCCACAAGTACTCAAGGTACTTCAAGTAGATCTCCCATGAATCTGCAACAACCTGCAATTCAACAGACCATACTTATGGAAGGAACTCCCTTGCCTTCCTCTTGCTCTATCCGAGTACACACCTGTACTCCAAGTAGATCCTGCCTGATACTGCTCCCTGTTGTGTTGCTATCTATATGACCTTGCACACCTGCAAATCAAACAACGGTTCTGCTCACCTGTGAACCTCGACCTTGCACACACATACACCTGCAGATCAACGATCTTACTTACCATGTAGATCTCCTATATAGGCCATGCAACTGTGACCAAGATCCTACACTCTTGAAGAACCCAGCTGGCTCTCCAATCCAGCACCAACACACCTGGTACTGAGGCACTAGGAGGAACGCACCATTGCTCTACCTCACACACAGAAGGAGCTTATAATTATGCTCTCTTACTCCCTAGCACACTTTTCCAATACAACCATGAGTCTATTATATAGATCTCATCCAAACAATGATTAGACATCTAATTACCATAATTAGATCCGCAGCTATGAGTCTAAAATTAGCACTCATCATGCAAACACTTGGTTCGTTAGCTCACTGCCCATAATTAACTCATAGTCGAACCACACAGGCGACCGACATCGGTCCCTGTCTGCCTGGGGGTCGCCGACGCCGGCCGATATATGACCGACGTCGGTTGCCTTCCTGTCTTACCCTACCGACGCCGGTTGGCCAGACCAACGCCAAACACTTCTGACACTTCGGCAACTCATTCTGCAACCTCCTCCATGTCTGCATCAGTGAAGCTTTTAGCTCCACAATCCTAACAATCTCCCACTTGGAGATAAATAGCTGCACTGTACCTGTACCTGTACTCCGTCTAATCTGTTTCCTGGTTTGTATCCCTCTTCAAGATCAATCCTGAAGACAACCCACCACACATCCCGTGGTGTACCACCTGTCATCTGAGTAACCTGCCACATCTGAACCTACAAATACATGTAGTGAAGTCCTGACCCTGCATAGCAACACCTGCTGCTGGTCCCTCTCAGAAAACCTGAGAATCCACTTCCCCGAATTGGCTCCTAACTCTCTGACAGCTCCCACTGCATGGGAATACTCAGGTCTATACCAGACCTCATGTGATTTCAGACACTGTACCTGTCCAGCCCTTAGTGTGCTCTGGTTCTGCATCCCGAACCTCGCCAACACCTGATTCACATCAGCTCCCACTCGAGACAAAATCAACCAGTGATCTCCATGTCTCCCATGTCAAAGAATTTCGCTGCTCCAAACTCCTCATGACATGCCACTGAACTAATCTTACCCTTAGCTCAGCAAAACCCTGTATGTACAAACCTGCTAGCTAGCATATATACCATCCACATACAGCAACAGAATGATGTTGCAATCACCATCCCCCTAGTAAGTCAAACCACAGTAGTTACCCTGACATTGACTGAAGCCATGCTCCGTCCTCCACCTGTCAAAACCTGTACCACTGTCCTGCAGCTCCACAAGACCATATACCTGGTCTTCCGTCTCATGTATCCGTTCTCTCTATTCTTCTACTAAGGTATCCGTTTGTTTCTGTGCTTTCATACCTGCTGGCATCTCTACCAAAACACACCTGTCTGGTTCTCCTCCAAGGAATCACATCCTCATCCATGCCAAGCTCACACCTGTTTCCTGGATCCTTCCTGCTCTATAATCAGCAACATGTATGAAGAAGAGGAACACGAATTTGAGGGCCTACTTACGCCTTCAGTCCTCCGTATGGGTGTTTGAGACTCCTTGACAACATGCTGTCCACCCAAAATTCGTTACAATGACCGACCTCGGTCACTCCACAGTCTGCATTCGATCGACGTCGGTTTCATGCGTCTGTACCTGACTACCAACCTGCCAGCGCTGGTGTCCCTGCTGCCGACGTCGGTCCTCATAACCGACATCGGTCTTACATGCTGCCAACATCGGTTTCATGACCGACGTCGGTCTTACTCTGCCCGACATCGCTGGCTTCGGTCTGCACATGACCGACATCGGCACCTGTCTGTTCGACGCCGGTTCTTCCTGACCGACATCGGTACCTATGTTCGCCTGTGAGTGATGACTTTTTACCCGCGAGCTTCTTTGAATCAAAACCCATGTCCAAACTGCCCTGCTCAGAAGTATCCAGCCACATCCACTGGGTTCTGTCCGCCATCTCCTCCATAAACACCAAGGCTTTCCAGTTCTTAAGCCTGTCAAATATATCTGTCTTCCGCTTAAGAACATGCATCTCCTTCCTGCTCATGTGACCAAGCCTACGAAGCCACGTCTCCGTAACAAAAGAAGAATCAGTAATATAAACAAGTAGATAAAGGATACCTGTTTTCTTACCACCAGCTAATTCAAGTGCATCCGCTATGAGAGTTCTTGTGCATCTCTCATCACCCAATCTTTCTGAAGAAATTAGCCATATCTCCAAACCTGGGACCTGCATGACCTTCATCAACACCTGTGTGTTGGCCGCCTGCAATTTCAGCTTCACTTCCCCTTTGCCAATTCTTTGGCAAGGCTCACCAGCTCCTCTACCTAGGGCTGCATGGAAAGAGGCAACCGAATCTTTTATCCAAGATTCAACTTTATCCAAGAAACCTGCAAACACATCCTGTGCAACAACACCTGCTACATCTGTATCTTCAGTTTCTTCATGCTGATCTGCTACCAACCAACAATAATCTTTTACCTGCTCTTTCTTTCCATAGGACCGTGAGTAACCATCTGTGCTTTTCAACTCCTCCATTCTTAGCTTACTTTGATCTGCTGTTGCTCTACTCCCACTCGATCAGAAACCCCTGAGAGTGCCCTGTAACCAAACACAAAACCTGCTTCCTCCAACCTTAGCTCTAATACCACTTGTTGGGAGGATAAAAACCGGAAGCACACAATTTGATTACTAAACCAAGCAACTTAATATGCGGAAATTAACCAGATTCACCAAGTAACTAGAATTCAGAATAACACAGCATATGAGAGACAATACACAAATTGTATTAACACTTTATACAGAAAAGAATACAATAAAGAAGATGCCACTTCTTCTCCACCACCTTACAGAGGTTTCCCACACCTCAAGTGAACAGTAATTCTCCTCCCCAAAGCTCTCCCTCTCACAGGTCCCAACACCCAACTCAAATACAGAGTTGGTGTTCACCTCCCGTGCTCCACGCACACCACAAGTGCTCCACGCACTCCACAAGCACTCCACGTGCTCCACAAGTACTCAAGGTACTTCAAGTAGATCTCCCATGAATCTGTAACAACCTGCAATTCAACAGACCATACTTATGGAAGGAACTCCCTTGCCTTCCTCTTGCTCTATCCGAGTACACACCTGTACTCCAAGTAGATCCTGCCTGATACTGCTCCCTGTTGTGTTGCTGTCTATATGACCTTGCACACCTGCAAATCAAACAACGGTTCTGCTCACCTGTGAACCTCGACCTTGCACACACATACACCTGCAGATCAACGATCTTACTTACCATGTAGATCTCCTATATAGGCCATGCAACTGTGACCAAGATCCTACACTCTTGAAGAACCCAGCTGGCTCTCCAATCCAGCACCAACACACCTGGTACTGAGGCACTAGGAGGAACGCACCATTGCTCTACCTCACACACAGAAGGAGCTTATAATTATGCTCTCTTACTCCCTAGCACACTTTTCCAATACAACCATGAGTCTATTATATAGATCTCATCCAAACAATGATTAGACATCTAATTACCATAATTAGATCCGCAGCTATGAGTCTAAAATTAGCACTCATCATGCAAACACTTGGTTCGTTAGCTCACTTCCCGTAATTAACTCACAGTCGAACCACACAGGCGACCGATGTCGGTCCCTGTCTGCCTGGGGGTCGCCGACGCCGGCCGATATATGACCGACGTCGGTTGCCTTCCTGTCTTACCCTGCCGACGCCGGTTGGCCAGACCAACGCCAAACACTTCTGACACTTCGGCAACTCATTCTGTAACCTCCTCCATGTCTGCATCAGTGAAGCTTTTAGCTCCACAATCCTAACAATAACATGTTCTAATTTCATTTTGTTCAATTCATTTGCATATCTTACTCTCAATGTGCAAAAAGAGCTTCTGGGCCCACTTTGAGCTAGATTCAAGGGCTTGTACGGATGACAAATGGCATAAGGTCAGCTCCAGGTAGAGTATCAATGTGGATAAGGCTAGAGGAAGTTATTGGCTTGTTTTTTTATGCCAATATTTAGTTATAATTCATAAAGGGTAGTTTCTCCTCAATTCTAGGCCCTTTTGGGCACTTGTATGGCCACCACCATCTGATCTTCAACTAAAAATGTGGATGGGGGTCTCTTAATCTCCATAAATCCATTTCCATGCTCATAATTGAAATATATTTCAAAAATTGGATTATACAACTCATTTTCCTATTCTCTCCTCTTGACACACAAAGTAAGCTCAACTTCAGATACTTGGTACGAAAGGTACAAGTAGAGTTGGAGGGAGTGCTTCTACAGGTGGATTGTAATCTAAATTCACTTAATTTTCATAATATTATTTTTTGTTTTGGTTCCCCCTATTTTATGAATAGTCACTAACAATCCAAGAAGCTTTTTGAAGAATTGCATACAAGAGGGGTAGAATTATGCATTTGTTTTGAGTTTTAAGTGATCCTTGGAGATAAGTGAGATTGGTAGGGTGTTTGTAGGTTATAATAAGGCCCTCTTACTAATTTTTAAAATATCTAAAATTTCACTTCTTTGTGCTTGAAGGATTGGCAAAAGAAGGTGCTAGTTTCATGAGAGATCCAAGGTTGACTACCGACTGTGTGTTTCAAAGCATTCAAGGAGCTTATGTAATGATAGTGACATGTTTTATTTTCATGCACAAGTTATCTTTTCATTCTATCATCTGAATTAAAGATCAACTATTACCATTCCAAGGCCAATTGACTCACTTTTGCATGTTTCACTATCTTGTCAAGCTCAGTCAGGCTGTACCTATTCATGAGAGGTGTACAGAAGTGAAAGAGGGGGAAGAATATGGTGAAATCCATATAAATCACATAAAATCCAAAAATTCATGTTTTTCATAGCCAAAGTTCCAAGATGATACATAAACCACTATCACTTCTAAAGAGACCTTTTCAACTTTGGGTTCTTAGTCCCTAAAAATAAAAAATAGAGGTCCTGGAACTTTTTTGACTTAACATTTGAAGTGGTAGATGAAAATTTTCTCCTTATAAAATTCTTTGGCCTTTTATCCCTATCTATATAGTCTAAGCATACCAAATTTGAGAGCTAGATTCTAAGTGGAAAGCAAGTTTGGAGCTCCTCCAAAATAGCAAAAAGACACTAAAAATCAACAGTCGCATCTACAAAATTCCCTAGGGCTCTAGATGTTTGAAATAGGTTTGAATGTCCTAGACCTTGATCAAGGGTGGGAAACATTCCTAAATAGATCAAATCATACTTTTTAGTAGTTAAGTTCCTCATGATGTAGTGGTGGCGCAATATGACCTTGGAGGGTCATACCCTATTCATACAATAGCGAATTAGGAGGATAGTGAGTAAAAGGTTTCCAAAACATGTTAATTATTCAATTGATAAAAGGTTTTTCAAGATAAATCAAGTTATATGTTTGATTTGAAATTAAGGAGATCATAAATAAACCTAAGACACTTCATCTATATTTTAATGCACTAGAAAACATCCTACATACCTTACTGAGACATGCATCCACAAGGCAGAGTAAGTAATGAAAATAGAGCCAAAATATTGGTATAATGGGATAGTTTTTAAGGGATCTCATTGGCTGATAATATAATTTACTTGATAAAATAATGATATTATAAACTTATTAATCATAAAGAGCCAAAAACATATCCAAAGCCTAAAAAAACACACCTATAGCCATGGTATGAAGATGACTAATAGTCAGGGTGATGATTGTCAATAGTCAAGTGATTGGTTTGAAGGGTGAATTAAAATGACCAATGAAGTTTAATTTTATATATATATATATATATATATATATATATATATGTATATATATATATATATATATATATATGTATATATATATATATATATATATATGTATATATATATATATATATGTATGTATATATATATATATATATGTATGTATATATATATGTATATATATGTATGTATATATATATGTATATATATGTTGTTAAAAATATAATAAATGTCTTGTATATGCTTTTTAGAGGTTGTCATTTCATCAAGAAAACACCTATAGCCGGCCTATTCATAACAAGCATAGTCAATGACCAAAGGTGAGTTAGAATCAAATCAAATCATGTTAATGGAGGGGGTGACATAAGGAGTTGATTTAAATATAATTGAAGATTTTTATTTCATTTTTAATAGGATATCATACAATAAAACACCTACAGCCATAACCAAGAGAGGTCTATCATAGTCATTTATGGGTATAAGCAAGGAGTAGCCTATGGGGATTTGAGACCCCAAAAAACATGAAGATGATTTTTAAGATGATAATATGGTAAAATAGCATCAAATATAGGTGATTTTATTCCAAAAATATGTAATTTAAACTATAATACCACTTTATTATACCCAAAGTTGACACAGTCTGTACAGTTGGCTTGCTTAGGCCTCATTCCATGGAGCAAAAAGATATTTTCATATGAAAATAAGTTATCCATATGTTTTGAAAGATATAAAATATTTTTTTAGACATGAGGATCATATTAAAATATCCAAAATAATTAATTTTTTCATAAAAATAGAATTTATAGGTCAATATGGACAAAAAATGTAAAAATATGGTTTTTGTGACCTTTTTTAGAAAGATTGAGTTGTTTTGGGTATCTAGACTTGGAATCTAGTCAAAAACATTGGAAATAATTATAATAATTATCTCATATATATCATAAAATATTCAATTTTTATTTATTAATAGGCCTAATACCCATTGTTTTGTCTTAGAGCTGCCTCAGTCTATGCATGCAAAAAAAACACTAGTTTTGGGGAATTTTGCTAATAGGAGGCTTACATTGAGTTTGAACATAATAGGTGATATATACAGATGTAATACACCTATTATAATTTAAAAAACAAAAATATAAGGTTTTTACATCAATGTTTTGCTCCACACAAGGAGATTTTCATGAAGGTCTAATGGGAAAACATGCTTTCCCAACCCCAAGCAAGGTGTTAACTTAAAATCCAAATCTCCCAAGGACTTATAATGTTTTGTTTAATGTTTTTAGGGTTAAATTTGATGTTATCATGCTCCATAATTCCATTGGAGATTAAAAATTTCACCTATTGGTGCACAAGGGGTAAACAAGTTGCTTGGCAAGGCATAGTTCTTCTCCCAAAGCAAGGGTAACTTCTAATTTGGTCTCTTGGAAATACTTAAAAAGTGATTGGATTATTAATTTTTAAATTAAATAGGTGTGAGTTATTTTTATTGACAATTAAACACTAGGAAATGACTATTTGAGGCCTAGATGTGCTAGAGCCCTCATGGAATTCAAGAATCCCATTCGAAGGCCACTTTCTTGTACCTGTAACTTCTCCTAAACTTTTCATGGGACATAAAGTATTTTACTAAAGTTTAAGGGGGTCATTTAGGTGAAAAAATTTTAATTTTTAGGATTTTTCAATGTCACAACTTCATGAACAATCCTTAAGACCAAAACCCCCCTTAAATCCTCCCAAAACCCTTAGATAGACTCGATGGTAGAAATCAAGTAAAAAGTTCACTTAAATGGAGAAATTTAAATAGGTCATAATATTAAATTTTTATAGGACTCCCAAAGGGTTCCACACATATAAATTTATTGTATGGATCTATACATAATAGGGAATAAAGGGGCTCACTTTCACCATTTTTGATGGTGTGTGAATTGGAGAGTGAGTTGGAAGTTGAAAAAAGTTTTGAGAGGAATATACAAACTTGAGATAACCCAAAAAATTCACTTAAACTATGAAAATCAGGATAAGTGTCCTAAATAGGCTTTCACTTTTGGCCACTCCAATAAGCCAAGTAGTGAACTTTGAGGCAAAGTGATGAAAAGTGGTAAAGAAGGTATTTTAAAGGTTTTTTTATTACAGCTAATTATTTTTAAGGCATTTTTATGTGTAATACCACCCATTTTATGAATTTTTTTAGGTTTGGAAGGTTTGGAGTGCCAAGTTGTAAGGGTGCATGGAATGAGTACTTTTGAAACTACTGTAGATGATTGTCCATACCTACATCAGTAGGAGTAATCAGAGACCAAACCAATGTGAGGATGATGTTTTTTATAACCCCTCCTATCTTTAAAAACCATCATAATTTAGGTTTTTTTAGGTAAAAGAGGAGTTTTGGAAGGCTACTCAAGTAGGCAATTTTTGTGCAAGATTAGTAGTTTTATGCCATTTTCACCTCCTTTGTGACTTGTTTTGATAAGCGTGCCTCCTAAATTATCATGGCTCACCTCACCCCTATTTAACATTAAAATTTAACTCCTCTTTTTAGATGGACACATTTCCAAGTGACCCTTGGACTTCCTCTTGCTTGTGTCAGGATCTACCAGCTCTCAAAAGAGCACACATGATTACCTTTGTATAAGTAATTAAACACGGAATTTAACCAGAATGTACAAGTAACTAGAAATAAGAAATAACATAGAATATGAGAGACAATGCCCAATTGTATTAATACTCTTTCAGAAAAGAATTACAATGAAGAGACGCCACACTCTTCCACACCTTTTAGGCTTCCCACACCAAGTGTACAGTAATTCACCTTCAAAAGTTATCTCTCTCAATTACGGTCACAACACACAACTCAAACACAGAGTTGGTGTTCACCTCCAACCAGTTAGTATCACTGCTATCAGTACCACCAGTAAGTGACAATCACTACCAATCTAACTGAGTACTCCACGTACTCAAGGTCTGAGTACACACTATACTCCAAGTAGATCTCACATGATCTTGCTACTTGTTGTGTTGCTAATCACCTTGATCCTGCTACCACCTGTAGATCAACCTGATTCTACACACCTACAAACCTAGACCTTGCACACACACACACACACACACACACACACACACACACACCTGTAGATCAATCGATCTTACTTAACATGTAGATCTCACCTGATCATGCTATACCATAGATCAACCTGGCCTTGTACACCTGTCGACCAAGATCATACATGCCTGAAAGAACCTTTTTCCTTGCCTCATCAAGTCCTTATGATTCTCTCTTGGATAAAACCTTTCTATTTCTCCAGAAGCCTTCCAGTTCTACAATCTTACAATACAGCCCATGGGTCTATTAAATAGCTCCCATACAAACAATAATTAGACTTCTAATTACAATAATTAGAATCACAGCTCCAAGACTAAAATTAGCCTTTAACATGCAAACAATTGGTTTGTTAACAAACTATTCATGAAATTGACAGTTTTAGAACCGTACAGGTGACCGATGTCGGTCCCTGTCTATCTAGAGGTGACCGACATTAGCTGACTCCTGACTGATGTTGGTTGCTACCTATCCACCACTGACTGACATTAGTCAGCCTAACCGATGTCGGTGACTGTGACACTCAGCAACCTCCATGTTTACATCTGAGTGAAGCTTTTAGCTCCACAACCTAACAATATCCCACTTGGAGATAAATAGCTACACCTATACCTGTACATCATCTAACTTGTTTCCTGGCTTGTATCCCTCTTCAAGATCAATCTTGAAGACCACCCACCACAAATCCTATGGTGCACCTCCTGTCATCCAAGTAACTTGCCGCATCCACATCTACAAACCCATGTAGAAAAGAACTTGACCCTGTATCGCATGTTAACCGACTATTGGTCCCTCTTAGATACCTAAGAATCCATTGAATTGCACTCCAATGCTTCTTTCCTGGATTGGCTCCAAACTTGTTGGCAGCTACCACTATATGGGCAACCTTAGGTCCAATATGCATGTACTTAACCTCATCATGTGAATCAAGACACTGTTCATAGAACTGTCTAACCCATCGGCATGCTAACTAGTTTCACACAATCATCTAGAGAGAAAATCAACCTGTGATCTTCCATGTCTCTAGAAACACACTCATGCCAAGGAATTTTGCTCCTCCAAATTCTTCATGACACACCTCTGAACTAACTTTACCTTTAGCTCAAAAAAACCCTACATGTGTGACCCTGCATCAAGCAAACACACAACATACATTAATAAGATAATGTCATGACCATCATCCACCTGATAAAGAAACCATATTGGTTACAATGACATTGACTAAAGCCATGCTTTGTCATCCACCTATCAAACTTGTACCACTATCCTGGAGCTTCCTCAAGACCATATGACCTGGCCTTCCATCTCACCTGTCCATTCACTCTATTCTTTAACCTGGGAATCCATTCACCTTTCAGTGCTTTCTCGGTTGGCAACCCTACCAAAACTACCATTTGGCTCTCCAAGGAATCAAATTCTTGAGTCATGCCATGCTCCCACTATTTTCTAGACTCTACCTGCATCAAAGAAGAGGAATAACGAATTGAGGCTTACTTACCCTTTCAGTCCTCCATATGGTCATTTGAGACACCTTGACAGCTTGTTGTCTATCCAAAATTTGTTCCAATGACCGTCGTCAGTCACCTCCCAATCTGCACCCGACCGATGTCAGTTCCCTGTGACTGACCAGACTACTAACGCTGGTTCCCTGACTGACATCAGCATCTACCTACCTGACACCACCAAATTCAGTTTGCACATGACTGATGTCGGTACCTATCTAATCAATGTTGGTTCTCACTTGACTGACATCGGTAACTGTGTTCTCCTATGAGTGATGACCTTTACCTGTGAGCAACCTTTGGATCAAAACCCTGTCCAACTCACCCTTGCTCTGCCAAAAAATGTCCAGCCACTTAAGCTGATCTCTATCCATCATCCCCTCCATGAACACTGAGGCTTTCTAGTTCTTAAGTTTGTCAAAGACATTTGACTTCCTCTTAAGAACATGCATCTCCTTCTTACTCATGTGACCAAGCCTACAAAGCCACGTTTTTGCAACAGAAGGAGAATCAGTAATATAAGTAGGTAGATAAAGTGTACTTACTTTCTTACCACCTGCTAATTTAAGTGCATCCACTGTGAGAGTTATTATGCATCTCTCATCACCCAACTTTCCTAAAATTAGACTTCTCTTCAGGACTGGGACCTTCATGACACCATTCAACACCCATATGATGCATGTCTGCAATTTCAGCCGCACTTCACCTTTGCCACCAATTTGGCAAGGCTCACCAACCCAATATGGGGTTGCATGGAAAGAGGCAATAGAATCTAAAACAAAAGATTCCACTTTATCCAAGGAACATTCAAGAGTAACTCGTGCATCAATACCTGCAACATCTGCTTCTTCATTTCCTTCATGCTGATCTCCTACCAACCAACAATCTTTTACCTGCCCTTTCTTTCCATAACTCTATAATTGATTATTCTTGCTATTCTCTTTCATTCTCAGCTTACTTTCTTCTACCATTGCTATACTCACACTCCAATAGAAACCCTTGTGAGTGACCTATAATCAAAAACCACCTAACACACTCTGAAACCAAGGTGTTAGTGAACCAAGCTCTACCGCTTGTCAGTGATCCTAGCTCTGATACCAGTGTCAAACTGGTATCACATGGAGAGCCTCTAGCCAAGCTCTGATACCAGATGTCAAGATCTACCAGCTCTCAAAAGATCACACATGATTACCTTTGTATAAGCAACTAAACACATAATTTTACCAAAATGCACAAGTAACTATAAATAATAAATAACACAGAATATGAGAGACAATACCCAATTGTATTAATACTCTTCTAGAAAAGAATTACAATGAAGAGACACCACACTCTTCCACACCTTTTAGGATTCCCACACCAAGTGTATAGTAATTCACCTTTAAGAGTTATCTCTCTCAATTACGGTCACAACACACATCTCAAACACAAAGTTGGTGTTCACCTCCAACCAGTCAGTATCACTACTGCCAGTACCACCAGTAAGTGACAATCACTACTAGTCCAACCAAGTAATCCAAGTACTCAAGGTTCGAGTACACACCATACTCCAAGTAGATCTCACCTGATCTTGCTACCTGTTGTGTTGTTGATCACCTTGATCTTGCTACCACCTGCAAATCAACCTGGTTCTATACACCTGCAAACCTAGACTTTGCACACACACACAACTGTAGATCAACTGATCTTACTTACCATGTAGATCTCACCTAATCATGCTATACCATAGATCAACTTGGCCTTGCACACCTACCGACTGAGATCATACACACATAGAAGAACCCTTGTCCTTGCCTCACCAAGTCCTTATGATTCTCCCTTGGATAGAACCCTTTTGTTTCTACATAAGCTTTCTAGTTCTATAATCTTACAATACAGTGCATGGGTCTATTAAATAGCTCCCATATAAACAATAATTAGACTTCTAATTAAAATAATTAGAACCACAACTCCAAGACTAAAATTATCCTTTAACATGAAAACAACTGATTCGTTAACAAACTGTTTATGAAATCGACAGTTCTAGAACCGCATAGGCGACCGACGTCAGTCCCTATCTGTCTGGAGGTGACCGACATCGGCCAACTCCTGACCAATGTTAGTTGTTACCTATCCACCAATGACCGATGTCGGTCTACCTAACCGATGTTGGTGACTGTGACACTCAGCAACCTCCATGTTTGCATTCGGGTGAAGCTTTTAGCTCCACAACCTAACAACTTGTTCTCTCTCTTTGGGCTATAAATATGCATTATTTTGGCTTCTTTAAGCAACCTCCATTGGTCTATGGGGAAAATATAGAAAATTTTATACATGAAAAAATATTTAATAAATAATACAAGTTTCTATGCCATTATTACATTTAAATATTGTGTCATGACTGAATCATGTTGGTCTAGTTTAGTGAAGTTGTCTTTGCTAGCTTTACACTCTTGATGGTCTACCAAGTTGTAGATAGATAATTGTTGTAGGTCATTACTATTATTATTTATAATTTTATAAATATTATAATTTATCCATGAATGTATTCCTTTGGTGTCATTCAGTTCCTTCACAAGAATAATTTAGCTTGTTGAATCTAGTTTGTGAAACATTGATGCAATGATCACTCTAATGTTGTGAGTCTTGTGCAAAAAAACATATTGTTCATCTTCAAGTAGTATTTTTAGTCTAGTGTGAGGAAAAACTTACATTGGTGTATCACATCTTAGTTTTTTTCTATTTATTTTCCTTAAACTCTTTCACTATCAAGTTGTTAGAGTAGTTAGGAAGAAGTACAAGGAAAATCTAGGGAGATAGCCCTCATAATACTAGAGATTCATCTCTCCTACAAGCTCCCACAAGCTTGATATATGATTCCATTTTTCATAAAATTTTAAGATAATAATTAATGATCTTAGGGTGCACAATTTGATGCTAACATTTTTGGCACACTCAATGGGACTTAGAAGTCTTAGAAGATTGTTCAAGATTGGTGTTGGTCTTGGCATAGTTGAAGATAGAAGACACATCTACATTCATTACCTGGTGACTCCATTAAATATTCTAAGTATTTGGTTTATGATCAAGCCCAAAATTCCATGCCAAAGGTGACTACAATATCTATTTCTAAAAGAGTACCTTTTGAGTTTGTGCAACTACCTTCATACTCCATCAAGAGGTTTAGGTTTGTAACTACTCACCCTTATCAAAGATAAAAGGTGTTTAAACCTTATAATTTTGTGTTACATTCATTTCTTGATATTCATAGTGAGCTTTCCAAGATGTCTAAGAGGCAACCCTTTGTGCCTTACACCAAGGCTTCTCCCTTACAACTTGCCCAATATGACCAAATTCCAAGAGCAACCCTTAAAAGTGTCCCATATTTTAGTGGTGATGGTCCTATTACTACCATTGAGCATATTAGGAACATAGAAAACTTTTGTAACATTCATAACATCACCTAATAAAATTTATCCATTAGGTTTTTAGCCTTGTCTTTCAAAGGAAAAGTATAGGATTGGTATGGGACCTTACCAGTGAACTCCATTGGCTCATGGGATGCATTAGGAGACCTTTTGACTAGTAGGTTTGGAGATAAAAGTGATCATTTATACCTATATGATCAATTGACCACCATTAAAATTTCACCTCATGAATCTATGTAGGACTTTAACACTAGATTTCAAAAAACTTGGGATAGAATCCTAGCTCTTGTGAGACCCACCCTAAACTATGCATTTTTATACTATTTGAAGGCATTAAATAGTGATATTGCCATGATGATTCATTCCATGGGTAGGAATACATTGCCTAATTATTATTATATAGCCATAAATTTTGATAATTTCCTTGTTCAAGTGGGAAACATAGCCCCTAGACCTCCAATGCCAATATTCCTTGATTTGTATCCTCCTAGTCAAGGTGCATTGCCTACTTTAACCCCTTTGCCAAACCAAGGAAGGCCTATCATTACTCCTTCAAATTAAATACATGAAATGAATATCTTGATTCAAAGTTTTAAAAATTAGTCACTTTCCCTCAAAATACAACAATATCAAGGTTATAGTCCATATAAAACATACAATCAATTTGGGCAAACAAGTAGGCCTCCTTTCCAAAATAATGCACAAGGACAAGGTCAAATCACCCATGTTAAGCCCTACCAAAGATAAAATCCAAATTCCCCTTAAACCTCCAAATCCCTTGTTCCCACTCAAAATAATTTGTTCCAATAGAAACCCAATTATCCATCCTTTGAACATGGTCAAGAGCAAGTAAATTATGGAAGTGAAATACAAGATCAGAACATGGCAATGTAGGGTGACTAATATTTTCAATATCCAAGTTTTGAAGTATCTATGAAAGGTGGTATTTGGAATTTAAAACCTCATATTGATTATACCCCCATAAATCATTTAGAGGGTGAATTTTTTGCCATTAAATATGTGGGAAATACAAACAATTAGAATAAAAGTGTTGCTTCCAACATCAGGTCCAAAAGGAGGGCTATTGAGGAGACTCAAGGGACCAATCAAGGACCTGTTTTGAATACTTCATCAAATAATATGGTAAATGGGCATAATTAATCTCCTAAGGCTCAAAAATTTTAGAGATTACAAAACATGAAGATAACTCATATGCCTCCACCTTCACAAGCGACATCACAAGGTGCTAGTGCTCCTAAAGAGCTTCCTAAAGTAAGTAATCCTTATATCAATGTTGTATATCAGATGAAGAAGCTACATATGAAAATATCATTGTGGTATTATCTAAAAATACCAGGTAGAAAGATATATTACAAAATGAGTTGCATGGCTTGGGTAAACAAGTTGTCCCACCTATAAATGATAATGTGGTTCTAGTTAGTGGAACTCAAGCTATGGATGGACAAGTAAAGAAGGATGAGAAAAGTCCCCCTTTATATTTGTCTCTAATTATTGGTTATTTATTATTCTAAAATTTCAAAATATATAGTAGATCAAGTACATCAGTTATGCCTATGTGTATAACAGACAAGTTAGCCCTCAAGTATGAGCCTATGACCAAAGAAGTTTTGAAATTGGATAGATCACCAACCAAGACCTTGGGGGTAGTCAAAGGTTTGAATTTTATCCTTCATTATTATCCTAATTTTATAATTCTTAATTATACAATGGTGATAGATTTACCTCCCTATTTTTCTCTTTGCTTGTCATTGTATTTCACATCCAAGATTGGAGGATACATGGTAGGTAATTGGTCCTACATGGTGTTTAGGACAAAATATGGCACTAAAGTAAAGATTGATTTAGAGTCTATCCACAAATATCACTTGGAAACATACTCACCCAAGGTTTTAAATGTTAATTATGCCATCATTGATGAGGAGGAGATTCATATTGACCAATCTCTATCATCTTTTCTTGAGGGAGTTTCAGATTTGTTTCTAGATGAATGGGGAGAGGAGCATTAAGAACATGATCCATAAAAGTTCATTGAGGAATTTGGTCTTGGGGTATATTATATGCATGAGAGATATTATTTCATTCCAATTTTATGAAGTCACATGAGGATGTGAATAGCTTATGGCAGTAATTCTTGGATGGGTCTAGAAGCAAGATTGGGGCAGGTGGTGGAGCTATGTTGGTTTCACCTTACAAGGAAAGGTATTACTCAACCTTTATATTACAGTTATCTTTCACTTGTAATTTATAATAGTATGATTCCATCATCCATAGCCTTGAATGGGCTAGAAAAAGAGTAATTAGAGAGCTTCAAGTGTATGGATATAGTGAGCTTGTTGTGAATCAATTTAGGAAGCAGAATTTGACCAAGAACTCCTTGCTTAGTTTTATAAGCATATATTTTGGGATCTTGTGGAGAGATTCATGGATTTTAAAATTACATATATTCCAAGAGAGTAAAACAAGAAAGATAATAGGTTGGCATCTATTGGTTCTCAATTTGAGGTTCCAAAGAGCATAAAAGAAAAAAAGAATCAACCTCATCTAAAAGTGATTGTGAGACCTTTAATATCGAATAATGTCACCAATTGGCAAGTATTTTAAAGTGACATACAAATAGACATTTTTATTAAAGAATAATCTGAATTCTCTATAAAAAATTAGTCTAAACTACAAAATCAATATGGGGGGAAAATTAGCCAATTGAAGTCTAATAAGCTTCCCAAAGGCCTAGTGACTCTTGAAAGCATTTTCAATGAGGATGATGAGATCAAAAAAGAAAAGGTAGGTATGTCTACTAAGAAATAAAACTATGAAAGGGTGGAGATATTCAAATACAAGCTACTTACACTTGGGAAGGTATGCACTAATCAAGAAAAGCATGATTACATTGAATTATGTAAGGAGTTTGGTGACATTTTTGTATGGGAATATAGTGACTTGAAGGTTTCAATCCTAGCCTAGCTCAACACACCATAGAGCTAGATGATAATTTTAAACCCATGAATCAAAGACAAAGACTAATCAACCCCAAAATTGAGCCCCTTATGAAAAAAGAGCTCACTAAGCTAATTGAGTCTAGAATCATCTTCCCTATCAAACATTCCTCTTGGTTGGCTAATTTAGTCCCTATTAGAAAAAAGAATGGGGAGATCAGGTTATGTGTGGACTTTAGGGAATTGAATAGGCTATCTTTTAAATATCATTATCCCCTTCCATATATGTAACAAATACTACAAGTTTTGGCCGTTAGTGAGAGGTTTTCTCTTCTAGATGGATATTCTGGTTATAATCAGATTTTAGTGAGGGAAAGTGACTGATACAAGATGGCCTTCACCACTAAATGGGGAACCTATGCCTATATGAAAATACCATCTGGGTTGTTTAATGCAGGGGTATCTTCCAATGTGTTATGGATATGGATTTTCAAGGACTAATCAATGAGATTGTATTAGTATATATTGATGATGTGACATTTTATTTAAGGAAACAAAGGACCACTTGAAGTAGTTAAGGCAAGTATTTGAAATGTGTATAGAATATAGAATATCTATAAACCCAAAGAAGTGTATGTTTTTTATCCATGAAGGAAAACTACTAGAGCACATTGTCTCCAAAAAGGGCCTATCCATTGATCAAGAAAAAGTGAATGCCATCTTGGATTTGTCCTTGCCTAAACATAAGAAGGGTTTACAAATATTCTTTGGTAAGATCAATTTCATTAGGAGATTCATTCCTAACTTTTCTAGTTCGGTCAAACCACTAACATCTATGTTAAATAAGGATTAAATATTCACTTGGACTGGAAGGAGAAAGGAAAGTTTTGAAGAAGTCAAATAAGGCATTGCCTAAACTCCTACTCTTGCAAGCCCAAACTTCTCTAATGATTTCAGTTTGTAAACTTTTTGGAATAAGGAAGTGATTTTTTCCATGCTTACTCAAGCCAATTATGATAATTTGGAGCAGCATATAGCTTTATTTAGCCAAAGTTTGGAGGGGTATGAGGTGAAGTATACATATGTAGAGAAACAAGTACTTTCAGTTATTAGGAGATTGAAGAAGTTTAGACATATGTTATCAAATAACAAGATTCACATATTTGTTCCTCATCCTAGTGTAAAGGAATTCCTTTTGAGCAAGGACTTGAGTGAGAAAAGGGTAGGTTGGATCACCAAAGTGATGGAATATGATGTTGATATCAAGACAACTAAACTAGTGAAAGGTAAAGGAATATGTGAAAACCTTACTTCAAACTTGAAGAAGAAAAGATAAGTTTTATTATCACTCCATGGTGATCCTAATACATCTAAAACATCATATATGAGATGTTGGATACAAGACATGATTCACTTTCTCCAAATCGATGAGTGTCCATAAGGTCTTGATAAGGCTAGAAGAAGGAACTATAGATTGCAATCTATTCCATATGTACTTGTTAATGGTGTTCTCTTTAGGAAGGATATTTTATGTTTTCTCTTGAGGTGTATTGATTCTAATTAGGTTGACAAAGTACTATTTGAGTTCCATGATGGACTAGCTGGTGGTCACTTTTCTCCTAAGACTACTGCTACCAAAATAATGAGGGCTAGATAATTTTTGCCTAGCATATTCAAGGGCACTCACAATTGGGTAAAAAAAATGTCAAAAGTGTGCCCATTTTGATGGAAAATAAAAGCTTTCTACCTTGCCTCTTCATCCCATTCAAGTTAAGAAACCTTTTATGCAATGGGGTTTGGATTTCATAGGCCTATTCAACCCTCCTTCTAGTGATGGTCATAAATGGGTGTTGACTACCACTGATTAATTTACAAGGTGGATAGAGGATGTGGCTCTTAAAGAGGCAAATGAAATTTTAATAATTGACTTCTATGAAGATATAGTAACAAGGTTTGGAGCTCCTTCAGCAATCATTTCAGATAATGCATTGGATTTCTTAGGAGCAAAGACTAGTGAATGGGATTTAAATCATGGCATCTATCTTAGCACCTCCTCTAACTACTATCCAAAAGGGAATGGACTAGTTGAGTCCACAAACAAGAATATAATTAGGATCATAAAGAGAACAATGGAGGAGAATCAAAGGACTTGGCATTCAATGTTAAATATAACCCTTTGGGCTAATAGAATCACCCTAAAGTGATAAATTGGGAACTCACCATACACACTTGTATATGGAAAGGAATCTAGACTTCCTATCTCACTTGAGTTACCAGGCTTAGACCTCACCTATCAGCTGCAATTGATGGAGAAAGAGAGCATAGAAGTCAAGTTGTGTGAGTTGATAGAGTTTGAGGAGATAAGAGATCAAGCTTTGCAAACTATGACCACTCATCAAGAGAAAAAAAATAAATACTATGATAAAATATCCAAGTCAATAAGTTTCAAGGAAGGGGACATTGTATTAAAATGGGATGAGGATAGGGCCAAACCTAGAAAACACACAAAGTTTGATGCTTTATGGAGTAGCCCATATGTGATCACTCAATGAAATCCACATAATGTTTTCCAACTTTCAAACTTGGATGGATAATAGCTTCATATCCTAGTCAATGGGATACAAATCAAGCATTATTACTAAGGTTCTATTCTCCCCTTGTACATAATTTCTTGCTTTACTTGTGTGTTTCCTAAGAGCTTGAGTACAAGTGAGTGTTATCTTGTCTTGTCTTATGTTTTGTTGATTAGTCTTTTTGTGTTGAGTGGAGTGTTTTCTTTATGTTTATATTTTTTCATATCCTTGTATTCATATTCAAGGTTACATTGACTCAATTGGCCCTTAGTTGGATAAGGCTACTAGTCTCAAAACATAGTCAAGCATGTTTACCCCAAGAGTTACCAAAAATGTTGATCAATTTTGACTCTTGGTAAAAATTGGTCAACTCCTACCTTTTTCTAATTTTGTATAATTTCATCCATGTCCTATATGGGTATATTTTAAGTCTAAAACATAACTTATCCATAGTCCATCCTTAGTCCAAAGTCTAGGCCTAGAACTAGTTAAGTTAATGAAAGTCAACTATGGTCAAATAGAGTCAAACTTGTTCAAAGAGTAGAAACATGTGTTTTGGGTCCTATTTTAATTTTTAATATTTTTTAATGTCATTCTATGAAATTAATTTGCATATCTCACTCTCAATGTGCAAAAAGAGCTTGTGAGCCCTCTTTGAGATAGATTTAAGGGTGTGTACAGATGATAGGTGGCATAAGGTCAGATCTAGGTAGAGGATCAATGTGGAGAAGGTTATAGGAAGTTAGTGGCAGGTTTTTTCAAGCCAATATTTATTTATAAGTTAGAAAGGGTAGTTTCTCCTCAAATTTAGGCCCTTTTTTGGGCACTTGTACGACCAACACCATCTGATCTTCAACTAAAAATGTAGATGGGGGGTCTCTTCATCTCCCCACATCCATTTCTACACTAAGAATTTAAAGAGAGTTAAAAATTTGTCTTTTGCAACTCATTTTACTATTCTCTCCTCTTGACACACAAAGAAAGCTCAACTTCAAACACTTGGTATGGAAGGTACAGCTAGAGTTGGAGGGAGTGCTTCTATAGGTGTATTTTAATATGAATGTACTTAATTATCATAATATTTTTTTTTGGTTCCCCCTCCTTTATGAACAATCACTAACAATCCAAGTAGCTCTTTGAAGAATTACATACAAGAGGGGTAGAATTATACATCTATTTTGAGTTTTCAATGATCCTTGGAGCTGAGTGAGATTGATAGGGTGTATTTAGGTTGTAATAAGGCCCTCTTACTAATGTTTCAAATATCTAACATTTAACTTATTTGTTCTTGAAGGATTGACAAAGGAAGGTGCTAGTTTCATGAGAGTTCCAAGGTTGACTACCAATTATGTGTTTCAAATCATTCAAGGAGATTATGTAATGATAGTGACATGTTGTATTTTCATGATAAATTTATATTTTAATGTTACCATATAAAGGAAATCTCAAATAGTACCATTCCAAGGCCAATTGGCTCACTTTTGCATGTTTCACTATTTTGTCAAGCTCAGTCAGGCAATACCTATCCATGAGAGGTGTATAGAAGTGAAAGAGGAGGGAAGAATATGTTGAAATCCATATAAATTCCATAAAATCAAAAAAATCATGTTTTTCATAGCCAAATTTCCAAGATGCTACATAAACCACTATCACTTCAAGAGAGACATTTTCAACTTTGGGTTCTTAGTCCCTAAAAGTACAAAATAGAGGTCCTAGGCCTTTTTTGACTTAACATTTAAAATGAAATATGAGACTTTTCTCCTTATAAAATGATTCATCCTTGTAGCCCTATCTAGCTAGTCTAACCATTTCAAATTTGAGAGCTAGATTCCAAGTGGAAAGCAAGTTTAGAGCTCCTCAAAAATAGTAAAAAGATACTAAAAATCAACAATCATATCTACAAGATTCCCAAAGGCTCTAGATGTTTTCAATAGGTTTGGAGGTCCTAGACCTTGTTCAAGGGTGGGAAACAATCCTAAATAGATCAAATCATACTCCTGAGTAGTTAAGTTCCTCATGATGTAGTGGTGGCACAATATGACCTTGGAGGGTCATACCCTATCTGTACAATAGGGGATTAAGAGGATAGTGAGTAAAAGGTTTCCAAAAAAAGTTAATTCTTAAATTTATAGACAGGTTTTCAAGATAAATAAATTTATATGTTTTATTGGAAATTAAGGATATAATAAAGGAACCTAAGACACTTCATCTATATCTTAATGCACTATAAAACATCCTACTTGCCTGACTGAGATATGCATCCATAAGGCATAGTAAGTAATGAGAATAGAGTCAAAATATTTGTATAATGGGATAGTGTTTAAGGTATCTCATTGGATTATAAGTTAATTGATTTGATAACATAAGGATATTATAAATTTAATAATCATCAAGAGCCAAAAACATATCCAAAGCCTCCAAAAACACACCTACAGCCATGGTATGAAGATGACCAATAGTCAGGGTGATGATTATCGGCAAGCAAGTGATTGGTTTCCAGGGTGAATTCAAAAGAACAATTAAGTTTAATAAAATATAAATGTTTTTAAATATATTATAAAGTTCTTGTATATGCTTTCTAGAGGTTGTCATTTCATCAAGAAAACACCTACAACCTAACTATTCATAACAAGCACAGTCAATGACCAAAGGTGAGTTAGACTCAAATCAAAGCATGTTGATGGAGGGGGTGACATAAGGAGTTGATTTAAATAGAATTTAATATGTTTATTTCATTTTGAATAGGATATAATATAATAAAACACCTACAACCATATCCAAGAGAGGATTGTCATAGTCATTTAAGGGTATAAGCAAGGAGTAGCCCATGGGGATTTGAGACCCCAAAAAACATGAAGATGATCTATAAGATGATAAGTTTGTAAAATAAAATAAAATATAGGTTATTTTATACCAAACACATTCAAATGAAACTGTGAGACCACTTTATTATAGACAAAGTTGACACAGTCCGTACAGTTGGCTTGCTTAAGCCTCATTCCAAGGAGTAAAAAGAGGTTTTCATATGTAAATAAGTTATCTAGATGTTTTAAAATATCTAAAATATTTTTTTCAGACATGAGGATAAAATTAAAAGATCCCAAATAATGAAATGGTGCATAAAAATAGAAGTTATAGGTCAATATCGACAAAAACATGCAAAAATAGGGTTTTTATGACCTTTTTTGGAAAGATTGAGTTGGTTTGGGTAGCTATAATTGGAATATATTCAAAAAATTTGGTAAGAATTATCATAATTACCTCATATATATCCTAAAATATTCACTTTTCATGGATTAATTGGCCTAATACCCACTATTTTGTCTCAGATCTACCTGAGTCAATGTATTCTGGAAAAAGACCAATTTTGGGGAATTTTACTAATAGGAGTCTTACATCAAGTTTGAGAAAAAGATGTTATTTATAAATATATAAGACACATAGGGTAACATAAAAACCCAAACTATAAGGTTTTGACATCAATTATTCAGTCCACACAAGGAGCTTTGCATGAAGGTCTAGTGGGGAAACATGTTTTCCCAACCCCAAGCAAGGTATCAACTCAAAATCCACATCTCCAAAGTAATTATAATGTTTTGTTTCATGTTTTAAAGTTAAAATAGGATTTTATAATTCTCCATAAGTCCATTGGAGAGAAAAAATTTCATCTACTAGTGCACAAGGGGTAGATAGCCTACTTGGCAAGGCATAGTTCTTCTCCCAAAGCAAGGGAAACTTCCAATTTGGTCTCTTTTCAAGCCTTAAAAGGTTATTTGATATGTTCATTTTTCAATTATATAGGTTTTAGTGCTTTTTTTTTTACAAGGAAACACCAGTAAAGGCCTATTTGAGGCCTAGATGTGCTACAGCCTCATGGAATGAAAGAATCCCATTCGAAGGCCACCTTCTTGTACTTGTAACTTCTCCAAAAATTTATATGGGACTTGAAGGATTTTAAGATAGTTTAATGGGGTCCTTGAGGTGCAAAATTTTCAATTTTTAGAAGTGTTCAACATCATAACTTTATGAACAATCCTTAAGACCAAAAAACCCCTTAAACCCTCCTAAAACCGTTAGACAGACTTGATGGTAGAAATCAAGAAAAAAATTTACTCAAATTGAGAAATTTGACTAGGTTAATAATATAAAAGTTGTATACTAATCCCATAGGGTTCCACACATATAAATTTATTATACGGATCCATATAGAATAGGGGAGAAAGGTGTTCACTTTCACCATTTTTGATGGTGTGTGAATTGTAGAGTGAGTTGGAAGATGAAACAATTTTTGAGAGGAATATATAAACTTTATATAAGCCATGAAATTCAATTTAACTCATTAAAATTAGGATAAATTTCCTAAATAGGATTTCACTTTTGGCCACTCTAGCAAGCTAAGTAATGAACTTTGAGGCAAAGTGATGAAAAGTGGTAAAGAGGGTATTTTAAAGATTTTTTATTGTAAATGATGATTTTTAAGGCCTTTAAAGGTGTCATACCACCCTTTTTATTAATTGTTTTTAGTTTTTTAAGTTTTGGAGTGCCAAGTGGTAAGGGTACATGAAATGAGTACTTATGAAACTACCTTAGATGATTGTGCATGACCACAACAGTAGGAGTGATTAGAGACCAAACCAATGCATGGATGATGTTTTTATAACCTCTCCTATACTTTATAGCCAATATATTTAGGTTTTTAGTGAAAAATTGGAGTTTTGGAAGGCTACTCAAGTAGGCAATTTTTATGCAAGATTAGTAGTTTATGCCAGTTTCACCTCCTTTATGACTTGTTTTGACAAGTTTTCCTATTGACTTATCATGTCTCACCTCACCCCTATTTCTCATGAAAATGTAACTCCTATTTTAATATGGACACATGTCCAAGTGACCCTTGGACTTCCTTTTGCTTGTTTTATCTCTTTGGGCTATAAATATGCATTGTTTTGGCTTGTTTGAGTAGCCTCCATTGGTTGATGGGGAAACTCTAGCCAATTTTTTACATGAAATACTATTGAATAAATAATACAAGTGTTTTTTCCATTCTTAAATTTTAATATTATGTCATGACTTGAATCATGTTGGTTTAGTTTAATGAAGTTGTCTTTACTAGCTTTGCACTCTTGATGGTCTACCAAGTTACATATAGATAATTGTTGTATGTCCTTGCTATTATTCCTTATAAGTGTATAAATATTATAATTGATCCATGAATTTATTCCTTTGGTGTCATTTAACTCCTTCATAAGAATTATTTACCTTGTTGAATCTAGTTTGTGAAACATTGATGCAATGATATCTCTAAAGTTGTGAGTCTTGTGAAAAGAAACATATTGTTCATCTTCAATTAGTATTTTCAGTCAAGTGTGAGGACACATTTTCATTGGTGTATCACCTCTTAGTTATTTTCTAGTTGTTTTCCTTAAACTCTTTTTAATATCAAGTTGTTAGAGTAGTTAGGAGGAAGTACAAGGAAAATCTAAGGAGCTGGCCCTCATAAAACTAGGGGTTCATCTCTCCTACAAGCTCCCAAAATATTGAGAGATGATTCCATGTTGCATCAAATTATAGGAGAAGATTCAATGATCCTAGGGTGCATAATTTTATGCTAACAATAACTTAACATCTCACATTAGACAACTTAAAAAGATAGAAAATAAAAAGAGGGGGAATATTCACCTCTTAACCATATGATGACATTAATAATTCATGTACCTCATCAACCCCTAAGCCCAAGAGATGAGCCTCAACACATTTATAAAATTCATAAGCTAAGAACAAAATATAAGTAAGTCAGTTATGGCTTGAATAAATCCAAACAAAACACATTCCTAGAAAACATAGGTATTAAGTATTATTGTCATCAAATCTTGCACCCTATAAGAGGTTATTCAAGCCTCTTCCAAATTTTGGAAACATGGGAACACTTCCAGGTATGTGGGTGTACCTATGGTGGAAGTTAGCCTCTAGATTTAAGGGCTATATCCCTGAATGTGTCTTGAAATTCTTATCACTTGAACTAATGCTTGCTTCTAGGGAAAATACTTTGATTTTACATGAAATGATCCTACTCTAAGGGGGTGATACAACAAGATGTTTTCCACATGACCATCATATTTCATTCACTAAGAAATAAATCATACAAACTAGTCTCAAATTCATAAAGCATTATAACATGAGTGTTTCAATATAGAGGTGATATGTATGAAGCAACACAAGGCAAATGAATCAAGTGGAAAATTGCACACTCTGAGGATAATAATACACTTTAAAGGAGCCTAAAACACTTAACGACACTCTATATGACTTGTTATAATGAGACCTTCTTATAGAAGACACGGAAGGACAAGAAAAATCAAAGATATACTCACTAAACTCAACCATTCATCACTTTGCACACTCAAATAAGATGTTCTTTAACTTAAAACTATATTTATTAAATTATTCAAATGAAAAATATGACATCAAACTATCAAGGCTTTGCCATACTAGGTGTGGTATTAGATTACAAAGGTCAACATGGTAGCTACTAATAAAAATTGAGAGAGAAATGGGAAAAGAGAAGTTTAAGAGTCATAACAACACTTGTCATGATAAGAGGAGGAGTTACATATTTGGAACAATTAATTAATATATATACAATTCAATTTTTGATGGGACAAATGGCACTTGAAGTCATTAAATTCATAAAATGTGGTGTAAGAATTCATTTTGTACAATAAAACTACCTTCATCATTTAGCCCATTTGGAATATCCCATAGCTAACTAGAGATATGTTTCATGATTTCACTAAGAGTTATCTATTGTATACATGCTCTGCCATTCATTGGATGCATCCCTAATCATCTAGATTCTTTTGTAAGTGAGCCATCATTTCTTGTAGTCAAAGAAACTCCTCTTTCACTTACCCCTCACACTTGGCCTCAAAATTGGCTTCAATTTTCCATGAAAATACATACAAGGGAGTTAATTACACTTGGAAAGACCCTATTTGGCCTTATAATACTTAGTTATACCTTTAAAGGCTATCCACATGAAATTCTCACCCTGCTCACTATCTTGCTCACTTTGCCAGTTTTCACTGACTGAGATGAAGCTAATGATAGACACATTTAAGATTTTTGATAAATCATGAAATTATTATAGAGATTTATATTAAATCCTAATTCTTCTCCTAAAGATGGTTTCATCTCTTGAAATTCCTTAGAACTTATAAAACATCCAAAACATTCAAAGAAAGCTAATTTCCCTCTTGTTCGTACAACTAAGAAACAACTCAAGTGGATGGGAAAGGTCCATGGAGAGTCCCTTATAAGGTTTAATCAATTTCATGTTCATTCCACCTTATCAGGATATCCACCCATCCTTATTTTCCCAATCGGATCTTTATCTATAGTTTTGTATGATTTTAAGCTCTTTTCACTCTTAAGCTTTGTTCATAAATATGTGATGTCGGAGTTGAAAAAAATTCCCCAAAATAAAAATTTAAGACCTATTTCAACTTCCAAAAACTCCTTTAACCTCCATGCACAACCTCCAAGAATATATTAGCTTCCTAAATGGGCTTCTCGAGCTTTATGTGTCATTCTACATAGGCCTGGATTATCCTTGAGCCAAAAGTGACTTTCCTGTGAATTTCTCTATATATCAATAGCTCAAACACATCCCATATTAATATATGAACATGATCCATAGTGTTATAATGTTATTCTAAGGTTGAAAATTATATTGACCCCTTGTTTGGGTTTTAGGCCTAAAAAAGGCCTAGTAAGCTTTTTGGCATTCTTGAGGATTTAAAATACCCTGTTGAGCTTCTAACCCTTGTGCATGATCATACATGTTGGTCCACATATGATACAGATTTATAAACCTCCATAAATGTTTTTGATAGTATTTAGTCCTTTGCTTCATCCCTTTTCTTCAAAATATGCCAATTTACACATTAGGGGAGTACCCTCTATTTGAGACAAAATAGAGGGTACTTCCCCTATTACCCCAAGTAAATTGAGTATTGGTTGATCTTATCCAAATTATGGATACATTATTTATAAAATTTTGGCCCTTGATCATATCATTATCCCCATCAAATGCACCAAAACCTTTAAATCACTTATGGACTCAGTTAACTATTGCAGGGTCTTAACTATGGATTGTGTATTGCATTGCATAGGCCTTATTGACCAAATTTGTCCTTTGGTAAAATTAGGTCAACCCATACATTTTAAAACTTTTTATAAGTTTATACATGTCCTATATGGGTCTCATAATGGTCTAAACATCTTACTCATCCTCCATTTAGCCTTGATCTAAGCCTATTCTCCTTGTACTAGTCTAGTCAAACAAACTCAAACTTGGTCAACCAAGGTCAAACTTAGTCAAAAGTTAAAATTTTGTTTTAAATATTATAATATGGTCATTTAGGTGTCCTAAGGTGTTTATAATTCATATATTTGTCCTTTACCATGCTTTGTATGCAAAATATGCCTTTTGGCCACTTTTCTAGCATAATAAATGACTTATACAGACTTCTAAGAGGAAAATTTGTCACCAAGAGATATTTAAACATGGATAAGGTTATGGTATGTTATGATATGTTATAGGTCTTCTAAATAATTAGTTATGTGTAGAAAGGGAAAGTTTCTCCTTAATTTTAGGCCCTTTTGGGCACTTGTACAGAATGGATGATCTCACTTATAGCTAAAAATGTGGTTAGTATGCCTCTTTACCTCCCCAAACTATTTTAAATGATTTTTTTCAATTATTATGCCAAAATATTAATTTTTTCTCATGTTTCTTCTATTTTCTCTTTGCAAGCCAAGGAAGGTCAAGTTCAAACACTTGGTATGGGCTATAAAAGTGGAGTTGGAAGGAATGATTTTAGGGGTAGATAGTGATCTAAGTGTACATAAAATCCATACAAATAAATTTCAATTTGGTTCCTCCACCTTCATGAAAAATCACTTGGACTCTAGGCAGCCTTTTATGTACTTGCATCCATGAAGGGGTCATTATTTGCACTTATCTCAGGTTTCCTTGCTTTGCTTTGGTTTTGTTTGTTTTAGGTGTTCCTAAAGGTTATATAATTCCTCTCCATAGTTTTTTCATGATTCTTTTGGATTTAGAAGTCATTAAATGCCTAAGAAAGCCTTTTTTAGGCTTGTCTTGCTTTGGACCATGTTTGTTGCCTTTCCTAAAAAATATGCACCTACAGGTGCCCTGAATGAAATATTTACACATTAATGTGAAGGAATTGAATGTGTCTCATGTGTTTTGAATTATTAAAGTGAATTTTATGATCAAGGAAGAGACCATGAGGCCTAAATATTGAACCTAATCCACTCTTTCCTTTCACTATCTACATATTCAAAAGGAGTGATCAATCAAGGGTCTCCATGATGGCATCATGCCTAAATAATGACCTTGATAATGGTTTGAAGCCCTCAGAGGCATTTATAATTCACTTTTTAGATCTTGAGTTAATTCACACTTGATGGATTATAATAAAAAAATGGATATGAAGGTTTCATGGAAATGTGACTGTGATTTTAGACTCACTATCCCAAAATGACCAAAATAAAGGTCCTTAAGATTTTTTGGAATAACATATAACATGACAAAAGGAATTTCCAATGCTCTTAGTTGTTTAGTTTATTATTCCATACCACATACAACACCTATGCCAAATTTTAGGATGAAATTATTAGAGGGAGATGGTCATTTGGATGCCTAAAAGTTCCCACTAACACACTAAAAGGCTTCAATTACATCTACAAGACTAGGATTCTGATAAGCCCTTCACTTATACCACATCCTAAGGCATGTATCCATGCTAAAATGACTTTGATGATGAAAAATAAATGTGTATAATCTCATGATATCATAAGGAGAGGATAAGGATGTTTTGAGGCCTCCCCAAGCTTACTCCCTATCTCTACATAGGCTTGGGAGGTGGCACCCACAATAAGGGTTTCAAACAGTGGATTAGAATGTTAAGGTTTTGACCTTATCTTGAGTTTTAAAGGTGAGTATAATCCATAATATTTTTTGGTGATTTTATGACCTTAAAATATAATCAAATCATCATCAAACATATCCCAAACATCACTATGACAACCTACAGCTAGGGCATAATGTCTCAGTCCAAGTAGTGATCAAACAAGTGCATAGGAGGAGGAATGGTTGCATATGCTTTGATTATATAGGCTTATCTAAGGTGTTTATCTTTGTTTTTCAAGTCTAAATATAAAAGGGACATATACTCCACTATAATCAACCTAATTTAAGACATGATAACCTAAAGGTCTTAAGTGAGGTTCAAGTGGTAGATGACTGCCACAATAAAAAAAGTGAACTGGAAAAGGTCTTAAGTGAGGTTTTAGTGGTACTAAATATCACAATAAATAATATTTTACATTTGTTCAATGATTTATAAGTCATGAATTATCCTTATACATTTTTATAGGATCAAGACAAGGTCAAACACACCTATAGGTGTGACTGTGATGGAAAACATAGTTATAACAAGTAATGAAGGGTTGATCTTGGAGTGTAAAGTATGAATAACTTATGAATTTAGATAGATGAGTAAAGGTTGGAACATTTTCATGATTATTATAACATATTAATACATAAATCATAATGCATATTGAAAAAAATATATCTTAAACCATAGTTATATAGTCTTGGTCTAATACCTTACACATAGTTTGCTATACAAACCCAGTCTTGGATTTTGTGTCTTTTGGAGGATCTATTGTATGAATTAGAAGATAAAATTTGGTATTAATATCCCCTAAAACCTATTTAAATTTTCATATGTGATTTCTAAGTAAAAATCAAGTGGTATCAAGGATATACTATACTAACTAGGATAAAAGGCCTAATTACACTTCTACATTGCAGACAGTCACCTCATCAAAAGTCTACCTCAAGTTATTTGAGAGTTGGAAGGGAAAATGGAGGATTTAAGGTTTAAAAATTGGTATAAGGGGTCCTCATGACCTAATAAATTCTCTCATACCTTAAAAAATCTTGAATTAATTGGTTTAATACTCTATGTTTTATCTATGAGATAGGGCACTTTTAGTGGCCTAAAGCTTATAGAGTTGAAGAAAAGTGATGAAGTATAAGATTTTGGGTTGACATGGCCATGATAATAAGGTAAAAAACATTGGATTGAGCATATACAAGCATTAATGGAGACTCTTAATGGTTGGTAACATGTCTATGTGAAGTAAATCCTTGAGAAAGTGATCAGAGCCATTAAGCCTAATAAAGAAATAAAACCCTAAAGAGAGCCTAAAACTACTTAAGGTGATATAAAACCAATGAAATGGACCAAAATGAGTCCCTAATATGTCACAAGGCATGTCTGAGTAGTTAGTATGTAGAAGAGGTCACATATTGGTAACATTTGGACCCAACACCATGACAAGGTATGCAAATTGAAGGGATGCAATCGAGAGGTCAACTTCAAATGCTCATACCTACTTGGAAACATTGCATTAGATTCTAAGAAGTTATAGAGGATGAAAGAGGTTTCAAGCTAGAAAATTGGGGTGCTAGTTTAAAGTTCCAATGTCTGAGGTTTATGAATAATTCCTTAAGTAATAGTACACTCAAAACCTTCCTAAATCCATACTTTGTGACCCAATGGAAGAAATGAGGCTTAAAGTACATCCAAATGGACAAATTTGACACTGAGAGTTAAAGACAAATTGTTTATAACTTCATGAGGTTCAGAGCTATGGAGTTAGATTGTATATAATCCATATAAATTAGGTTTAAAGCAAGTTTATTTGATAATTTCTTGTGTTTTTTAGGTCCTAAAGATGATCATGGGATACCAATCACTTGGGAGGATAGTTTAGGACTTGAACCAACTCCCTATGTCATTTTTTTAGATCTTATAAATGCTCATAGGTATCCTTTATAGTCCCCTCACTTCAACTCATCTAAAATGACATAGTGAAAATAGTGGTAACCTAAATGTGTAGACCTTTCAATATGTGTCTGATGTATCCAAGCATATGAAGTGTCCTACCATGTGTCATGAGACCCTTAGTATGGATCAATTAGGAAGTATAAAAAGATGCTAGTGCCAATTTTCAATAAAAACCTATTGGAGAGTGATTATGATTGTAGATGATGATTGTGCTTATGTAAGAGAATGTCAATGATTATGAAAATTCTAATGCAGGTAAAGGCCTCTTTGTAACTTTCTCCCCTCAGTGCACATGAGACACTTGTCCCTAATTTTTTTTGGAATGCTCAAGGAATCTCATGAAGAATGTAGTTTCCCAGAGACAATGCTTATTGAATATTTTCAATGCCACATGTGAGGAAGGTGCTAAATTTAGGATGGACACATGTTTACATCAGTTTATTTATCTCTATTCCACCTCATTTCCATGAAATGCAACTGATCCTCACATTTGGATACTTGTACTTGTGACTCTTCATCTTCATTCTTCTCTATCTCTCTTCTCAAGTTCTATAAATGCAATCCATTTTGGCTATAATAAAGAGAACACACTTGGTATGGTGAAGCCCTACTGGTTTAATATTATAATTTTCCTTTGAAATAAGATATGCAATCTATTTTTGATCCTACAAACTATATTGTCTATGTGTGTGAAGAGATCTATAGTGAAAATTCAAGTGATCTATATCAATCCTTGTTTCCTCTCAATCCTTCCATGTCTGATGTAGGTTGTTTCATTCTAACCAGTCACATGAAGTATTGTTAAGTGTATGAGTCTATTTTTAAAGTGTGAAAGTAGCCTTAGTGTCTAAAACTGATCTTTGGTTAACTCACCTTGAGTAGTCTTTCATATATTCTACCTTCATGTTTGAAATGATAATATTAAAGTGCTCTAAGAGGTAGAAGCTAGTTTTTTGAGTCTTTTATCTTAGTGTATTTGTATGATAATATTGTAGAAATATTCATGGTTTATCACCCCCTAGAATATTTTATTTTCATGTAACACCTATCTCTTTTCACACAATTAAGTATTATATTAGGTGATAAGTACATCAAAACATATCTAGGGATCTAACCCTCATAAACTAGATATTCATCTCTCTTACAAGTTCCCCACAACTTAAGAGATGATTTAATGTTTCATAAAATCATAAGATGTTGAATAGAGTTTCATAGGGTGCACAATTTTATGCCAACAGTTATGGCACACCTAGTGCGACCATTAAATTCAAGTGAAGGAATTCTTGGTGTTATCCTTTAGTTCATTCACCTCTAAAGGTAATCAAAACACCAATGGAAACACTAAATGATTTCAACTGGTGTAAGCAGCCCTAGTACTTCAAAACATCAATTCTGGTATGTACTCCTCATCTTCCAATCATCATGTACCTCCCTATCAAGATGATCCTACTTTTAGTGTTCATGGCTTCTCCAAAAGTTACCCTCAAGAGATTGCACTTCATGAAGGTTCATACCAACCATTCTACCCTCCTCCAACATCAACTCACTCCTATTACCAAACTGATATTCCTAATGATCAGTTTGAGTAAGATGAGAACAAGTTGAACCTTGATTTAGAGGGTTTAAAAATTGAATTGACGGAGTTGAAATAACTTTTGAAATAACATCAATAAATTCAACATCAATCTCATGTTCCCTAAAAATCAAGGAGGTTATTCCTTCTCCTTTCATTACCACCATGATCATTGGTAATGTCTTGATTTATAATTGTGCTTTTGGTACTATTGCAAGTCATTCTTATATTCCTAAGGCAATAGCTGATGAGTTAAACTTGCAGTATGAGTTTGATTCTAGAGTTCAATTGTAAGTATAAGTGAGAGATTTAAATACTTTTGTCATTATAAGAAACATATATGTGTCTTTTGATTTTCCTGCTTATCCTAATGTTGCAATTCCACAAGATATAATTGTTGTAAAAGTTCAACTATACTTTTCTCTATTATTAGATAATGAATTCATGTTTAAGATTTGGGTAAGAGTGTCGAATTATATGTCTCAATTTATCTTCAGGTTTTAAGCCTAGTTTCAAAGGCTAAATTGAGTCAAAGCCATATAACAATTTTCATTTTCAGCTCCTCCCTCCAAGAAAACCAAATGTTGATCATTCTCATTCTTTTACTCCTAAGTGTCCTCCCAAGATTACTAATCCTACTAAATATCTTATCATAGATTAATATTTTAGTCCATTTTAGACCAAGAACCCAAACTATATCATTCCTAACCTTGAGAAGAAGGAAGGTCCTATTCCTAGGTAGATTATGAAGAAGGAGAATTATGTTGGGAGAAATTCAAAAGGTCCTGCAAGTTGTTCCAATTATCCATCTACCCTTCATACTAGAGATTCTCATAAATTGTAAGATATACCAAAGGTTGAAAAGGTACTTTAAGGATTACCATTTATTACTTCTTCTCTATTACTTTCATAAATTGAGAATCAACAGATTATTCTTAAGACTCTTCAAGAGTTGGAAGATGATGTTTCCACAGATGAGTTCATTAAACATATTAAAGATGATACCTTAAGTAGATATGATGAAGATATTTTCATTGTCACACCTCTTCACTCTATTAGATCATTTTTTGAACTTGAGGAAGGAGGTGATGACATGGAGCAACAAACAAAGGTTTTGGGAGAAGAAGACACTTCAACTGTAAGACAAGAAGAAGTAGACCTTGAGTGGATTGATGAATTTCCATGATTCATGGAAGATAATGATGATCAATTTTAAAAATAAGATGAATAAGAGGAACTCATTATCCAACATGATGTTCCACAATAAATTGGTAAGAATGTTGATGAACTTCATGTCCTTTTTATTGATCGTGAAGAGTTGGCATTTTGTGATGACCTTGAGAAATTTTGTTTGAGATTAAATGATGCATCTTCACTTGATGAAGAGCTTGATAAAAAAATTTAAGAATATGTTGTAACTAAACCTATTAAAATTCATAAATAACATCAATAAGAAGACATAGGTCACACCTATATGCTAATGTTCAAGGAATATGAAGATGAGATATATCAGTTTAATATGTCAACCTTGGATGATGAAGAATGAAAGCATGGTGAGCCCTCTTCCCCTTTGTTTGATGAATTTCCCTTTCTATTTTATGAATATAATGACCAATCCATGGGACATGAGTTGGATGAGTTTCAAGAACATGTTGTTAAGCAGATAGAGAATCTTGTGTTTGAGCAAGAAGTAGAGAAATCAGATTGGTTTGATAGAGGCATTGAAGAAGAAAATATTAAACAAGAAAGTGATGATTTTTGGGATAAATTAGAGTAATATTTTCTCAATTCAAACATCATTCTATCCACACTTCCTCAAGAGGATCATGAAGAGGCTAGTGATTAATTTTTCAAACTTCTTGAAGAAATAGAGAAAGATGAGTTGGTCCAAGTCACATACCAAGGACATGAATAAAATGAGCCTTATAATGATGAGATTAAAATTTTTGATGCATTGATTAACTAAATTATCATGAAGGATCAGCATGAGACGTGCTTCAAATATCAAGAGGAATACATAAATGTTGAATATATGTCTGAATCTGATGCATTTGGATACATACCAATCAAGGTGGCAAACAAGAAGGATGAGTCACCAAGATTATAACTAAAAAAACCACTTGTTTACAAATATAAGGTTTATTGTGATAAAAGAGACCTAAGAAGCTTCCTCTTTGATCCAAGAGGAAGGAGAGGCATGCTTAGTTAGTTTCACATAGCTAGTTTCCTTTCAGTTTATCATGTGTTTCCTTCCCTTTGTTTGGTGTGTGTCTTCGCTTTCGCGTGTGTGGGTCAACCATATTGTTTTCATTGATTCAAAGGTATATTCAAGTCAATTTTAGTGCCTGTATATGTGACTCCATGCCCAATTAAAGGACTAAAAAACTAGTCCTTAACATAGGCAAGCATGTTACCCCTAAGAATCACCAAAAGTGTTGACCAAATTTGACCTTTGGTAAAATTAGGTCAAACTCTACATTTTAAAACTTTTTATAAGTTTATACATATGTTATAGGGATCTCATAATGGTCTAAACATCTTAATTATCCTCCATTTAGCCTTGATCTAAGCCTATTCTTCGTGTACTAGTCTAGTCAAATAAAGTCAAAGTTGGTCAACCAAGGTCAAACTTAGTCAAAGGTTAAAATTGTGTTATAAATATTCTAATATGGTCATTTAGGTGTCCTAAGGAATTTATAATTCATATATTTGTCCTTTTACCATGCTTTGTATGTAAAATATGCCTTTTGGCCACTTTTCTACCATAATAAATGACTTGTACAGACTTTCAAGGAGGTAAATTTGTCACCAAGAGATATTTAAATGTGGAGAAGGTTAGGAGATGTCAAGATATGTCATAGGTCAGTTAAATAATTATTTATGTGTAGAAAGGGGAAATTTGTCCTTAATTTAGGACCTTTTGGGCACTTATACAGAATGGATGATCTCATTTACAGCTAAAAATGTGGGTAGTATTCCTATTCACCTCCCAAAACTCTTTTATATGATTTTTTTTTCAAGAAGGATATCAAAATGTTTGGTTTTTCTCATGTTTCTTCTATTTTGTCTTTGTAAGCCAAGGAAGGTCAAATTCAAACACTTGGTATGGGTCATAAAAGTGGAGTTAGGAGGAATGATTTTAGAGGTGGATAGTGATTTAAATGTAATTAAAATCCATATCAATAACTTTAAATTTTTTTCCTCCACCTCCATGAATAATCACTTAGACTCCAAGAAGCCTTTTATGTATTTGCATCCATGAGGGGGTCACTATTTGCACTTGTCTCAGGTTTATTTGCTTTGGTTTGATCATTTTGATTGTTTTATATGTTCCTCAAGGTTATATAATTCCTCTCCATATTTTTTTTATGATTCTATTGGATATTTAATTCATAAAATGCCTAGGAAAGTCTTTTATAGGCTTATCTTGCTCTAGACCATGTTTGTTGCCTTTCCTCAGAAATATGCATTTACAGGTGCCCTAAATGAAAGATTTAGATGTTAGTGTGAAGGAATTTAATTTGTCTCATGTGTTTTGAAGTATTAAAATGTATTTGATGATCAAGTAAGAGACCATGAGACGTAAATCTTGCACCTAATCTACTCTTTCCTTTCACTATCTACATATTCAAAGGGAGTGATTAGTTAGGGGTCTCCACGATTGCATCATGCCTGAATAATGACGTTGATAATGGTTTCAAGCCCTCATATACATTTAGAATGTACTTTTGAGAGATTGATTTAATTCACACTTGATGGATAAGAATCAAAAAGGGCTATGAAGGTTTCAAGGAAATGTGACTGTGATTTTACACTCACCGTCCCAAAATGACCAAAACAAAGGTCCTTAAGATTTTTTGTAATAGAATATAACATGACAAAAGGAATTTATAATTCTTTTAGTTGTTTATTTTAGTATTTAATATCACATAAAATAACTATGACCAATTTGAGGATAAAATTTTTAGAGGGAGATGGACATTTGGATGACCAAAAGTGCCCTCTAACACACTAAAAAGTTTTAATTACATCTATACGACAGGGATTCTAATAATCTTTTCACTCATACCACATCCTAAGGCATATAGCCATGATCAAATGACTTGTATGATGAAAAATAAATGTGTGTAATCTCATTATCTCATAAGGAGAGGAGATGGATGTTTTGATACCTATCTAAGCTTACTCCTTGTCCGTACACAGGCCTGGGAGGTGGCACCCATAGTAAGGGTTTAAAATAGTGAATTAGAAGGTTGTGGTTTTGAACTTATCTTGAGGTTTTTACTTTAGTATAAGGAATAATAGTGTTTATTTATTTTAGGACATTTAAGGATAATCAAATAATCATCAAGCATATCCCAAACATGACTATGATAACCTACAACTAAGGTAGAATGTCTCAGTCCAGGCAGTGATCAAACAAGTGCATGGAAGGAGGAATAGTTGCATATACTTTGATTATATAGGATCATATGAGGTTTTTATATTTGTGTTTTAAGTGGGAATCTAAAGGGGACATATACTCCACTATAATCAACCTAATTCAAGCCATGATAACCTAAAGGTCTTAAGTGAGGTTCAAGAGGTAGATGACTACCACAGTCAAAAAAGTGAAATGGAAAAGGTCTTAATTGAAGTTATCGTGGTAATGATTGTCACACTCTAATATTTTAAATTTATTAAATGTTTTATATGTTATTAATGATAATTATACATTTTTATAGGATCAATACAAGGCAAAGGACACCTACAGCTATGACTGTGAGGGAAAACATAGTTACAACAAGGAATGATGGGTTGATCTTGGAGTGTAAAGTGTGAATAACTTATGATTTTGGATATATGATTAAAGGTTGGAACATTTTTATTATTATTATAACATCTTCATAAATAAATCATAATTCATATTGAACAAAAGAGAGCTTAAACCACACTTACACAGTCTTAGTCTAATATGTTACACAGAGTTTGCCTATGCAAACCTAATCTTGGGTTTTGTGTCTTTTGGAGGCTCTATTCTTGGAATTAGAAGATAAAATTTAGTATGAAGCACCCCTAAAACCTATATAAATTATAATATATTATTTAATAATTGTAAATCAATTGGTATTAAGGATATACTAGCCTACCTGGGACAAAAGGCATAATTACACTTCTATGTTGCAGACAGTCACCTCTTCAAAAGTCTACCTCAAGTTATTTGAGAGTTGGAAGGGAAAATGGAGGAGTTAATGTCTGAAATTTATTACAAGTGGTCCTCATGACCTGATAAATTCTCTCATATCTTCAAAAATCTTTAATGAATTAGGATAATACTTTGTATCCTATCTCAAAGATAGGCCACTTTTAGTGGCCTAAAGCTTGCAGAGTTAGAGAAAAATGGTGAAGCATGAGAGTTGGGGTTGAGATGGCCATGATAATAAGATATAAAATGATGGAATAAGTATATAAAATCATGAATGGAGACTATTAGTGGTTTGTAATAGGTATAAGTGAAGTAAATCCTTGAGAAGGTGATCAGAGTCATTAGGCCTAATAAAGAAATAGAGCCCTAAAGAGAGCCCAAAAATACTTAAGGTGATATAAAACCAATAAAATGGACCAAAATGAGTCCCTAATATTTCATAAGGCATATCTTAATAGTTATTATGTAGAAATGGTTATATATTTGTCACTTTTGTACCCCAACACCATGATAGGGTATGCAAATTGAAGGTGTACAATCGAGAGGTCAACATCAAATGATCACACCTACTTGGAAACATTACATGGTATTCTAAGAAGTTACAGGAGGATGAAGGAGGTCTCAAGCTAGTAAATTGGGGTGTTAGTTTAGAGTTATAATGTTAGAGGTTTATGAACAATACCTTAAGTTCTAGTGCACTTAAACACTCTCAAAGCCCTACTTTGTGACCCAATGGAAGAAATGAGGCTCAAATTACATCCAATTGAACAAATTTGACCCAAAGAGTTAAAGAAAAGTTGTTCACAAATTCATGAGGTTTAGAACCATGGAGTTATATTGTATGTAATCCATACAAATTAGGTAGCAAGAAAGTTTACTTGACAATTTATTATGTTTTATAGGTCTTGAATATGATCATGGGATACAAATCACTTTAGAGGATAGTTTGGGACTTGAACCAAATCCCTATTCCATTTTTAGAGCTTATAAATGCTCATAAGTGTCCTTGTTATGTCCCTCACTTCATTCTGTCTATAGTGACATAGTGAAAAGAGTGGTAACCTAAATTTGGAGACCTTTTAATATTTGTTTGATGGAGCTAAGTGTATGAAGTGCCCTACCATGTTTCATGATACCCATAGTATGGATCAGTCAGGAAGGATAAAAATATGCTAGTGTTAATTTTCAAGAAAATCCTATTGGAGAGTGATTATGATTGTAGATGATGATTGTGCTTTTGTAAGAGAATATCAATGATTGGGAAAACTTACAATGTAGGTGGAAACCTCTTTGTATCTTCCTCTCCTTAGTTCACATGAGACACTTATCCCTAATATTTTTTGGAATGCTCAAGGAAGCCCATGATGAAGGCATTTTCCAAGAGAGAGTGCTTGTTGAAGAGTTTCAACACCACATGTGTGGAACGTGCTTAGTTTAGGATGGACACATGTTCACATCAGTTTATTGATCTCTCTTCCACCTCATTTCCATGTAATGTAACTAATCCTCACATTTGGACACTTGTCCTTGTGACTCTTCATCTTCATTCTTCCCTCTCTCTCTTCTCAAGTTTTATAAATGCAAGACATTTTGGCTATTGTCAAGAGAACACAACTAGTATGGCAAAGCCCTACTAGTTTGATATTTTACTTTTCCTTTGAAATAAGATATACAATATAATTTTTATCCTATGAACTATCTTATCTAAGTGTGTGAAGAGATTTATATTGAAAATTCAAGTGATTGATATCAATCCTTGCTTCCTCTCAATCCTTCCTTGTCTGATGTAGGTTGTTTCATTCTAACTAGTCACATGAAGTGTTTTTAAGTGTATGATTCTATTTTTCAAGTGTAAAAGTAGACTTAGTGTCTAGAACTAATCTTTGGTTAACTCACCTTTAGTATTATTTCATATATTCCACCGTAATGTTTGAAATTCTAATTTTATATTGCTCTAAGAGATAGAAGTTGGTTTTGTGAGTCTTATCTCTTAGTGTATTTGTATGATAATCTTGTAGAGATATTCATGATGTATCACCCCCTATAATAGTTTAATTTCATGTAAATCCTATCTCTTTTAACACAAGAAAGTGTTAGATTAGGCGACAAGTACATTAAGACATATCTAGGGAGCTATCCCTCATAAACTAGAGATTCATCCCTCTTACAAGTTCCCTATAGCTTGAGAGATGATTTCATGTTGCATCAAATTATAGAATGTTGAATAAAGTGTGCTAAGGTGCATATTTTGATGCCAATAGGCCTTTTTATTCATTATTTTTGTTATGTGAGGGTCTCCCAAGGACATTAAAACCTTAAAAAAGGTGTTCCAAGTCCATTCATTACTCCAATTCTCTACATGCTTCCTCACACATGCCTTGCTCTTTGAAATGACTAGACTACTAACTATTTTTCTATTTGGGAGGGGCCCCTTTAGGTTTTGTTGACCATTTTTACCCCAAATTCAAAACAAGTCAAATCCAAAGGTAAAAAATTTGTCATGAAGTGTTTCATAGGTCATTTAATGCCAATACATGTAATATTAGCCTTGGTCACTCTTTACATTAGTGTTCCATGTCACTTTGGATCTTTTAAAAGGTTAAAGATGGGAATTTAATTATATATATAGGGATATTATGAGATATGGAAGTATAAAATGGTAATTTCACATTCCATGTGTCCTAATTTGTCTTAAATAACTATTTGTAACTAACCAAGTCTGTAGATGTAGGTTAAAATCAAGAAAACACTTGAAAAAGAGAGTTTTTATCCACTTGTACAGATTTTGGTAGGTGAAAGAATTTTATGGATGTATCTTGATCTTCCCTATTCTTAATTAAATGATCATATTACTTTTTTATCTTTATAAATTACAATTTTCACCTTTCCTTCCCCATTGCTCCTTGGTAGGATCAAAACTAGTCAAAGACTTTCACTCACCACATGCCGTACAAGATGAGTTGGGAGGAATGGCTCTAGGGAATGATATTATAATAGGTTAGATTCAATTTATTGAAATATTTTTTCATATTTATGCCTCCTCCTTTATGAACCATTGTTAATAAGGTTCAGTCCTCAAAGTTGCCTATGTAACTAAGTAGGGTCCAAATTTGTCCAAATTGATTAAACTCATAAATGGTTGTAGATGTGTGGGTTTGTAATGTAGTTTTAGGATTATATTATTTAATTTCCATGGTATTTTAATCATCCAAAAATTCTCTTTCAATTCCCTTAAAGGAGGATTCAAAAGTGTGCTTATTTTTAAATGTTGGCAGCCATATATAGGTAACCTGAGTTTTGCAACATGAAAGAGAGCTCCAGGGGAGGTTTCAATGTGCTTGGGTTCATGTTTGAAATTTTATTCCATTAAATATAATTATGAGAGATAAAATCAATTTACCATTATTCAATCTAATTTATCCAATTTTCCTTGTTTACTACCCTATTAGCAAAGTGTGCTCGCAGTCAGCTTCTACAGGAGTTTAAGAAGATGTATAGAGGTGGGAATGTTGAAAAAATGTGTTGGATTTTATGTTTTAAGTATTAACATATCCAAATGGTCTTATATTTCATTTTATTATGGTTTATATGATATTCCAAGGTAATTTTTTCACTTCAAAGAATGATCAGGCCATATTTGGTTCTCAGTTCCTAAAAATTACAAACAGAGGCCTTGAAGGTTTTTTAGGACCTCACCAAATTAACTTGCAAGGTGATCCAAGATTTAAACTTGGATAAATTGGTATGCATATCCACATACAAAAAATATGTCAATTTTGAGGTCAAAATAAGGAGTGGAGATGGATTTTGAAAACCCTCAACGTTGTCAAAAAACCACTGAGTGTTGATAGTGAATTCTACAAGGGTTTCTAGTGGAAAGTTGATTTTTCACCTCATATGGGAGGTTTTAAACTATTCCATCAAGTTAAAACAATATAAAATATTCCAAATATAAATCATATGCTAAGGTGACTAAGTAAAGGTAAGGTTTTATGTTTTGACCCCAAAATAGTCCTCCCTTGTCTATACAGTCCTAGGAACACTCATCTACAGTAGGCCTTAGTAAATCTCTATCTCAATTATGCTAGTAGCAACCAAATTAGAGGTATAGGGATAATTGGATATTTTTAGGATACTATAAATTAGGCGAAGTTTATTATTTTCACCTTCAAGGCCTAATTCTTTCCAAGAAGGCATCTACAACTAGGCTAAAATAGTGATTCCTCTCCTAGGTAGTCAAAGACCTAATATATGCTTCCAAGAGAATAAAGAAGGTGTTTGAGGGGAAAATAAATATAATATGGTTTTAAAAAATTATGTGAGGAAATAATTTTCCATACATGACATGAAAAATTTAAATTGAACCCCCCAAAATAGCCAAACCAAACATATACGCTGCCTACCCTCACAATCTACCTCTTCAAAAGTTTGCTTAGCAAATTGGAAGAGTTTGGTGGTCTAATGGATGATTTAAGAAATAAATATTGGTATCAAACATCCTTTTGGGTTTAATAATTTTATACAATCATTAATTTTCCATTTTAAATAATGAAAACCATCTCTATTTTGTCTCAAAATAAGGGAAATTTTCTCATGCGTGAGGAGACAATTTGAAGGAAAAGTGGTGAGATAGATGGACTGGAGATCAGGAAAGCCCAAGTGATGATTTGAGAATATAGAGGACACCTATAATAATATAACATTATTGATATAAGATTTTAAATAAAATATGATGCTCTAACCAAGAAGGGTTACAGTCATGCATGAAGGAAACCCTTAAGCCTAGAAGCCAAATTGAGGGTCATATGCATTTTTTAACCTTATCCATGATTTCTACTTGACTAGTTCATGATTTTAAGTTTATTTTAGATATTTTTAAGCCATAAAAAAATATACAAACTCCATCAGTCTAGTTACAAGATCTTACATTAAAATTATAGACTCTATTAGCATAAACCCTATTTTAGGACTCAATGGTGAAAATGAACCTAAAAGTGCATCTAGATGAGTGAATTATACCCTAAGACCTAAAGGAAATTTGTTTAAAAATACATGAATATTATATCCATGGAGTCATACTGTATTTAATCCATATAGGTGGTGCAATAAATAGGTTTTCTTGACTTTTTCTTGTGTTTTACAAGGCTTGAAGATGGCCATGATATGTCAATCACTTTGGGAGGTATCTTAGTAACTCAAGTTTGGTGGACTTTTATGATGTTTCTAATGAAGCCAAGAATATTAGGTGTTATAACATGTGCCAAAACACCCTTGGTATAGATCAGTTAGGGAAGATACAAAGATTCTAGTGCCAGGTGTCAAAACAAGATTATTAGAGAGTGATTATGGTTTCAAAGTAAGGATGAACTTGTGTAAGAGAATGTCATGATGAAGAAAACTCCCAATAAAGGTGGAATCATATTTTTAATCCCCCTCATCATCACACATGAGACATTTTTCCATCACTTGATTTGGAATGATCAAGAAAGGCCTATGATTAAGGAAGTTCAAAAGAGAGAATGATGGAGAAGATTTTGTATGCCACACTTGGAGAAGAGGCTAATTTGGGATATGATCAAGTGAAATTTAGTTTCATGACTCTTCTTACACTTCATCCACATGCCTTGTACCTAATTTTCACCTTTGGACACTTGTCATTATGCCTCTTCAACTTATCCTTTATCTCTCATCTTCCAATTTCTATAAATATTAGCCATTTTGGCTATTGTAAAGGATTTTAACTCTTGGTATGGTGAAGCCCTACCAAAATTGTACCTTGATTTGAAGTTAAGATAATGAGAAGTAATATGTTTATACTCTAATTCCATTTACACTATGTGTTGAAGTGATCCATCTTGAATGTCAAGTATAGATTGAGTTTATTTTATTTTCATGTAATCCTTAAATGAGTTGTTGCAAATGACTTCTCCCCTAACAGGTTTCATGAAGTGTATGTTATTCCAATAGACTCTTGAAGTGTGTATGAGTTTGGTAGTGTCATATTTGACATTTCCTTCACTTTCCTTCATGAGAAAAACTAATTCTATGGAGATTCATTAATGGTGTTGAGGCTATTTTGTCTGTCTTAGTTCATTATGAAAATTTCAAGTGTATGAATGAAAGCAACTCTTGGTGTATCACCTCCTAGTTTAGGTTTGTTTTATGTATCTTTCTCTCCATTTTCACCCATAATAGGTAGTTTTAGTAGCATAAGCACATCATGTCATATCTAGGGAGATATCCCTTTCAAAATATAGAGGTTTACTTCCACTATAGGTGCCCCACACACTTAAAAGTATTCCCATGTTGGCCAAATCTTAAAGAGGCTTGAACAACCTCTTCTAGGGTGAAAGATTTGGAGATAATAGTTTAGGCATGCCTGATGGGACAAGGTCCAAATATTGGGAATATTATTGGTGTGTCTTCTTTCTTATCAGCTTTTGGAAGCATCTAAGAAAGCACCAATGGTGACTCCAAATGAATTTATGGTTGTAAGCACTCCATGTATCTATTGTTGAAGATTTTTATCAATTCTTGTCTTTTCATGTGACTTATGAAGTTGATACGGATGGATATGAAGATAATCCTTAACATATACCTCCTTATAAACCTTTTTATGACCCTTTCTATCCTTCTCAATAGTCCTATCAAGAATACCATCCTCCCCTTGAGTCATGGCAGTCTTATGGTCAACCTAGTCCCTTTCCAAATGAGTATGTTATTTTTAACCAGCCATATGACCCATATTCACCTTATCCTTGTCATGAGGAGTCAAGTAACACCATTAGTTGGGAGGAAAAATATGAAGCTTTGAAAACCTTTCTTGAAGAAATTAAACAGCCCAATCACTTTGTCTAAGATTATTACACCTCTCATTCTCAAAATGTGTGAGTAGTGATGCCAAAGTTTCTATAATTGGAAAAGCATATGAGTGTGCTAGATAAGTGTTGTGATGAAACTCTTGGTGGTCTTGTGGATTGGTTAAGAGTTTTAGTTGGATTGTTAATGGACATGTGGGGGTATGTTGAAGAAGATAATTAATATGCCATTAGTGAAGGATTGTTCATGGAAAGATAGGCTTTTAAATGGTGGATTGCTAGGTTAAAGAGATGGAAAAATGAAGAGGCTATGGAACAATCTGTAGTTGTAAAATAATCTCCAAAAAGCTATGAAGAGCCTCAAACATATGAGGAGGATGATGAAAGCTTGTATGAAGAAGATATCCTTCCTATTTCTCATCCTATCTTACCTCTCTCTCAAGATCCCATTCAATAAGTTTCACCCATCTCCATGCCCATCCATGAACATCACACTCCATCCCCAACCCATAGACCTATATATCTCTATTCCACCATTCCTCTCCTTGAAGAATAACCTATTCAATCCTTAAAAGATCCTACTAGTTCCAAGCTTCCAACTTAGAAGCAAATTGTGAAGTCTTCGAGAAATAAAGAGGTTAAAGGAGAAGTCCAATAAAATGATGAAAGTCATGAGGTGGATGTGGAATAAAGTGATGTTCCCTCAACCCAACAAAGCCTTGTTTCTATCCAAGACTCATTTCAAGAGCTTTCTCTTTCTTCCATATCCATTCATGATCCTCTCGCTATACCTTACATTATTTCTTCATCTCATTCATCCATTTACCACCCTCCCACCCCATCTCTTCTTGAAGAAGGAATTATTTTAAGGGAAGTATCAAAGGAGGAATAAATTAGATTTTCAATAGAGCGACAGGATGACATAAGTAATGATGAAGAAGAATTTATCATTGGAACTCCACTTGGGGCTATCAAGTATAACTGACCCTTATTAAACCAAGAGAAATAAGACTCAAATGAAGTTATAAATGCTCATAATAATGATGGGAATAGAATTGGAGTGGACCATATGACCAAGGATCAAGATGAGGTGTTTGAATAAGAAGTTCATGAGGAAGAGGTGATCCTTGATGTGAGAGATGACAAATAAAAATGGTTGTAGCAGATTGAGTTTCTACAAGATCTTGAATAAATTTGCAAGGTTGAAGGCAAAGTATATGATAAGATAGAGAAAGAGGTCTCCATGAGATAAAATAATCAAGATTGGGAAGATTACACTAAGATCCTTTATGAGCTTGAAGAACTTGTAGCTGGAAAACCACTTGTTTATTCTCAAGACATCATGGGGAGCCAAGAAACATGCTTTGGTGAGGCATCATTTGATAATGTAACAAATAAGGAGTCTTATGAAGAATATGAGGTAGTTAAAGTGAAAGAAGAACTCATCTTTATAGGTGATTATTTTGAAGTTGTCTCAACTGCATTGAAATCCATGCCAAGAATATTGACCAACACCATGAGAAGGATAAAGGCTTCCATGCCAATGTTCAACTGGAAACATGTCTCATGTATCCATTCATTCTATGAGGCAAGAATAGTTTCAAAATTTCCATTTTATTTAGGAGGGAGATATTCTTTCAGGATAGTGTGTTTAGTTTGGTTTTGTTTTAGTTTGTTGTTGTGTTCCTTGAGTGTTCTTAAAGCACAAGTTATTTGTTTAATTTTTGTTGGTGTATGTCTTTGATTTTGTGTGTGTGTGTCAACCATAATGTTTTCCTTGATTCAAATGTCTATTCAATTCAGTTAGAGTGTCTATATGCATGACTCTATGCCCAATGGAGGTGTAAGGCAATTGGTCCTAGGCATGACAAGCGTGCCACCCCTGTGAATCACCAAGAATGTTGACCATTTTTACCCCCAGTGAAAATGAGTCAACCCCATAGGTAAAAAATTTGTAATGAAGTGTTTTACATGTCATTTAATTCCAATAAATGTTATAATCTCCTTGGTCACTCTTTACATTAGTGTTCCCTATCACTTTGGGTCTTTTCAAAGGTCAAAAATGGGCATTTGATGCTTTATATGGGTTTTTTTGGAGTTTTTGAAGTATAAAAGGGTGATTTCACAGTAAATTTGTCATAAGGGGTCTTAAATAACTATTTTTAACTAACTAAGTCTGTAGGTACAAGTTAAAATCAAGAAAACACTTGAAAAAGGGTGTTTTTAGCCACTTGTACAAATTTTGGTAGGTGAAGGCATTTTAGGGATGTCTATTTATATTATCCATACTAGCTTCCATTATCATATTTATTTGGTAGCTTAAAAAACTACAAATTTCAACTTTCCTTCCCCATTGCTCCTTGGCAAGGTCAAAACTAGTCAAAGACTTTCACTCACCATAGGCTGTAAAGATGAGTTGGGAGGAATGGATATAGGGAATGATAGAATACTGATTTATCTTATATTTATTGAAATTTTTTTCATATTTATTCCTCTTCCTTTATGAACCATCATTAATAATTTTTAGTCCTCAAAGCTACCTATGCAACCAAGCAGGGTCCAGATTTGTCCAAATTAATTGAACTCAAAAATGGCTAGAGCTATGTGATTTTGGCATGTCTTTTATAGCTCATATAAGGTCATATCCATGTTATTTTAATAATCCAACACTTTTATTTCAATTCCCTTGAAGGGGGATTCCAAAGTGTGTTTGTTTTTCTAAGTTGGCAGCCATATATGGGTAACCTAAGTTTTGCAATGTGAAAGAAAGCTCCAGGGGAGGTTTCAATGTGATTGGGTCCATGTTTGAAATGTGATTGCATTCAATGTCATTGTGAGAGATAATTTAAAGTTACAATTCTTCAAGCTAATTTGTCCAATTTTCCTTATTTATTACTCTATTAGCAGAGTGTGCTCACAGTCAACTTTTACAGGAGTTCAAGAAGTTGTACAGAGGTGGGAATGTTGAAAACATATGATGGAGTTTATGTTTAAAGATAAAACATATCCAAAGGGTCTTATATTTCATGTTATTAAGGTTTAGATGTTATGACAAGGTAAGGTTGTCACTTCAAATAATGATCAAGCCATATTGGGTTCTTAGTCCCTAAAAATTACAAATAGAGGCCTTGAAGGTTTTTGAGAACATCACCAAAATCACTTACAAAGTGATACAAACTTTTAATTTGGAAAACTTGGTATCCATATTTACCTAAAATATTTTTTCAAATTTTGAGGTCAAGATAAGGAGTGGAGATGGAGTTTGAACACCTTAAAGTTGTCAAAAAACCATTGAGTGTTGACAGTGAACTCTACAGGGGTGTTAGTGGAAATTTGATTTTGCACCTCATATCAGAGGTTATAAAATATGCCATCAAATTAAACTAATATAAAATATTAAAAATATAAATCCTAATCTAAGGTGACTAAGGAAAGGTAGGGTTTGATGTTTTAACCCCAAAATAGTGCTCCCCTGTTTGTACAGGCTTGGGAACACTCATCTATAGCAGGCCTTAGTAAATCTCTATCTCAATTGGGCTAGTAGTAGAAAAATTGGAGGTCTAGGGTGAATTTTATATTTTTAGGATACTATACCTAAATTTAAGTTTCTTCTTGTCACCTTCAAGGCCTAATTCTTGGCAAGAAGGCACCTACAACAAGGCTAAAATAGTGATTCCTCTTTTAGGCAGTCAAGGACCTAATATATGATTCCAAGAGCATAAAGAAGGCGTTTGAGTGGAAAATAAATATAAAATAGTTTAAAAAAATCATGGGAAGCATGGATGGTCCATACATGACATGAAAAAGTTAAATTCAACCCCCTAAAATCTCCAAACCCAACCTATACCCTGCTTACCCTCACAGTCTACCTCTTCAAAAGTTTGCTTAGCAAATTAGAAGAGTTTGGTGGCCTAATGGAGGATTTAGGACCTAAAAATTGGTAAAATCCATCATTTGGTGTTTAATAAATTTATAAAATCATTAATTTTCCAATCCAAATATTTAAAATCCCCTATATTTTGTCTCAGAGTAGGGGCAATTTTCTCATGCATTAGGAGAAAGATTGAAGGAAAAGTGGTGAGATGGATGGACCAAAGGTTAGGAAAGCCCAAGTGATGATTGGATAAGACCGAATAAACATAAAAAAAGATAAAATTCCTTGATATAATATTTGAAATCAAATAGGATGCTCTAACCAAGAAGGGTTATAGTCATGCATGAAGGAAACCCTTAAGCCTAGAAGCCAAATTAAGGGTCATGTACATTTTTTGACCCTACCCATGATTTCCACTTGAATATTTAATGATTTTAGGGGTATTTTAGATATTTTTAAGCCATAAACAAAGATAAGAACTCCATCAGTCTGACTACAAACTCCTGCAACAAAACTATGGACTCTATCAGTATACACCCTATTTGAGGACATGATGGTGAAAATGAGCCTAAAAGTACATCTATATGGATGAATTTGATACTAATACATGAACTATAGTTGTTTTAAACTCAATTAGTATCAGATACATGGAGTCATATTGTACATAATCCATACAAGTGATGCAATAAATAGATTTTCTTGACATTTTCTTGTGTTTTATAGGTCTTGAAGATGACCATGAGATGCCAATCAGTTTAGGAGGTTGTTTTGGACTTAAAACAACTTATCATGCCATTTTTAGGGCTTGTGAATAATTTTAAGTGTCCCTAATAAGCCTCTCACTTCAGCCAGTCTAATATGCATCTAAAATGGCATAGTTAACAACATGGTAACACAAGTTTGGTGGCCTTTTATTATTTTTCTGATGAAGTCAAGCACATGAGGTGTTCTAACACGTACCTCAAGACCCTTGATACAAATTAGTGAGGGGAAATACAAATATTCTAGTTCCAAGTGTCAAAACAAGTCTATTAGAGAGTGATTATGGTTGCAAAGTGAGGTTGAGCTTGTGTAAGAGAATGTCATGATGAATAATACTCACAATGCAGGTGGAATCATCTTTATAACTCCCTTTCATCATCACACATGAGACATTTGTCCATCACTTGCTTTATAATGATCAAGAAAGGCCTATGATGAAGGAAGTTCACAAGAGAGAATGATGGAGAAGATTTTTTATGCCACACTTGGAGAAGATGCTAATTTTGGATACGGTCAAGTGCAATTTAGTTTCATGACCCTTCTTACACTTTATCCAAATGCCTTGTAACTAATTTTCACCTTTGGACACTTGTCCTTGTGCGCTTTAACTTCTCCTTTCTCTTTCATCTTCCAAGTTCTCTACATATGAGCCATTTTGGCTATTGTAAAGGATTTTAACTCTTGGTATGGTGAAGCCCTACCAAAATTATACCTTGATTTGCAATTAAGATAATGAGAAGTAAGTTGGTTATACTCTAAGTCCATTTGCACTATGGATTGAAGTGATCCATCTTGAATGTCAAGTATAGATTGAGTTCATTTTATTTTCATGTAATCCTTAAATGCGTTGTTGCAAATGACTTATCTCCTAACATGTTTCATGAAGTGTATGTTGTTGCAATCGACTCTTGAAGTGTGTATGAGTTTGGTAGTGTCATATCTGACCTTCCCTTCACTTTCCTTCATTTATTGAGATATTATTTGCCTTCATGAGAAACACTAATTCTAAGGATCTCCATTAATGGTTTTGAGGCTAGTTTGTTTATCTTAATTCATTATGAAAATTCAAAGTGTATGAATGGAAGCAACTCTTGGTGTATCACCTCCTAGTTTAGGTTTGCTTTACGTATCTTTCTCTCCCTTTTCACCCATGACAGGAAGTTTTAGTAGCGAAAGAACATCAAGCCATATCTAGGGAGATATCCCTTTCAAAATCTAGAGGTTTACTTCCACTATAGGTACCCCACACACCTGTAAGTATTCCCATGTTGGCCAAATCTTGAAGAGGCTTGAACAAACTCTTCTAGGGTGCAAGATTTGGATACAATAGGTGGTCCTACATGATTTAAGCTTGAATTAAATTCTTTAAGGACTATTTATATTCACATAGGGTTATTATATGTCTATTTAAACTCATCTATATCATGTCTCACTATGCTAACCCCTAGAATATAGCTCCTTAGTTCACTGCTATGTCACAGTCAACTATAGTTGACTATGTTTTAGTAACATGTGGTCTTGTATATGTTGGCTCCCCTTAAAAACTATGGAATATACCATTGTAAACCATTTGGGAGTCTTCAATCAACATTCTATGTTAATTTTATCACGTTTGTAGGCTTAGTATCCTTAAATTTTATTTTAAGAGCTTTATGAACATCTATAGGTAGGTTGTAGGTAGCCTCTTCTAGGGTATTATACACTTGTGGATGAAGATATGACCATTACCCTAAAATTGAGGCTTATTCCAAGCCTTTAATGTGACATTTCACATTTGATAAGACATTAAAACATGAACATATTCTTGACATTGTCACCTTGGGGCATGGAGTCTCTTTGAGGTCCAAAACTTGTATATAACACTAATGAACTTTAGTGAACAAATGTTATTATTAGAGCCTCTCAAAAACTACTTTTCACTGATCATGCACCTCCCAAATTTTGTAAATCTCCTTTAATATGTGGGGGATACAAGGTGAGTACAATTTGAATCATAAATACTCTTGATAACCTTGTCATATTACCTCAACAAAATGGCTCAGGCCTCTATTTTTGTCTTTTAGAGAAATGATCCCTAAACATAATCATTTCAACTTGAAGGCAATCCTCACTCTCACCTATCAACCCTATGTATTAAGAATTTTTATCATGTTATCACTCAATTCCACAAATTATAATAAATCCTACAAGCATGTCAAATCTCTTCTAATCAACATTTCCAATTCTCTGCTAATGCCACCTATAGGTGGACATTCCAATGTGTGCACAGTGAGTATAAGTATGAACATTGTGCATTGTATTTGACCTTCAATGAGTTTTAGACTTATCGCAATACCTAAAAATGTATTTTTAAAACCATGAATGGCTTAAAATTAACTATGTTCTTTGTTTAAACATGATTTTCCTCTTTCAAGAACCTATAGGTGCATATATATGGTGCAAACCAAGCAATGGTTATTGAGTGACTAGTTGCATGGTACATGACCTAGTAATTAGTTTTGTTCCTTCTATATATTCTTAGATGTATCTTATTAAAAATTTTTGAGCTTGAGACAATTTAAAACAACTTCATTCTTATGTGAATCTCTCTCTCTCTCTCTCTCTCTCTCTCTCTCTCTCTCTCTCTCTCTCTCTCTCTCTCTCTCTCTCTCTCTCTCTCTCTCTCTCTCTCTCTCTCTCTCTCTCTCTCTCTCTCTCTCCATGACACCTTTAGGTGCACATTCATGGCAGACTATGTGTAAGTGTTGCATGTGATTTCCATAACACCTTTTATAAAATTTGAAGGATTAAATCACTACCTCATGTTATTAGAGGATATCAAAAAGTTTATAACCTTCCAACATAATTCAATTAATGTTATGAGAGCCCTTACATGTCATAGTTGTGAGTGAGAATGATCTAGAACTGACTGTACTTCCCATTGAACTGTGACCTCTATGATACTAAACTTAGAAATAGAATATGTTAAAGAAGGATATTTCCATGAAATTTTAAATGAATTAAAAATAATGCTACATTGTATTTAATCCATTATAGATAAGGAGACATTTTGCAAATGGTGAAATTTGAATGTAAGCTCACTATCAACATTTTCTTTACAATGTGAGCTATTTGAGATATAAAATATTTTCTAAACATGAAAAAAAGCATGAGGAAAATTAGAGGAGGTATTAAATATCAATTTGAGGCAAATTAACTAAATAAACTATACGTAATAGTTTAACCAAGAGTAAAACCTATAGGGTATGTGAAATAGTGAAAAAAAACATAGTCAACTTGTTAGAAATGTCTCATAAAGAATAGGAAACCATTATCTACATTACAAGCATGGAAGTAAATCTAACCAAGTGTACCATCACCCTCTAAATTCATTTGATCTATAATTTCTCCAATTGGTGACACCAACCAAAAACATGTTGACTAGTTTCATGTCCATGATGGAGCGATAGGAGATCAGAATGATATTTTACCTTTTTTGGCACTTTCAGATCATGTCAAGCATGGAATTGAGTCTAAGGGAGTTGAAGATAAATTTCATTGATAAAATATTAAATGTAATAATTATGGATCTATAAGAGATTTAATGAGCAAAGCATAATATTTAATGAGCCCAAATCAATAAACACTACACATGTATTTATCCTGAGAAAACCTTAGCGAGGTAAAAAAACCCAAAAAAGTGATATTAAATATTGAGAAACAATAATAACCCCAATACATCAAATCTTATTCATCTCATTCCTTCTTAGATAAATTCTTCACAAGTTTGTCTCAGACAAGTATTTGCCACATGCAAGAATACTTGAATATTTTTTGTGTTTGAGATATTTTACAATAGGGGTAAAATCATATTTATAATGATTCACGAGGGGATGTGACTATTGTAAAAATAATAGGTCCATCCACCCCGATAAATCCAATTAAATAAACATTTGGTAAATATTAAATAACTATAATAAGATTATTTATTTTCACAAAGTTTACACCTCGAGTGAATAAATAATATATTATTATTTATTTAATTACTTACCAATGTAAGTCACAGATAAATAATAACCACTTAGACATTAATTGTTCTAGCACTCCCCCTTAATGCTAAGTGGGAATAAAATCCATAGTCACCATAAAAGGAATTATACTATGTGAAAAATTTGAAGGATTTAAAAACCTTCATCATGCCAAAGGTCACTTTTTGAAACAAAAGGAATTATAATCCATAAACTACTTGAATAAATCTGGTCTAGAATGGTTGTGAGATTACATCTCACTATTTCTCATGAATAATCACTAAGCATATTTGGAGATTTTTATAACATAAGGACTTATAATACAAAATATGCTTTAAAATGTATTGGGGTACACAAATAAAACTTCAATATGAAGTGTACTTAAAAAAAAAAAACTTCCACACGAAGTTTTTACAATGCTATACAAATGAGAAGTATAGATAAAAATATAAAAAAAAAATGGTCATTAGGAAGTGGCATTGTCATGTACACTCCCCCTCAATGGCAACTTCAAGAGGCCTAGCATTGCGTGAAACTGACAAAACTTGGTAACATCAAGTAGTTTTGTGAAGATATCTACCACTTGTTCATCCATAACACAAAAAGGTAGATTAATATCACTATTGAGGACTTTCTCTCAGATAAAATGCACATAAACTTCAATATGTTTAGTTTTTTGGTGATGCACTAGATTTTTTTCGAAAGCTATACAACTTTGGTTATCACAATGAAGGATGGTACTCTAAGAAACATCTAAATTAAGTTTTGCCAATAATGTTCAAAACCACATGGATTTTTTAGTAGCTTTCATAGCACTTTTGTACCTAACTTCTATAGAAGAGAGAGAGAGAGATAGTAGGTTTCTTCTTGTTGCTCCAAGTGATAACCCCTACACCAAACTTAAACACATATCTAGAAGTACATTTACAATCTAAAGTATCACCAACATGGTCAGCATTAAAATAACCATATAATTTATCATTATCAATGAAAGAATAAAATAAACCATAATTAATATTTCTTTTGATATAATTAAGGATGTGTTTAGCTAATTTTCAATGATCTAAATATGGATTGTGCATAAATATAAAAGCAACACTAATAGTATATGAAATATTTGGCCTAGTAATGGTTAGATACATCAAAATTCCAATGAGTTGTCTATACAAAGTAGGGTTAGCTTTTTCACGTGAAAGTTAAGGATCAAGTTTAATACTAACTTCAATAGGAGTAGTTGTAGATTTACAATCAAGCATGTTAAACTTAACAAGAAGATTATGTGCATACTAAAATTGTGATACAATAATTGAATTTTTATCCTAAAATATAGCCATTCTTAAAAAATGATGTAGAATGCTTAATTTAGTCATTTCAACCATTTGACTAGCTTATCCTTATATTTATGAATTAAACTAGTTAGATCGCCAATAATCAACAAATCATCAACATACAATACAATTAGAATTAAATGACCATTTTCAATTTTAACAAAGAGATCATTATCTGAATTTTAGTTGGAAAAACACAATTCTTTGAAAATATAAATAATTTTAGAATTCCAAGCTCAACGAGCTTGTTTTAAGCCATACAAACATTTTTTAACTTGCATACATAATGTTCTCTATTAGGATCAATGAAACCTTTAGGCTGAGTCATATATATTTCTTCTTCTAAATCACCATTTAGAAATGCATTCTTGACATCCATTTGGTGGATAACCCAGCCATTTTGGATTGAAAGAGTAATAAGAATTCTAATAGTACTAATTTTTGCTATAGGACAAAAGGTTTTAGCATAGTCAATCTTGGGTTTTTGAGTAAACCCGCGAGCATCTAATCTATCTTTAAACTTGTCAATTTTACCAATTGAATTATATTTAATCTTATAAAACCACCTACAACTGACAATATGTCTTTTAGGTAGAGGAGGGACAAGATCCCAAGGCTAATTTTTAATTAAGGCATTATATTCAGCCTGCAATGTAACATTCCATCTATCATCTTGAGTGACTTCCTCAAAAGATTGAGGTTCACATTCATACATAGTCATTAATGCATAATAATAATGTTGACTTATAGTTAATTTATTAAGGTTATCAATATTAGAAGATTGAATTATGGATTCTATCCATTTAGGTCTTTTAGATTGGACATGAAACTCAAGGGGTTCCTCAGACTCTAAGTTATCCATAATTGGATCAAATTCATCAAGGGCATCCATTTTATCACAAGGAGAAACATGAGAGTTAGGTTCATCAATATAATAACACTGAGTAGGATCCACAAAGGGCTCACAATTTTTTTTTAAGAATAATAACATTTCTATTCTCAATGATCTGACATTTAGAGGGATCATACACTTTTAAAACTCTAGTCTTACCTACATATCCTATAAAAAAAACAAGAATAAGAAGTGGGATTGAGCTTATTCCTTTTAACTTTAGGGACAAATATAGAATTAAGACTACCAAAAATCCTAAGATGAACCACACTGGGTTTCTTCTTAGTCCATATTTCTTAAGGGGTAGAAAGATGCAAGGATTTGGTAGGGACTCTATTTAGAATATGAACAACAGTGTTCATGGCTTTGAATAAATTGAAATATCAATTAAATATTCTATATTCTAGCTAATCAAAATCCTCTCCAGTAGCTCTGATAGCATGATAAAATATTTATATCTAATAAATACGAATCTAGAAGAGATTTAATGAGAAAAGCATAATATATAATGAGCTCAAATCAGTAAACACTACATAGGTATTTATCCTCATAATAAACCCCAAAAAAGTTATATTCAATATTGAGAAACAATAATAACCCCAATACATCAAATCTTTTTCATCTCACTCCTTAGATAAATTCTTCACAAGTTTTTCTCAGACAAGTATTTGCCACACACAAGAATACTTGAATATTTTTTTATGTTCAAGATATTTTAAAATAGGGGTAAAACCCTATTTATAATGATTCATGAGGGGAAGTGACCATTGTAAGAATAACAGGTCCATCCACCCTGATAAATCCAATTAAATAAATATTTGATAAATATTTAATAACTATAATAAGATTATTTATTTTCCCAAAGATTACACCTCAAGTAAATAAATAATATATTATTATTTATTTCATTACTTATCAATGTAAGTCACATGTAAATAATAAGCACTTAGACATTAATTGTTCTAATACCCATAAGATCCTCCCATTTGTCATTCTCTATCATAGGCATATACCTTCTGAAACTCCTTATTTTACATTTGTTTTCTTGATTTTCAGTTATCACTTGCAAGTTTTTATTTAGAAAATGACATCTGATAGAGACTAACACATTGGACATTGGAATAAGTTTGGTAACACTTGTCTTGCCTATTAAACTATACCACTTGCATTTAATTTCCATTTATGACCCCTAAAGGACACAAGATGACATAAATATATAATTTTACTATGACCAAGGCTAACATAACATTAAACCACATAAAATGAAACATGAAACACCCTAAGACATTACATTTGATCCCTATATAAGTTTTTGGCTATATGGGGTTGACCCATTTTGACTTGTGGTCAAAATGGTCAACAATTACCTTGAGGAAAATGGTTAAAACAATAAGTAAAAGGCAAGATTAACTCTAAAATATTATTCATATAAATAAAACTCTAGAAATATAATGAAGAAGGGAAGCCAAAAATCAACCCATTGGGCTTCAAGATTCACATTTATGTCATTAATTGCATTATGTTCAATTAGGAAAATAAGAAGGGAAAACAACAAGTATCCCATTAACATCAAGCTTCTACTTCAATAAGGTAACAATAAAAGGACACTAGAAAGCAACACTTAAGGCCCAAATCTTCTCTTCTAATTAGTTCCATGCAATTTCTTGAGTACAACCATATGTTTTTACATACAATTTAAATAGAAGTACAACCATATTTTTCACACACACAAAGAATAACCTTAAAAAAATTATTAAGGGACCAAGTACTTACCTTTGAAAATATTCAATTCATTTAAACTTGTTATCCTTCCTGAAGCTCTATAATTTTCTACTAAGATTCAACCAAATTCTGGTATAAATTAGAATTATAAAAAAAAATTAGTTTTTTTGATACATGTGAGAGAGGAAAGGTTGTTTTTTACCCTATTTCTTATTTGAAAATATAAATTATTTTGGTTTTTCAAGTGTAAAATGGTATAGATATCAGAATGCTAAAGCTATACAATAATTAACAATTTTGATTTTAGAAATTGATAACTATGAAAAAAAATTATTTTTAGAAAACACTAAGAAGAAATGTACTTAATTCAAATTAGTATTCTTTTTCACTATTTTAGATATCCAAAAGTGGAAATTAAAAATAGGTATGACAATGCATATTCAATATTATGGACAATATCTAAAACTATTTATGGACATATTTGCAATTTATGTACAACATAAGCCTCTCAAGTCAATTGACAATGGAATTTTCCCAATTTACTATGGCTAATGAATGACAAGAAAAGACATAAAAATATAACCTTGATAGTGATAGATCATAAGCATAATATAATAATATTTATGGATAAAAACTTTCTACCTAGATAATGGTGTAGGCTACTCAAATTCATTAATTGTGGACTTGTCTACATTTATTGTGAACATAATTTGATGGTTACACCTTCTATACTAGTTTTTTTAAGTAGGATGAGATATTGTGATTCAGATTGTGCCACATGGAATTATTTTTTCTTATTATTTTCTTTAAAATGGTAATTTGATAGTTACGTCCTCCTTTATGGCTATGAGTTCAATGAATGTTTATAGAAATAAATATTTGAATTCCCTTAATAATTCAAGGACTTTATCTACCTCTTCTTTGGCCTAGTAATTTCTTACGTTCACCAATTTTGGTTTTCCTTCTGTGGTAATATTCTCCTCCCTAAGTTTTAGCAATTGGTAAAAATACTATGTTTTATCTTCCATGTTATTGAGGAGTTTTATTTCACCTTCCACAACATTGATTTTTATATTTTCTGGTTTTTCTTTGCCATCCACTTCATGTTTTATAATTTTATGGCAATATGTCATCTACAATTTGTTTTATTCTTGTATTTCTTCCTAAAGTTTTTCGAAATTCTCATGTAATTTTTCCAATTTGTTCCCAGTCATCTAGATGAAATAATGGTCATTCTTATGTTTTTATTTTGGAGAACTATTGTTTTATTGTCAAGTCTTCCAAGAATAAGAATGTTTTGAACTTATGCAAGGCCCTACACACTCTATATTTCTTGGTGTGGGTACCACATTTTTGGGATTGCATTTAGTGTTTAGAAAACAACTGTGCCCATAGGAGATTATCTATCTCCCCTATTGCTTCCCATATTTTTCACACATTTAAATATGTCATTGTGGGTCAGTATTCCCCACATACCATGTAATATCAAGAAGTATCTTTTTGATTGCATTAATCTTGTTATTAGTAGTATGCATAAAATTTTCCAATTATGAATGGTGGATTTATGCATGTAACACCACCTTGCGATAGTAATGGTGAGTGTATCATAAATAGATTTCATATGAATTACCTCATGTGGGAATACTCTCATCATTTTTTTAAATATTATTTAACTAGATGTATGGAAATAAACTTTGGTAGTTTACTACGTGAAGATCATTTAATGTGGTGGGATATTCTTCTCTATCGTGATGGATTTTTCAATGTGGTAGTAATTTTCCCTTTATAGGGTATCTTGTTTATAAAATAGACTTTCTACATTATCATTTATGGATTTCCATAAATGAATGCCTCAGTTTCATCACCTAAGGGCATCTCACCATATTATTATTTTACTATCAATTGTCCATAGTTGTTAAGTTTTGGGTCATATTTTGTCTTAACAATCTTTTTCAAAGTGTACACTCTACTAAGATTATAAAATGTTCTATCCTCATATTCTCACCATAATTATTCTAATAATGTTATTACTATTCCTACCTCTAATAAGAAGTGAACAACTAACCCCATTTTTTCAAATGTAATTTACTCTTCTTTAGAGTCTAGTGATTTATTACAATTGACAAACCATTCTAGCTTTAGTAGTGTTGGATAGCTGGTATAGTACATATCAATGACATAAAAATATAATTTCTTCTTTATCCCCATGAAATTAAATTCCACACCCTGAAGGGTACTAATGGGTGACCGTGGAGTGTCATTAGCCATGGTAATGTCATATGTTATTGCATACAACTATAGATTCTCCAATACTACACACATGCTCCGTGGTACTGCATTTGTATCTATGCCTAGATCTAACAGTGTGTTGCTTACTTTTTGGCTATCTATTTAAATATCCAAAAAATAATAAACTTTATTCCATTTATTTTTGTGCAAAAAAAATATTTTTCTTTATTTCATTTTGTTTAGTTTTTTACACTATTTGTATGTGTTGTTCCCTTAATTATTTATTCTAATACTTGAAAAATTGAGTAAGTTGGATTAGGAGGTCTTGTTTTTCAACTAGTTTATTTACCTTTTTAATTGTCCAACCTCTTCTTCATCAAAATTAGATAGCTCAAGCTTATCCTTATCATGTGTTTCCTTTATTATATTTCTAATTTTTTTAACAATTATATCATGTTCATTAATGTTACTTTTATCTCCTTCCTCTTTTGTGTTTGATTCCATACTAAAATTAGTTAATACTTTTTTTTCCACTATTAGTATTTATGCCACTTATATTAGTTGTTTCTATTCATGATTGTAAATTATCATTCATAATGGAGAGAGCGTTATTCCATGGTCTCTCTTTTTGATCCTTTATAGTTTCTTCACAATGTCTAATCTGTTTAACCATGGATTTCCTCTAGGATGAATCACACACTTTTTATATTATCCTCTATTCTTTTTTTTTTTTTTTTTTTTTCTTTTTTTCTTTTTTTTTTTTGTGAATTTCATTACACCATCCTTTTGTATCTTATACCTTCTCTATTATTTTTATATGTTTAGATCCATTCTTAGGTGGGGATTCTGCTAGTTCCTTAGTTTTTATTTCACCCATTTTGTAGAATTTTATTGATTTTGATCATGAGAATGAGATGTAGGTCCCCTTTTCATGTAAAAACCCACATTCTACCTATGTCTCTTCTTCACAATTCCTAGTAATATGTCCAATCTTTTTGTATTTGTAGCATGTTGGGGGAGGTATTCCCTGATTAGACCCATTGTTATAGTCCAAATTATATCCTCTATCCCCTTGATAATTTATTTTTTATGGTATCCTCCTTTTTAACCACCCTAGCTACCCCCTTTGTATCATTTTTGGTTTTAATATATTATTGTGTATTAGTATTTTGAATTGGTGTCATTGTTTGATATACTTGGATAAGATGTGGTACGGTAGTATTGGTTATGGGTAGCTATATTGGGGGTATTTATTACATTCTAATTGATACTATTTGAGTATTATCTTGGATGTTTTCAAGGTCATCAATAGAAAGGTAGTTATGGTTATAATGATTGAATGAGCTACACTTAGTAAAAGACATTATTTGATTTGTAATAGGTGCTAATTCCATCATTGGGCATAAATTTTAGGGATACTCATCATATACTCTATATATTCCATAATAGATTCTTCCCCATTTATTGTTTGTTGGATATATGGGGTCATGCCTAAAGTTGGTTACATAGACCTTATTATTGATGTTCTTCTCACCATGTCATTGTGGGGACATTCTATCCTATAATATCCCTTTTCACAATAGGTATTATAGCAGATTCATGTTTTTGGTTGTGTATAATTACCCTATAGTATCATATACTCATTAACCTTCATTTGTATCTCTTGTTTATTCATAATTGTTCTAATTCTATCTATAATCATTCAACATTATCCTTCAACAAGGTATTCATGTATATTTTACATGACTTTGCTTCTAATTTTTATGTTATTTCTAATGTTTCTAAGATTGTATTAAAATTATTTACATCCATGTTGGCATGGAGGCATGGGAGTAACCTAAATATTGACCATTCAATCTAATGTTTTTCATTGAGATGTTCCTTTAGTTTCTTTACTACAGACTTAAATCATTGATTATAATCTTTCACATATTCCTTTTCCTTCTAAATTAATTCCCTCATCTTGATAACACCCTCTATTAGGATATATAGGTAGTGAAAGTCTCTTTTAATTGTTTTTGAACATCATCCCATGCAGTGGCATGTCCTTAGTAAGTCTTCATATACCACTTAAGTGCATCATCTCTTAGTGTCCCAAAAAAATCAAATATTTTCACATGTTCATCAATAATGTTATGGCTTAACAAATATGAATCTAATATAAATGGCTATTCTTCCATTTACTCATTATTTTTTTTGAATAACATCAACTTCATTCTATTTAGTGTCATTTGATGGTTTTTTAGTGATTTACGAGTACAACTACTAGGTTTGGTACTACAATGATTCAAATTTCCTGAGGTACTTGTACTCATAAAATGACAGTAATTTTGTTGACATTTATCATTTTGTTGCCTAATTAACTTCTAGTTATATCCGTTATCTCTTTCTAATTCTACTTGAAAGTATCTTCTCCCTAATACTTCAACCTAATTTCTTAAAAATTCTTATCTACTCTTAATCCCTTTCTTATGAATTTTATATTTATCTTCTACTTATTTGATAATAAATATAACTCTAGTAATAATTGGATGTCTACATCTATTATGAAATGGCACAAGGAATGATGATTGGTCCAAAGGGTTATTTTTTTCTTGGGGTCTCTTATATCTAAGATTTTAGAGGGTTGTATCACCTTGATTTTCATCTTCCTCATCTTTTATCTCTAAATGGAGTTGTTATCCCATGTTTTCACTAACTAGTCCTCTTTTTGTTAAAGTAAATTCTTCCTCATCTTGCTACCTTCTTTCTTATTATGATTACCAGTACTGATCTTTGAGTCTTTTTTCTTCTTGATATCTTCTACTAATACTTATATGTTATCTGTAACATTTTCATTTTTTATACTTAATATTAGACTTCCTTTGATAGATAAAATCTCCATGCTTGGTTTTAATATATAATCAATATCTCCTATCTTAATTATAATTTTTTCACTTATTCTACTCTTATCTATGTCTCATCTACCATGGCATAAGATACTCATAAACTACTAGTATTTCTCACCTAGGGTTGGTAATAGTTTTGGTTTTTTAAGCAGTGAGCCTAACTCTGTTAATCACTCTCTCATGTCATTCATCACCTTTGTCAGGAACCAAGAACAACAAATAGCTCTGATTCCACTATTAGGACCCGGAAGCAACAATTGATCACCTTATATAAGCAACTTAAAATATGCAGAATTAACCAAAAGTAACAAGTAACTAGAATTCAAAAATAACATAGAATATGAGGGACAATACACAATCTTGTATTAATACTCATCCAAAAAGAAAATACAATAAAGAAGATGCCACTTCTTCTCCACACCTCTCAGAGGCTTCCCACACCTCAAGTGTACAGTAATTCTCAATCAAGAGTTCTCTCTCTCTTACGGTCCCAACAAACAACTCAAACACAAAGTTGGTGTTCACCTCCAACCAGTCAGTATAACTACTACCAGTACCATCGAGTATACAAACATACTCAAGTCTGAGTACACAAACGTACTCCAAGTAGATCTCCCATGAACTGCAACAACCTGTAACCCAAATGATCTTACTTTGGAAGGGACTACCTTGCCTTCCTCTATAGGTCTAAGTACTCACCGTACTCCAAGTAGATCCTACCTGATCTTGTTACCTATTATGTTGTGATCTCCCTGATCTTGCTGCCACCTATAAATCAACTTGGTTCTGCAACACCTGCAAAACTTAGATCAACCATACACAAACACATGCAGATCAATGATCTTGCTTACCATGTAGATCTCCTAACCTGGCCTTGCACACCTGTTGACCAAGATCATGCATACATGAATAATCCTACTTGATTCTCCAAACCATCACCTACACTTGGTACTACTGTGCAACTAGGAGAAGCTACCCTTGCTCTCTTCACACATAGAAGAAGCTGGCCTGCTCAACTCAACTAGCACACTTTACAATACAACCCATGAGTCTATTATATAGATCTCATGCAAACAATAATTAGACATCTAATTACAATAATTAGATCCACAGCTCGAGACTATAATTAGCCCTCAACATGCAAACACCTAATTTGTTAACTAACTGTCTGTGAACTGGCAGTTCTGAACCGCACAGGCGATCGACGTCGGTCCCTGTCTGCCTGGAGGTGATCAACATCGGCTGACTTCTAACCAACGTCAGTTGCTCTTTTATCTACACCTTGCCAACATCAATTGGCCTAACTGATGCCAGTGTTTATAACACTCAGCAACCTCCTCCCTTATTTGCATTAGTGAAGCTTTTAGCTCCACAACCTAACAATCTCCCACTTGGAGATAAATAGCTACACCTGTACCTATACCTATACTCTATCTAATCAATTTCCTAGCTTGTATCCCTCTTCAAGCTCAACCTTGAAGACCAACCACCACAAAACCTATGGTGCACCTCCTGTCATCCAAGTAACCTGCCGCATCTGCATCTACAAACCCATGTAGAAAAGAACTTGACCCTGCATCACATGTATACCTACTGCTTGTCCATCTCAAATACCTGAGAATCCACTAAACTGCCCTCTAGTGCTTTTTTCCTAGATCGGCTCCAAACTTTCTGACAGCACCCACTACGTGGGCAAACCAAGTCTAGTACGCATGTACTTAACCTCATCATGTGAATCAGGACACTACTCATAGAACTATCTAACCATCGGCATGCTGATCGGTATCACACAATCATCTAGAGACACAATCAACCTGTGATCTTCTATGTCTCTAAAACACACTTATGCCAAAGAATTTTACTACTCCAAATTCATCATGATGTACCATTGAACTAACTTTACCTTAGCTCAGCAACCCTGCATGTGTAACCCTGCATCAAGCAAACACACAACATACAGTAACAAGATGATGTTGCAATCATCACCCAACCTAGTAAAGAGAACCATAGTAGTTACAATGACATTGACTAAAGCCATGCTTTGTCATCCACCTGTCAAACTTGTACCACTATCCTACAGCTACCTCAAGACCATATGGCCTAGCCTTCCATCTCATGTGTCCATTCTCTCTATTCTTTAACTAAGGTATCCATTCATCTTGCAGTGCTTTCATACCAGCTGGCAACCCAACCAAATCTCCCATTTGGTTCTGCATCATATTCCTGCCATGCTCCCACTATTTCCTGAATCCTTCTTGCTCTGTAGTGAGCAACAAGTATAAATAAGAAGAACAATGAATTTGAGGCTTACTTATGCCTTCAGTCCTCTATATGGGCGTTTGAGACTCCATGACAGCTTGTTGTTTGCCCAAAATCCATTACAGTGACCGACCTCGATCACCACATAGTCTACATCCAACTCACATTAGTTCCATGCGACTGTCTTGACTATCAACTCACCAACATTGGTGTCTACCTACTAATGACATCGGTCCTCCTGACTGACATCGGTCTTACTATCGCTGATGTCGGTCCTCCTGACTGATGTCAGTTTTACCCTGCTCGATACCACTAGCTCTGGTCTGCACATGACCAACATTGACACCTGTCTATTCGATGCCAGTTCCCCCTGACTGACGCCAGTACCTGTGTTCTCCTGTGAGTGATGAATTTTTACCTATGAGCTCTCTTTGAATCAAAACCTTATCAAAACTGCTCTACTCAGAGTTACACAACCTTCTCCATTGATCTCTGTCTGTCATCTCCTCCATAAACACCAAGGCTTTCTAGTTCTTAAGTCTGTCAAAGACATCTGACTTCCTCTTAAGAACATGCATCTCCTTCTTGCTCATGTGACCAAGCCTACAAAGCCACATCTCTACAATAGAAGAAGAATCATTAATATAAGCAAGTAGATAAAGAGTACCTACTTTTTTACCACCAGCTAATTCAAGTGTATCCACTGTGAGAGTTCTTGTACATCTCTCATCACCCAACTTTCTAGAAGAAATTAGCTAGATCTTTAGAACCGGGCCCTGCATGACCTCCTTCAACACCCATGTGTTGGCCGCCTGTAATTTTAGCTTCACTTCCCCTTTGCCAAGTCTTTAGCAAGGCACACCAGCTCATAAATAAATCTTTCCAAAGTCTCCAAAGACCTTAACATGGAAAAATAATCTATTTTGGGCTACATGGAAAGAGGCAACAGAATCTATAAAACAAGATTCCACTTTATCCAAGGAACATCTTAGAGCATCTTGTGCAACCACACCTGTAACATCTGCTTCTTTAATTCCTTCATGTTGATCTTCTACCAATCAACAATATTTCTTTCCCTGCTCTTTCTTTCCATCACACTGTAATTGACCATTCATGCTTTTCAATTTCTCCATTCTTAGCTTACTTTCTTCTACCATTGCTATACTCCCACTCAATCAGAAACCCCTAAGAGTAACCTGTAATCAAACACAAACCTGCTCCCTGTAACCTTAGCTTTGATACCACTTATCAGAAACCAAGAACAACAAACAGCTCTGATTCCACTGTTAGGACCCGAAAGCAACAATTGATCACCTTATATAAGCAACTTAAAATATGTGAAATTAACCAGAAGTAACAAGTAACTAGAATTCAAAAATAACATAGAATATGAGAGACAATACACAATCTTGTATTAATACTCATCCAAAAAGAAAATACAATAAAGAATATGCCACTTCTTCTCCACACCTCTCAGAGGCTTCCCACACCTCAAGTGTACAATAATTCTCAATCAAGAGTTCTCTCTCTCTTACGGTCCCAACACACAACTCAAACATAGAGTTGGTGTTCACCTCCAACCAGTCAGTATAACTACTACTAGTACCACTGAGTATACAAACATACTCAAGTCTAAGTACACAAATGTACTCCAAGTAGATCTCCCATGAACTGCAACAACCTACAACCCAAATGATCTTACTTTGAAAGGGACTACCTTGCCTTCCTCTATAGCTCTGAGTACTCACTGTACTCCAAGTAAATCCCGCCTGATCTTGCTACCTGTTGTGTTGTGATCTCTCTGATCTTGCTTCCACCTGCAAATCAACTTGGTTCTGCAACACTTGTAAAACTTAGATCAACCATACATAAACACCTACAGATCAATGATCTTACTTACCATGCAGATCTCCTAACCTGGCCTTGCACACTTGCTAACCAAGATCATGCATACATGAAGAATCCTACTTGATTCTCCAAACTAGCACCTGCACTTAGTACTGCTATGGAATTAAAAAAAGCTACCCTTGCTCTCTTCACACACAAAAGGAACTGGCCTACTCAACTCAACTAGCACACTTTACAATACAGCCCATGAGTCTATTATATATATCTCATGCAAACAATAATTAGACATCTAATTATAATAATTAGATTCGTAGCTCGAGACTATAATTAGCCCTCAATATGCAAACACCTGATTTGTTAACTAACTATCTGTGAATTGGCAGTTTTGAACTACACAGATGACTGACGTCGGTCCCTATCTACCTGGAGGTGATTGACATTGGCCAACTTCTGACCGACGTTGATTTTTCTTTTGTCTGCACCTTGCCGACGTCGATTGGCCTGACTGACACCAGTGTCTATGACACTCAACAACCTCCTCCCCTGTTTGCATCAGTGAAGCTTTTAGTTCCACAACCTAACAACCTTCATCGATGTATGATATAACCACTCTTTAGATTCCATTTCTTTCACTTACCTCATATGTGCCTTTGTGCAGTGTGAATACTAACTTGCTTTTTTCTATCAGAGGGATAGTATCAAGAGTTTCAGTAATGGGATCTATGCTAGGAAAGGCTAGGTTGCATTATTCTACTATTTTATTCATTTTCCTCATTTCTTCTTCTCTTTTATTTTTTTTACATATGTTTATATTTTTTTATTAACTTCTCACATTCTACATCTTAATCCTCATTTTTCTTTAACATCTTTCTCTTAGTTATGTAATATATATTCTAAATACTATCTTTTTTCTCCACAGTTAATTTATGTTTTTTTGATACTAATTTTCATAGACCATTATATCTTTGTTAACCTCTACCAACCATTTAGACTAGATATTATGAGTATTCACATCTTTTGAGGATCCCCTATCTTTCTGCACATAATCCCTTAGGTCACTAGCCCTAAATGAACTACTTACCTTCTCATAGTATCCCTTGCTCATTGAATAGCTTGAGGATGAGAATGAGTATTTTATTCAAGATTCATTTCCTTCATCCTTAAATAAATTAAACTTTCTTAGTGTCAAAACTTGTCCAACTCTATATAGTCTAGACTATTATGAATGATGTTGAGTTGTGGAGCTAAAAGCTTCACCAAATGAGTAAATTATAGGTTGTTAGAGTTACACAGTCACCGGCATCGGTTAGGAGTGACCAACATCAGGCAGGTGTTGACTAGGAGCTGTTGGTGTTATTTTTGGATCGGCTGACATCGGTCATGTAAAGACAGGCACGGACCGACGTTGGTCACTTGTGCGTTCCAAAATTCTATTTTCGTGGGATGAATAGAATGTTTGCATGATAAGATTAAGTGTTAGTCTTAAGTTCGCATCTCTATCTTTAGTAGGAATATTTTGAGCTCTTGAATAGGAGGTGCATCTAATGGTTGTGAATGCATACTCATGATCCCTAATGTTATATAATAGGGATAGATCTTCATAGCTTATTGGACAAGAATTGTATAATACATGTATATGTGAATCAATCTAGGTTATTGGAATTGATTATAATTGAGAGAGAGAACTCTTGAGAGAAAGAGATCTGGAAAGAGATCTGTACATCTGAGAGGTGTGAGAAGAAAGTGTGTTTTCTTCATTGTATTTCCTTTTAGAAGAGTTTAATACAAGTTTTCAGGGTGGTTTCTTGTATCTCTTATTCTTGGATGTTTCTGATTTTAGTTACTTATTTTTTTGGTTTAATTCTGTGTTTAGTTGCTTTCATAATAGTAATCAACTTTGTTGGTTGATCCCCAACAAGTGGTATCAGAGCTCAGGTTGACTAACAGGTGTTTCAGATCTGGTTAGTGTTTGTTGATTACAGGTCACTCACAAGGGCTTTTGTTTGAGTGGGAGAAGCAATGGCAGAAGAAAGTAAACTGAGAATGGAGAAGTTCAATGGCAAGAATTACCAATTATGGAGAATGCAGATAGAAGATTATCTGTATCATAAAATCTATACTTACCATTAGGTAGGGTTTCAAAGAAGCCCACAGACATGGAAGATGAAGAATGGGAAGTTCTTGATAGAAAGGCTCTTGGATCTATAAGATTGAGTCTGGCATCTACTATGATATCTAATTTATCACAGGCAAAGTCAATGGTAGAGTTAATGACTACTTTAGCAAATTTATATGAAAAACCCTCAGCTTCAAATAAGGTATATTTTATGAAGTAGTTATTTAATTTGTAAATGCAGGAAGGTGGATCTGTATCTAATCATCTAAATGATTTCCATGGAATTTTAAATCAATTAAATTTAGTCAAAATAGTTTTTGATGATGAAATTAAAGCTCTATTAATCTTATGCTCTTTACTTGAAAGCTAGCATAGCTTGGTAATGGCAGTTAATAATACTGCATCTGCTTCAAATATTTTAAAAGTAGATGATGTTGTTAGTGTAATCTTGAATGACAAAATTCATAGAAAAAGCACATAGGAAACATCAGGGAATGCTTTAAGTTTTGAAAGCAGGGGAAGGAAAAAAGAGAAGGGTAAAAATAGGAGATCAAGGTCTAAGTAAAAGATGAGAGGTAGATCCAAATCCAAAAATGGCAGGAGGATAGCCTGCTGGAATTGTGGAAAGATAGGGCATATAAGCAAAGATTGCTGGTCAAAACCTAAAGAAGACAATCAGCATGAAGGTAAAGAAGAAGCAAAATTTGTAGGTATTGTTGCACAAGATGCTCTTATATTCTCTTTCCATAATAATATAGAATCTTGGGTTTTAGATTATGGTGCCTCTTTCCATGCAACCCCAAATAGAGAATATTTCAGTGACTATGTCCATGGAGATTTTGGAATAGTTTATTTAGGGGATGATGAGCCTTGTAAAATAGTTGGCAAAGGAAAAGTGCAGCTGAAAATGTAGAATGGCAACACATGGGTTTTGAGAGATTTCATGCATGCTCCCATCCTGAAGAGGAATCTGATTTCTGTAGAAAAGTTAGGGGATGAGGGTTGTACAATAACTCTCATAGCTAAATCTTGGAAGGTTTCCAAGGGTGCACTTATATTAGCTAGAGGTAAGAGAGTAGGTACTCTCTATTTATGTAATTATAGTACTAATAATTCTCCTTCTATATTATCTACTTCAGATGTAGATGCAAAGTTGTGGCACCAGAGGCTTGGCCACATGAGTGAGAAGGGAATGACTATTCTTAAGTTAAAAGGTAAGCTTTCAAATTTGAAAAGCATAGATCTAGATTTTTGTGAGCATTGTATTTTTGGGAAACAGAAGAGAGTGAGTTTTCTCAAGACTGGGTCAACAAAAAAGAAGCACAAGTTGGAGCTTGTTCACACAGACGTGTGGGGACCAGCTCAGGTTGCTTTTATTGAAGGATTGCAGTACTATGTTTCTTTCATTGATGATGCTACAAGAAAGGTATGGGTCTATTGTATAAGGAAGAAACCTAATTTTTTTGACACTTTTAAGATTTGGAAAGCTTTAGTTGAGAATGAAATAGGCATGAGATTGAAGTGTCTAAGATCTGACAATGGTGGTGAGTTCTACAGCTATAAGTTCAACTGGTATTGTTATATGCTTGGAATACATAGGCAAAGGATGGTTCTAAGGACACCTTAGCAAAATGGAGTTACTGAAAGGATGAATATAACAATAATGGAGTGTGCACAGTGTATGAGGTTGCATGCTGGTTTGCCCTTACAATTTTGGGCAAAAGCTGTAGATACTATATTTTACCTAATTAATAGAGGACCCTCTACTGCTCTGGATGGTGGAATTACAGAAGAGGTGTGGACATGTAAAAAGGTAGATCTCTCATTTCTCATATTTTTTTATTCTAAAGCTTTTGTGCACGTTGATAAGGAAAATAGAAAGAAGCTAGATGCTAAGTCTATGAGGTGCACATTTATTGGTTATGGCTCTAGAGATTTAGGATTCAGGTTTTAGAATCTAGGAACTAACAAAATAATTAGGAGTCATGATGTTGTTTTCAATGAAAAAGTGATATATAGTGATCAGCTCAAGAAGCTGAATCAATCTGAGCAGAGCAATGTTGAATTGGACAAGGTGATGGTCCAAAATGAGCTCACGAGAAAGAATAATCACAGACAGGAAAACACAGAGACCGACATCAATCAAGCAATAACTGACGTCGGTAATATAGGAACCAATGTCGATTAGACAGTGACAGACATTGGTCAGGCAGGAACTGACGTCGGTCATGTGGAACTGACATCAGTTAGTTACAGGCTTGGAGGTGACCGAGGTCGGTCACTGTCAGAGAATTTGGGTAGACAACGTGTTGTGAATGAGTCTTAGATGCCCATCAGGAGGTCAAAAAGGGTAAGTAAATCTCCAATTCGATATTTCCCTTCATTATTCTATTTATTGCTCACTGATGGTGGAGAACCAGAGAGTTTTGATGAAGCAATACAGGTGGAATCCAAGAATCAGTAGGAGCTAGGCATGAATGAGGAAATTGATTCGTTGAAAGAGAACTAAACGTGGGATTTGGTTGAGCTACCAATGGGAAAGAAGACATTGAAGAACAGATGGATCTACAGATTGAAAGAAGGTGAGAATAAACAGATGAGATATAAGGCCAGGTTGTTAGTGAAAGGATTTGCATAGAAACCAGGTATTGATTTTGGTGAGATTTTTTCTCCTGTTGTTAAAATGACTTCTATACGGACTATATTTTCTTTAGTTTCTATTGAGGATTTACATCTTGAGCATATTGATGTTAAGAAAGCATTTTTTCATGGAGATTTGGATGAAGAAATATATATGGATCAGCTGGAAGGATTTAAGGTCAAAGGTAAGGAGAAACTTGTGTGCAGATTGAAGAAAAGCTTGTATGGTCTCAAGCAAGCTCCTAGACAATGGTATTTAAGATTTGACAAGTTTATGACTGAGCATGGCTACAGTAGATGTCAATCTATCCATTGTGTGTATTTTAAGAGATTGGATAATGGTAGATATATTATTCTGTTGTTGTATGTAGATGATATGCCGGTTGAAGGATCACACATGCAAGATATCTCTGAGCTTATGGTGAAATTAACTCACACATTTTCCATGAAGGATTTGGGAGGAGCAAAGAAAATCCTTGGCATGAGTATTAAGAGAGACAGGAAAAATCATAGGTTGATTTTGTCTCAAGAGGATTATGTGAACAAGGTGTTGAAACGGTTCAATATGCAAGATGCAAAACCAGTAAGCACACCTATGGCTGGACACTTCAAGTTTAGTAAAGAACAGTGTCCTAATTCACATGATGAGGTAGGGTACATGAGGAAAGTTCCATATGCTTCCACAGTTGGGAGCTTAATGTATGCAATGGTATGTACTAGACCAGATATTGCCCAAGCAGTGGGAGTTGTTAGTAATTATATGGCCAATCTAGGGAATGAACACTAGAAAGCAGTTTAGTGGATTCTCAGATATCTAAGAGGGACCAACAGTAGGCATTTGTGCTATGGAGGGTCAAACACTTCTCTACATGGATATGTAGATTCGGATATGGCAGGTGACTTGGATGGTAGAAGAAGCACCATAGGATATGTTTTCACTGTTGGTGGAATGGCGGTTAGCTGTATTTCAAAGTTGTAGAAGGTTGTTGCCTTGTCAACTATAGAAGCAGAATACATTATAGTCACAGAGGCTAGCAAAGAGATGATATGGATGACACAGTTCATGGAAGAGTTAGGAAAGGAGCAAGAGAATTGCAGATTATATAGTGATAGTCAGAGTGTAATTTATTTGGCTAAGAATTCAGCCTTTCATTCAAAAACCAAACATATATAGCTAAGGTACCACTTCATTAGACAGGTATTGGAGGATGGTGAGTTGAAGCTGAAAAAGATCTATATAGATAAGAACCCTGCTGATATGTTAACCAAGCCGGTAACAAAGGAGAAGTTGAATCTTCATTCAACTTTTTTTGGTCTTCATGATTGAGTTTGAAGATGGAGAAGCTAGAAGATGTTGCTGTACAAGTACTAGTGTAGCTATTTATCTCCAAGTGGCAGATTGTTGAGTTGTGGAGCTAAAAGCTTCACCAAATGAGTAAATTGTAGGTTTCTAGAGTTACACAGTCATCGGCATCAGTCAGGAGTGACCGACGTCGGTCAGGTGTCGACTGGGAGCTACTAGCGTCAGTTCTGGATCGGCTGATGTCAGTCATGTGTAGATAGGCAGGGACCGACATCGGTCACTTGTGCATTCTAAAATTCTATTTTCATGGGATGAATAGAATGTTTTCATGATAAGATTAAGTGTTAGTCTTAAGTCCACATCTCTATCTTTAGTAGGACTGTTTTGAGCTCTTGATTAGGAGGTGCATCTAATGGTTGTGAATGCATGCTCATGATCCCTAATGCTATATAATAGGGATAGATCTTCATAGCTTATTAGACAAGAATTGTATAATACATGTATATGTGAATCAATCCAGGTTGTTGGAATTGATTGTAATTGAGAGAGAAAACTCTTGAGGGAAAGAGATCTGTACATCTGAGAGGTGTGAGAAGAAAGTGTGTTTTCTTCATTGTATTTCCTTATGGAAGAGTTTAATACAAGTTTTTAGGGTGGTTTCTTGTATCTCTTATTCTTTGCTATTTCTAATTCTAGTTGCTTATTTTTCTAGTTTAATTCCGTGTTTAGTTGCTTTCATAATAGTAATCAACTTTGTTGGTTGAACCCCAACAAATGAATTGAGAGTTGTCTATAACCAGTGATCGATAGCCCAGGATTGGCATATCGAGGTGTTGGATTTATTTAAATTTCTCTACAATCCACTTAATAAGTGCTTTAATATGAACATGAAAATCCTCTATATGTTATCTTTCTATAGAAACCAAGGCCACAATAAGCATGAAAACATAACCCAAAATTCTTCTTCCTATGTTCTATAGAATGCTTCCTTCACTATTGGTAATATTTACCCTATTCTTTTAAAACTTGTGTGAAATTTTTTTTGTAGAATTTTTTCCCACCACTTTTCTATTTTAGTTAATGCATACTTTTAAAACTTTAAAGAATACTTCCCCTTGGGGACTAGTCTACTAAAGTCTATCTACACCACCAAATGTTGACATAAAATATAGAGTGGTTAGATATATATAGTTATATGTTATATAATTTAACTTCTTTTAGATTAATGTATCACAAGGGTTAGTATTGGGTTAATTCCTTATCATTAAATTAAAAATAAGTAGTGCCTATAATTGCAATAAATCATATATTACATAAAGCACATGAATTTATTAATCTAACTCCTTTATTTTATAAAGATTAATATAACCACTGAATACAATAGTTCATATACTCTTTACTCTATAATGTTGATGTTATTACATAGGTTAATTTTCAATAACCTTTACACAACTCTCTATATTCACCTCTTTTCTTCTTTATCTCTTTATCTATTTAAAACAATGCAAAATAAATACCCAATTAATACAACATCAATCAATGGTGATGTCTTTGTGAGACATGCTCTTTCTATAATACTTTCATCCTTTGTCACCATCAATCATTATTTACTACCATAGATCCAGTCAGTATAATCCTATATTCTATCATCTTGTAAGAGTTTTTTTCTATTGTGATAAATAAATCAATTTTGTGGCACCTGTAGTTTGGTTATTTGAATGATAAAGAATCCTACCAACATTGATGCTAGAAGGAGGGCCTAAGTGGAATACTATCTTATATTTATGTATAATTTTAATTTTTTTTCCTACCTTTGATGCCACCTATGGCCTTGTCTTGGCTTGGTATAATTTTATGCCCTATGAATATTTCAAGGCCTACTCATGACCAATTTAAGAATCCTAACAAATTTTATGTAAAATTTACACTAAAGGGATTCACATTGCTAAATAACACACATAGGAATTTAAAAATTCCATCATTTAAACCTAGATGAAACATGATGATGTATCTTATCAATTATTTCCATATTTCCTAGATGAATATCCTTACTATTGGTACATAGGTTTTCCTGATAGGAAAATACATTACATATTTGAATGCCTTTGAAACCACATTTATTATCTATTTAGTGTGTTTATTAATCATGATACACAATATTATTTATTTGATAAAACCTATAGGGAGCCTAATGAACCCATGAGTTCATTTAATAGTCATTTTCACCAGATGTACAGGAGGTTAAAAGACCCATTTTTGTAGATAGAGTTGGTGTATATTGAGGTTTACCTTAAAACATTAGATCTCTTAATTACTATTCTTATTCAAAGGATCCAATCTGTACTCATATATTTAGCATTAGCTTATCTAGAGGCATTCATTATTAAACAACAAATGTTGTGACATGGATATGGTGTTCATAATTTTTGCTAATCAGAATAGTTGGGTGTTCACACCTAAAATGCTTAGACTTATATGCCTATGATTCGGATAATAAATTGATACATGCCTAATAATCAAACCTTACCTCAATATCATGTCCAATATGACCTCCTAGTGACAAATGAGAACCCTTTTTTGACTTTTAGTGCATGTGATTATGGTTCAAATTTTAATCAACAAGATGTGTTGCCTTGTTTTTATTAGGAATATAGAATGCAAAGCAATATTAATGAAATAAAAGATGGAAATAAAATGCAAAAAAAAAAATACAAGGGAGGCATATATTTAACATGGTTCACCCAATATTCCACACATAAATAGCTAATTCTTCTCTTATTCAGTCCAACAAATGAAAATATAAACCTATAATACATCTATTGCAATTTGTTCTTCACTCACACACAATGCACCATCATGATTACAGTGCCCTGATATCAAAGGAGAGTTACATATTAGGGGGAAAATGTACTGACATAGTTTTTACCGTTATATTTGTGACCTAATAGTGAACGGTCTAGATTTACTATGAAATTACAATATTTGACAATGTATTTTTCACAAAAAAATTGATTTAGGGGGTGGTGACCAAAGTGTAGGTAAATCCCCCATACCCCCCCCCCCCCCCGACACCCCCCATTGAGAACTTGACATTATAAAAATATTAGGCTCCATCATTTAACAATCTCCCACTTTAAGACTGATTGTTGTAACTCCACTACTACAAATTTTCCTTGGACTTTTCTTTGAACTTTGACCCTAGTGTGTTTCTCATCTTTCTTGTTATCTCTGAAGACCTATTGAAGCTGAACAACTCTATAAATTCTCCTTTGTGAATAATTTTGTTACCATATCTATAGGATTCTAACTCATATGGATATTTTCTAACTTTAGTTGACCATCCTCTAAAAATGAAAGAATGAAGTGATACCTTAGTTGTATATGTTTGGTTCTTGAGTGGAATATTGAGTTCTTTTCTATAAGAATTAAAATCTAGCTATCACTATACAACCTAAAATATTCTTGCTTATAGCTCAACATTTCTATGAACCATTGCATCCATATCATCTCCTTCCTTAATTTTTTAGCTATAACATTCTCTTCCTCTATAGTAGATAAAAAACTATCTTATGCAATTTTGAAATCCATCCAACTATTGTGTCATTAATAGTGAATACATAACATATGGTGTTCCTCCTACCATATAAATCTCCATCCATATATACATCAATATATCCTTAAAATTTAACATCTGACCCTTCATAACATAACTGTCTATTAGTGGTCCCTCTCAAGTACCTAAGAATTCACTTGGCCATCTCCCAGTGTTCCTTTCTTAGATTATTCATAAACCTATAGATAAATCCCATTGCATGGGTAATGTCTAGTCTCATAGACACCATAGAGTACATTAAAATTCCAACTACTAAAACATAGGGCACTTTGGACATGTAATTGATTTCTTCCTACATTTTAGGAAATTATTCCTTCCTTAATTTGAAGTGCCCTCCCAAAGGTATACTCACTATTTTTTCATCTTGCATATTGAACCTAACTAACACCTTCTTTATGTAATCTTATTAAGACAATCTCAATTTTATATTTTTCATATCTCTTGTTATTCTCATACCAAGGATTTGCTTATTAACACCCAAATCCTTTATTTAAAATGAATTTTCTAGTTTTCTTTTGAGCTCATTTATATCCTACATGTTATACCCTAAAATAAGAATGTCATCTACATATAATAACAATATAATATAATTACCATTGTCTAATCTCTTAAAATAAATATAGTGGTTAGAATGACATCTACTATAACCTTGTTATGTCATGAACATGTCAAATTTAAAATACCACTACCTTGGGTCTTAATTTAGGCCATACAGACACTTCTTCAACCTACACACCATTTTCTCCTCACCTTTGACTTTGTATCCCTATGGCTGTTCCATATATATTTCCTCATCAAAGTCACTAGAAGGAAAGCAATCTTCACATCTAACTGTTCAAGATGCAAATCTTCTACTGCTACCAAAATTAAAATAGTTCTTATGGAAGTTATTTTAATAACTGGAGAAAATATTTCATCCAAATATATACCTTTATTTTATACAAACCCCTTTAAAAAATGTTTGGCCTTGTACCTTTTTTTGAATCCTCTTCTTCCTTCAACCTATAAACCCATTTATTCTGCAATACTCATTTACCTGCAGGAAATTAAACCAAATCCCAAGTTTGGTTATGTACCAAGGAGTCCTATTTCTAACTGTTTTCACTTTTCACATTCAAAAGGAATAAGAAACTAAAGGAAATGGTCTAGGGTTAGATGATACCCAGATGAAGTTAGCACACCATATCCAGACATTGTAGGGACCCCTCTTTGGCTGTGGAGGATGACACCTGCAGATAAGAGAGACTAAAACAAAGAGAGTGTTAGATAGACATATGGTGGATTGCCAAGCAAAGCTTGGTCCTAGAAGTGCAAAGACTCCTTGAGGGATGACAATCCACTAGTTGATAAAAGGAATATTGCTAGAAAGAGAAATGATGAAAGACTGAATCAAAAGAAACAAAGGTAATGCGTACTTGTATTCAACTATCAGTCTTCCATAGTCACTGACGTCGGTTAGTCTGCCAGCGTCAGTTGGTCAAGTCTACCGATGTCAGTTAGTCTACCAACATTGGTGGAGGCAGTAGTCTTTAGACGGGTCTCAGAGAAAGTCTGTGGTCGACAGAGAGGCTCTATGGGTTTGAGGGGTTTGTGCAGGGTTATAGGGAGACAAATAAGGTCTAAGGAAGGAGTCAGGTAAGGGACAGGGTGTCAAAAGGGCGCAAGGGTGTGAGGAAGGCCTCTCAGCCTCTCCAAAAAGATAGACTGGGATGGTCTGGTTGACAGTCGGGTCTGGTCTACAGTGCTTAGAACTAGTAAAAAGAGAACTAATTACTGATGCTTTCTAAACTACTAAATATGAAAGGGCAGAAGAGATACTTAGCTGTGGCTTGTTGAAGAAAGAGTGTAGCAGACTAGTTGTTGATGTGGCTAATGTACCTATAATGTCTTTAACCCAAAGTATGGAGCTATTTCTATAGAGTGCCTGTAGCCTGTGATGTTTGGTGTGTGTTTGAGAGAGAGAGAGAAAGAGAGGTCAGATTCCAGGTGCAAAAGAATTCATGTTCGGGGAAGAAGATTAGAAGATTGGAAGATTACCCGATCTGCATTCTGGATGCAGAACGTAGTTTTAAAGGTAACCGATGCCGGTAATACTGCTGACGTCAGTCGATAGTTGACCGATGTCAGTGGCTAGAAGATGGGTAAAAAGACTAAAAATAGCCTTTTTGTCCATTTTCCCATCTGCCGAGGTCAGCGGGTCATGGTTGAAATGGTCAAAGGTGGGTTTAAATGGTCGTGAGGATGAGTGGGAGAATGAAATGGGGTCTAAGCAATTTAAGACTTGGCATGGGGTGAGGGAAGGCATCCAAGGAGAGGTATCTGAGGAGAGGTGAGGTGTGATGGGTGAGGTGGCAAGGGGGAATTATTAATTTAAAATAGGTGTTTTAAATTAATAAAACATAGGTTAGGCATGGTGAAGTGGACCAAGGGGATCAAGGGGGAGTCGACCAGGGAGTAGACATGATTTCAGTGTCTACATTTGCCTCTTTTTGTGTTGTTGGTTGTTCTTGACAAACTACAAGACAAAAATAGGAGTAAGCTGCCCCAGGTATGGGATAAGGTTGATTTTGTCCTGTTGGTTGTTTGAATGAACTGCAAGACAAAAATAGGAGGTGATGAGGTATTCCCCCTCAAAGCGGGAGTCGAGGGAAGGGAACCTGATGTCGAGTGCTGATTTGATAGAGAGTGGATGAAAATGGTGGGTGTGAATGCTACAATAGTTGTGATTGCACGCATACCACTTCATGAGATGGTCAGGTCAAATTGTCACAGGTCAAAGGTCGAGGAGTGCTAGAATTGAAATAATTAGGCCCTAGCATTTAGTCGTAGCTGATCAAGTTATTTGATCCAAGCTATAGCTCCAATGGTCGTCATGTTCCAAGTATCCCAGGCTCAAGAAGTGCTCTTGGAAAACACAAAAATGTCACAAGTAGTGGGGATCAACTTGCTCGTGATCCAATACTTGTGAGGGTCGTAATGTGATGTGCAAAAAAAATTTCTAACCATTCGTGGGGTAGCACACATGCAATCAAAACAACCAAGGCAAAGTTTTCTCAAAAATGGTCGTGGTCAGAGGAGATAGTCGTGATCTCCAAGGTTACTGGTCGAGGTGGTCTGAGATAGATTGTTGGTCCGTTAGATGGACAGATGAAGGAATGTGGCTGAGCTAACCCCAGAAGACGTCATGTCATCTGAGTGCTGCCTACATAGCCCTTGTTTGAAAGGCCTCAAGCTAATGTAGTTCAGACGAGGAGTCAAAGTGGTCGATAGTTGGTTTTGGTCATGGAATAAATGATGAGGGTATGATGATGCTACATCATTTTCCATATTGTGTGATGGTGTATTCTGTAACATTGGTTGAGTGGTCTTTCATCCCTAGCAATTTTCCATATTAGTAATGGTGTATGCTAAAAATGAATTGAGGTCTATTTATGCTTCAACAAGTAATGGTTTATGCTTAACATAAATTGTGTCTGGTCGATAGTTTCCATGTGTATTGTTTTCCATAGAAACTATGTGAAATGGACTATGTCGATGTATGATGTCATGATGTCATGTTGTTGGTTTGGTCTGGTTTGAATTGGTTTGGTTGGGTTGGGTTGTGACCAAGGTGTAAGAAGTGAAAGGCATGTTGCTCTTTCATTGACAAGGACCATAATGGTAGCATAGATAGGGTTTTTAGAAACAAAAGCCCCGTTCATGCACTACATCATTGACCATTGATTGATGTTAAAGAAGTACTCAAATCACTTGACATTAAGTGAGCTCAAAATCCCTTGAGTATGTTGGGGTGATAAGTTGGATTATGTGATATGAGAGGATGGGGTAACCCTTTTTGGCAGGAATAACCTTGCCCCTTTTATAAGTGACCCTGAGAATGACTATAGACAAGTCCATGACTTAGTAGTTTGTCAGTCAAAATTGTTTTTTTGGCAGACTGATCGATGCGGGAAGTCTACATGGGGATGTTATGATTTATGTTGTGGTCATATGTGAAGCTGATCAATGTGGGAAGCTTTTGAGAGTGCTATTTATAGCAAGATTTAGGCATAGCCATCCTTCGAGGGAGTGGTCTATATTTTGCTTTGTATGTTTTGATATGTCTTGGCCTAGTTGTCCTTCAAGGGAGTAGTCTAGTAAATACAACAATTATGTAGTTGTCCTTCGAGGGAGTAGTCTACATTTAGAGTTTTATGACCTTTGAATAGGCATCCCAATTTTTGATATGTTTTGTTGTTGACTGGACTTTGGTCATGGACTTAACTATAAAGGTTTAAGGGTTTCCCTTTTATTAGGACAAAGCATTCATGCTTGACAAAAGGGGTAACTAATGTTGGGAAAAAGGGTTGAGAGGAATAGGAATGACGATGACGGGGGTTGTTCAAGGGATGAGCTCAAGTTAAACGTCAAGTGAATGAGTACTTGATGAATAGTAGAATGGTCATAGATGCAAGGCATTAAGGGGCTTAGGTTCTGGTCAGCCATCAAGAGAAGACAGACGATAAGTCCCTAACCCATGTTTGTGTGTTACGATAAGGTCTGAGTCAATTAGGAGCAAACTTGCCCCATTTGCCTCTTTCCAAATTGGTCACGTGTTGATTGATGTTAGATGTAAGGATGATGCTTGGTTGATGTTTGGTCAATGCTTGGTCAGTTGCTTGGTCGAGGCTTGGTCGAGGCTTGGCTAAAAGGTCGGTTTATATTTGGTCGAGGCTTGGTCAAGGCTTGGTTGATGCTTGGTCAATGTCTGGTCGAGGTTTGGTCGATGTTTGGTTGATGTCTAGTCGAGGTCATGATAGTCAGTATAAGGGTGAATTCCCCTAGTTTCTTGTGATGGGGACAATGTTTGGTAGATTTAGTTTGAGAGGGAGAGGTCCTGATCCACCAGGTTGGAGGCAAGAATCTTAGAATGATTGAGGGTGGTGACGGCAATGGTTGGTAATGATTTGATTAAAGTGGCCAGTGGTTAGGGGTCATCAGGTTGGACCTCCATTGCTTGTAAGGCTTTGATCAAGGTGTGATGATGATGTGGAGAGTTTTGAATGAGATCATACAAAGACATCTTCATAGGAGTCGTGTGGTGAAGTTGTTTCACCATGAAGTTAGGGATTATCTTCGAAGATGCTGGTTGAGATGTGCCCAAGATAGTAATCTTGGGTTTTGGTTGTGGCGAAGGCTTGATGGATGGATATGTCTAAGGGATAGAAGCATGTCTTTTCCCTTTATCCTTTTGGGATGGTGGGCTAGTGGTCACATTGATTGTGTTGATTTTGAATAAGGGGGTTAAAGGCGGTGGAGGGACCATAGTCTTGTGTGGAGATCTCGATTTAGGTGATGATGTTTGTGAGGCATGTGATGATGTCGGTGATTTGGCAAAGGGGTGGTCAAGAGGATCCTTAATGAAAAGGGTATCCTTTGTCAAGTGATGGTGAATGACAGCTTTAAGAGCGCATCAACACTTAGTGTCATGTCTAGGTGTGTGGTGATAGTGACAAATTTAGTGTTGTCAAACTAAGATGGTCTTGATCTGAGAGTTGATGAGTGTGAAGGTGAGGAAGTTTGGGAGGCATGGGATGGTGTTGAAGGTTTGTTGATAATATGGTCAAGAAGAAGGGTGTCTTTCTCCAAATATTGGTGAATGACAACCTTGAGGGCACAATAATGCTCGGTATCATGCCTAGGTGTGCGATGATACGCACAAATTTGAGTGTCGTCAAACCAGGGTGGTTTTGGTATGAAAGGTTGATATGGCTTAATAGGTGGGAGATTGATGTGATATGACTGCAACAATTGTCGTAACAGTAAATCATAAGAACCCGCTAATGGGACTGCATGTTTTATTATAGTAGAGGTTGATAACTTTTATTTAGGAGTTGTAGGAGGCATCTTTCGTACCATCTTTTTGTTTGGAAGTGTAACCACACGTGTAGACGACACTTTTATTGTGAGAAGTGTTGGATGTTTTGGAGGAAATATATGTTTGATGGGTTGAGAGAGTAATGGAGGCAATTTGCCTCTATGAGGTATGGGAGTATGAAGCACTCCTATTAAGGTGGATGGATGTGGGCCCAAAATAGAGGGCAATGATGATGGTGGGGGAGGAATTCTCTGGTGTGGTTTAGTAGCTTTCTTTAGTTTGGTGTGAGGGCCACTATTGTGTGAGGCAAGGTTAGATATGGGGTGAACACTGAGAGATTTAATCTCTTTTGGCATGACGGATGCCTGTGCGGGTTTGGGCTCAGATATGGATGGGGGTGAGGGAGATGTAGCGATCTCAAGCAAAAGGCAAGAGAAAATCGTCGCTGGATCTTCCTTGGTCGATATGGGTGAAGTGACAAGTTCTTCTCTCGGTGGAGAAGGAATCAAAGAATATGGCTCTGTAGACACCTAAATAGTGTCTAACCCTTGGTCACCTTCCCCCTTGGTCCATTCCTAACCCATTCCTAAACCATGCAATTACTAATTTAAAATAATCAACTTATTTTGAATTAATAACCCCCCTCCTTTGACACATCACCCATGACACCTCACCTAGGACACCTCGCCTTAGACCATTTCCCACCCTATGACTCACCCAAGACCTATTCTTACTTCTCTCTAACCGCCTAACCAACTCTTGTGCGTATTTAGCCCAACCTTTGACATTCTCCAATGGATAGTGCACTTGGTGGATGGAGGACAGGCTTGGTGGCTCTTTTTACCCGTTCCCCACCCACCGATGTCGGTCAAATGTCAGCCGATGCCGGCGGAATAGCCGACGTCGGTTATACTTAAACCATTTTTCTGACCTCTTTTCAGCTAATCACAAATTCTAATCAAAAACTCTAAATCTCGGGAGCTAATCACGAACTGGAATCTTCAGTCTTCGACCATCTGCCAATCTCTCAGTCAGGGCTCTCACTCTCTTCCTCAAGTGCAGCAACAGGGATTCTGCCTTCAGCAACTCCATCAGTAACAGGGCCTCCATACAGGCTACATCAATAGCAGGTATGGGAATCATCAGTAGCACACCTTCAATAAGGCACATGTAAGTATATTGTCTGTGTTTTCTAGTCATTTGCTTCTATGTATTATGAATTAGATTCAGCACTCCCTCTCCCCAGACCAGACTGTTAACCAAGCCAGACCCGAATCTTTACTTCTCCATCTCCCTATTGCCTCTATCCTCTGTCAGACCATACACTCTACCCATTCAACTAGACTCTCAAACCCAGACCCCAGACCATTCAACCAAGCCCAAAACTTTGTCTTAGACCACTCAAACAAACCCAGACCCTTCTTTGGCCTTGTCCATAGACTAAAACCCTGACCAGAACCTGTCCACAAACCACAGACCTGACCAGACCCTGTCCAAGCTAACTGCCCCCACCGACACCAGCCATTTCCCCAACCGACATCGGTAGACTAACTGACGTCGGCAGACCCCAACAACCGACGCCGATAGGACCACCGATGCCGGCGACTGTGACCAGTCCAATAGCATCTCTCATGTAAGCCTTTGCTTCCATTTCACTTCAGTCTTTTATCACTTTCAGTCTTTTAACATTTTGCTGTTTATTAGACACTTCTTTTTATTGACTAGTGGGTTGATATCCCTTAAGGAATTCTTCATACTTTTGGGATCAAGCTTTCGCTTGGCAACCCACCATCTATCCATCTAATGCCTTCTTTTGTCCAAGTCTCTTTTCTTTGCAGGTGTTATTCCTCCATAGCCAAAGAGGAGTTCTCACAGTGTTTGGATCACAGTGCGCATGACTACATCCAGGTACATATCAAGCCTTGACCATCTCTTAGTTTCTTATTCTTCTCTTGAATGTAGAAAGCAAAATTAGCATAGAAACATTCTGGCATGCCCGGTGGGACCCTTAGGGACTTCCTTGGGTTCTTTTCCTTCTTATTCATATAGGGTGCATTAGGATCCTACCTTTTCACCTCTTTCTTTTCCTCTAAATGACATTATAAGAAGGAATAAAAAGAACTTTTCTTTTCCTTTCTTGCATTTCTAGACTAGTCCAAAATCATACCCTTGAACCCTTTCTCAACTTGTTTTCATTCCAACTTAACATTTCGACTTGGGCTTAAAACTTATTGCATTGCATTTCTACTTGTGCTTGCATTTCTTAGTCCACACTTAGTAATTAACAAACCACATATTGAATTAATCGTAGACCACTTTATGTTACACGTCCTAAACCACTTGCACTAAATCAAACATCAAACTCACTTGAGATAAGGCCTGACTGGGATTTCATCCCCCAGCAGATACCTTACCCATCCTGGCGATCCTACTTGGATTTCATCACCAAGGGGAAATCCCACTCTGTTCTTTGGTAGAGTCTAATCTCTAGGGAAAGTATATTTTGGCTAAGCGGGCCCAGCTTATCACTGGACTCGTGAAGTGAGGGGAGCTTGCTCCTTAGCACCAGGCCATGTACGGAACCTAACCCAGACTTTTTGAATTCTTAAACATACCTGAAACCATCCATAGACTACTTCTTCTAGGACCCCTCTAACAGCCAACCTCCCAAACATCACTTTAAGGCATAAGCCACAGGATTCTAAAAAGTTGATTCTTAGGATTTAACGCTTAGGGCCTGTCTGTCTCCATCTCTATTTTTCTATTCCTATCTAGTTTTTTGATCTAGTAAGGATGTTCTTCTTCCTTTTTTCCAAGAATCTTCAAATTTTCTAAGTTTCTGGAAACCACAGTCACTGGCATCGACTTCACCACCGACGTCGGCAACCTCCCTACACCGGCATCAGTTATCTGAGAGACGTCGGCCATCTTCGCTCACCGACATTGGTTTTTCAACCGACATCGGTCACTGTCACAGTCCTTTTTTCCAAAATAGCAACTTAATACCTGACCCCTTTTTCTGCCAAAACCACATTCTGAGTTTTTGAAACTAAAAAAACACAATTTCTGGAACCTGAGACTCTTCTTGACCACGCTTCCCTGTCCCTAACCAGTCCTATAATGGAGTTCCACTCAGAGACTAAAAGAACTCCTACAATACCGACCCCGACTCAGACCCCTATCATCCCTAAAGGGGACCAAGATTTCAAAAGATTCTTGGACCTCAATGTCACGGCCCTCCAAAACTATCTCGCAAGAAACCCAACGCGAGACCTTTCGGGTGAAGTGGCGGTGACATCGACACCATTCGCTACCCAACCTTTTATGACCCAGTCTTTTGCCTCAACCATTAACCTGACCATGGCCAATACGCAAAGTTTGGCCTCCACATCTATTTTTAGACCGACCTCCATTGGGGTTCCATTACCCCCTCAACCACATGCAATTCAATCAAGTTCTACATCATACTAGAACTTGATTGCCTCGACCCCTCACACTCTTGTGCCCATACATGTAGGAATGCCTACCTCGCCCTTTATCAATGCCATCACGCAACCACCTTTGGCGGTGTCTATTTAGCCTATGCCTTTTATCTTCATAACCCAACCACCTTTGGCCTCCACTTCTATCCTTGCGACTAGTCATCTGTACGTTGTGCCCTTACTGGTACAACTGACTACGTCGTATGCCTCCTCTAGCCTCTTTCAATCACCCTACAACCTAGGGGGTGCTTCGTCTACCAATCCGTCAGCAAACGTCATCAAAATGCTGATGGATAAAATGTCTAGTCTCGAGACCTCTATCTCTGACTCACGCAATGCTCTCTCGTATGAGCAAATTTGCAACGAGCCCATCCATCCTTCCATCCCTATTCGACCATACCCCAACCAGTGGGAGCTTCCTAAATTTTCTTGCTTTCAGAGTAAGGAAGACCTGTAACAACATCTATGGGCATTCAGACATGCCTGCTATCTTATAGCGCATGACGATGCGTTACTTTTACGCACATTTCCCATGTCACTTTCTGGCCCCGCCCTTGACTTTTATAGCTCTCTTTCCAGACATTCTATCTTTTCATTCACTCAACTTGCCCAATTATTTCTCGACCATTTTTCTATCAACATCACTAAACAAGTCTCAATCATAGACCTCTACTCCATCAGGCAATTTGACGACGAATCAATAGTCGATTTTGTCCCCTGTTGGAGAGGCTTGATTAACCAGCTCTCTTTCTCCTTACCTCAATCCGAGCTCATCGAGATCTTTTCTTGAGCATGTGCCAGGCACATCTCTTTTACCTTGCGGATTCAGACATTCTACACTTTTGATGAAGCTTTCACCATGGCTCAAAAGCTTGAACTCTGCACCATTGAAGAGGATAAGGTCAAATTGTGTAATACCAATGCAAAAGCCAATGACCCTTCTTCTTCCAGACCTTCTTCTGCCAACTTCAAGTCCAAAGGAGTGGCCAACACTGTGTTCATTAGATCACCATCATCGACGACAACTAATTACTCTCAACCTTCAACATCTCCAAGTATCACCAAACAATTCCAACAATGGTACATCCAGCATTCATACACTCCACTTGGAGAATCATACGCTTCCGTTTTGGAAAAACTTGTCAAGCAGGGGGTCATCAATCTCCCTCCAATCCGACCACCTCAATTTGACCCTTCAAAAGCCATCCCTACATGGTATAGGGAGGCTGACTTCTGTCACTTTCACCGCGTCCATGGCCATGACATCGACAATTGCCGAACCCTTAAGAACATCATCCAAGACATGATCGACAAGGGGGATCTTATTTTAGATAACCCGAATGCCCCACCCAACCAACACATCGACATCTTCAAACAACCATTTCCAAATCATCCTCCTACTCAAAACAATGTCCAAACCACGATCAATGACCCTCAAGACCATAATATTCACACAATCAACACTATCTTGCCTCTTGTCCCTGACCAACCTCCTCCATCATAAGATGAAGAACTTTCTTCTCCTATTAGTCTTCCATCTACCTCTCTTATACTGGAGGATGCCTTGACCATGACAATGCCATTAGCCCTACCTTCATCCAAAGACCCTACCTTGCCTACTCCTCAAGCACAAATGGAAGGCACCATCATCCCTGCCTCCTACCCTCTTGAGGAGCCGCACTCTCTTATTTCTTCTCCACCAAGAGAAGAACTAGTCTCTTCACCCATTTCAACTGAGGAAGACCCAGTCATGGTTTTCTCTTGCCTTTTGCCTAAGATTGTTACATCTCACTCACCTCCGTCCACGTCCGAACCCAAACCCGCATCTAACCTCACCTCGCACAAAGGTGGCCCTCAACCCAAACCAAAGAAGGCCACTAGACCACATTGGAGAACTCCTCCCCCACCTTCATCATTACCTTCAATCTTAGGCCCGCATCCATCCACTTTAATAGGAGTGCTTCCTACTCCCATACTTCACAAAGGCAAGTTGCCTCCATTACTCCCTCAACACCTCAGACATATATCTCCTCCAAACCATCGACCTATACCTCTTACACCTCTTAAACCAAAGTCATCAACCCCCACTGTAACAAAATATCCAGACCCATTAGCAGGTTCTTATGCCTTGCTATTACGGCAATTGTTGCAGTCATCTCGCATCAATCTCCCGCCTCTTAAACCATATCAATCTCTCAGACCAAAACCATCCTGGTTCGACAACACTCACATTTGTGCGTATCATCGCACAATTGGACACGACACTGAGCATTGTTGTGCCCTCAAGGTTTCCATTCGCCAATGTTTGGGAAATGACACCCTTCTTCTCAACCACATCATCAATAAACCTTCAACACTACCCTACTCATCAACTCTCAGATCAAGGCCATCTTGGTTCAACAACTCTAAATTTTGTTATTATCATCACACTTCGGGACATGACACTGAGCGTTGTTGCGCTCTCAAAGCTATCATTCATCACCAACGGAGAAAGGATTCCCTTCTCATCAAGGATCCTCTCGACCTCCTCTTCGATAAATCATCAACACCAACCCATGCTTCTCAAAACTCATCACCTAAATCGGGATCTCCACGCTAGACTATGGTCCCAATGATGCCTTTAACCCCATTATTCAACATCAACACAGTCCATTTGACCACCAAGCCTCAACCGATCTTGACCAACCTATCCAACATCCTCCCTAAACGACTGGGGGAATCTAACCTTATCCTAATCTCAACCAAACCTCGACCAAACTTCAATTATCAAACATCAACCAACCAAGCACCTATCACTTCTTCACATCCAACATCAATCAACACTTGACCAATTTGGAAAGAGGCAAATGGGGCACCTTTGCTCCTAATTGACTCGGACCTTTTATCATAAACACACAAGCATGGCCAGGGAGTTATCAGAACCTTGAGCCCCTTTTATGCCTTGTGTCCACGACCATTCTTCTGTTAGTCGAGTATTCATCACTTGACATTTTATTGGAGCTCGTCCCTTGAGCAACCCCGTCCTCTTAATCCCTATTCCTTTCAACCCTATTCCCTAAACAAGTCCTATCAACCCCTTTTTTTTTGTCAAGCAGTAATGCTTTGTCCTAATAAAAGGGAACCCTTAAACCTCAATAGGCTCATCCATGGCTACACTTCAGTCAACAATTATATCAATAACATATCATACCAGGTCATAAAACTCTTTAAATGTAGACTACTCCCTCGAAGGACAGCTACATAATTGTTGTATTTACTAGACTGCTCCCTTGAAGGATAGCTAGGACAACTTATCAAACACATTTAAAGCAAAATATAGACCACTCCCTCAAAGGATGGCTATGACTAACTATTGCTACAGACAACACCTATTTTTCTGAAGCTTCCCGCATTGATCAGCTTCACATATATGACCACTAAAGCAAACAACATCCCTATGCAGACTTCCCACATCGATCAATTCACCATCAAAAAAAAAAAAAGAGACTGACATGCTATCAAGTCATGGACATGCCTATGGTCGTTCTCGGGTAACCTATACAAGGGGCAAGGTTATTCCTGCCACAAATGGGTTACTCCTTCTTCTCCTATCACATCACCTGCTCAAGGGATTTCGAGCTAACTTAATGTCAAGTGATTCGACTACTTCTCTAGCACAACACTGGTCCACGACGCGATGCATAAACGGGGCTTTCATTCTAACAACCCCCACTTATGCCATCATTTTGGTCCTTGTCAATGAAAGAGCAATTCGCCTTTCACTTATCTTTCACACTTTGGTCACATTCAACCAAGCTTTTTTGCCAACCTCAACATTTTCAACATGACATCATGACACCAACATCATCATTGTCCTTTTCACATAGTTTCTATGGACACCAATACACATGGAAACTATCTACCTGACACAATTTATGTCAAGCATAAACCATTACTTGCTGAAACATAAATCGACCTGCAATTCATTTTTAGCAAACATCCATCACGAATATGGATAGTTGCTAGGGATGAAAAACCCCGACCAATGTTACAGAATACACCATTTGGAAAAGGTTGTAGCATCATATTCTTCTCATCATTTCAAAGCATGTACCCTCAGACATATGGGAAGTGCTATATCATTATCATGACCAAAATCAACCACTTCGATCTTTTTCCTCGCATTCCTTCATCGCATTCCTTCATTACACTTCTTCCATCACATTTGTTTTTATCACCTGCCAATCACATCACAAATAATCACATATTTTCATAATCATTAACATTAATCATTTTCATCCATATCATTAATCATTAATCTTAATCATACATCCATCATCATATAAACATCATAATCTCTACATCATAATCCTAAACATATATCAAATCAAAATAACATATAAGCACATCCACAACATTTTTCATAAACACATCCATGATCAAATATTTCATCATATATATATATATATATCAATAGTTTTTACAATGACACAATCTGTGTCTCTATCTCCCTCTCTCCACCAATCTCACTCTGCCACCTCACACCGCTAATTCACTCACTACCAGTCACTTTCACTCCTAAACTCCAGAGCACATTTTTTCTCTCAGTCAAATAATCACAAATGACTTTTGGTGGGCCGCCAATTCGGTTTTGTCAGATTTGGCAGGCCATCGACGTCGGCATCTACATGCCCTAATATGCCGACGTCGGCTGACCTCTACCGACGTCAACTATTTTTGGCTATTAACGTTGGTTGTTATCACCGACGTCAGCGTCCTTCCAACCTCCTTTTTTCACGTTGCCCCAAAATCATGTCCCCAATCAGTCAACCCTCCAGTACACATCATTTTGGCCCCCTAGGGCACACTTGAGATCCCTTTTGCCTCCATCCATCGACCACCAGACCTTAGAGATCATGACCATCTCCTCTAACCGCGACTACTTCCAAAGTGATTTTATCTTGGTTGTTTTTGCATGTATGCTACCTCATGATTGGTTAGCAAAATTGTGCGCACACTTTTAACCTTCACAAGTATAGGATCGCAAGCCAGTTGATCCGCACTACTTGTGACTTTTTCATGTTTTTGGGAGCACTTCTTGAGCCTGAGATACCTGGAACACGATGACCATTGGAGCTTCAACTTTGATTGAATAACCCAATCAGTAGATGACTAAATGTTGGGGCCCAGTTATTTCAATTTTGGCACTCCTTGACCCTCAACCTGTGACAATTTGACCTGACCATCTCGTGAAGTGGTGTATGTGCAATCACAACTTTTGCAGCATTCTCACTCTATCTTCACACTTTTCATCCACTCTCTATCAAATCAGCACCCGATTTCAGGTTCCTTTCCCTCGACTCCTGCTTTGAGGGGGAATATCTCGTCCATAATCGGGGTAACCAACCCTCCCCTATTTTTGTCTTGCAGTTCACTTGAACAACCAACAAGACGAAATCAACCTTATCCCATACCTGGGGCAACCAACTCCTATTTTTGTCTTGCAGTTCGTTTAGAGCAACCAACAAGACAAAAAGGGGTAAATGTAGACACCTAAATAGTGTCTAACCCTTGGTCACCTTCCCCCTTGGTCAATTCCTAACCCATTCCTAAACCATGCAATTACTAATTTAAAATAATAAACTTATTTTGAATTAATAACCCCCCTCTTTTGACACATCACCCATGACACCTCACCTAGGACACATCGCCTTAGACCATTTCCCACCCTATGACTCACCCAAGACCTATTCTTACTTCTCTCTAATCGCCTAACCAACTCTCGTGCGTATTTAGCCCAACCTTTGACATTATCCAATGGATAATGCACTTGGCGGATGGAGGATGGGCTTGGTGGCTCTTTTTATCCATTCTCCACCAGTCGACGTCGGTCAAATGTCAGCCGACGCCGGCAGAATAGCTGATGTTGGTTATACTTAAACTATTTTTCTGACCTCTTTTCAGCTAATCACAAATTCTAATCAAAAACTATGAATCTCGGGAGCTAATCATGAACTAGAATCTTTAGTCTTCGACCATCCGCCAATCTGCCAATCTCTCAGTCAGGGCTCTCACTCTCTTCCTCAGGTGCAGCAACAAGGATTCTGCCTTCAACAACTCCATCAGTAACAGGGCCTCCATATAGGCTACATCAATAGCAGGTACGGGAATCATCAGTAGCACACCTTCAACAAGGCACATGTAAGTATATTATATATGTTTTCTTTGTGTTTTCTAGTCATTTGCTTCTATGTATTATGAATTAGATTCAACACTCCCTCTTCCCAAACTAGACTGTTAACCAAGCCAGACCCGAATCTTTACTTCTCCATCTCCCTATTGCCTCTGTCCTCTATCAAACCATACACTCTACCCATTCAGCCAGACTCTCAGACCCAGACCCCAGACCATTCAACCAAGCCCAAAAATTTGTCTCAGACCACTCAAACAAACCCAGACCCTTCCTTGGCCTTGTCCACAGACTAAAACCCTGACCAAAACTTGTCCACGGACCACAGACCTGACCAGACCCCATCCAAGCTAACTGCCCCGATCGACACCGGCCATTTCCCCAACCGATGTTGGCAGACTAACCGACGCTGGTAGGACCACCGACGCCAGTGACTGTGACCAGTCTAATAGCATCTCTCAGGTAAGCCTTTGCTTCCATTTCACTTCAGTCTTTTAGCACTTTCAGTCTTTTAACATTTTGCTATTTATTAGACACTTCTTTTTATTGACTAGTGGGTTGATATCCCTTAAGGAAGTCTTCATACTTTTGGGATCAAGCTTTCGCTTGGAAACCCACCATCTATCCATCTAACGCATTCTTTTGTCCAAGTCTCTTTTCTTTGCAGGTGTCATTCCTCCACAGCCAAAGAGGAGTTCTCACAGTGTCTGGATCACGGTGCGCACGACTACATCCAGGTACATATCAAGCCTTGACCATCTCTTAGTTTCTTATTCTTCTCTTGAATGTAGAAAGCAAAATTAGCATAGAAACAGGCTCCTCAAGAGGATAAAGGGTAGGAATGATTATGCCTTCTACGTGTGGTTGAGGAGTAGGAAGGGTAGGGTCCTCCATTGGTAGTAAGAAGGATGAAGGTGGGGCTAGCGGTGTTGGTATAGTCAAGGCATCCTCCAATATAAGAGAGGTCGATGGAGAACTAATAGGAGAGTAAGGCTCTTCTACCTGTGATGGATGAATGGGTGAAGAAGGATCTCCTACCTATGGGAGAGGTTGGTTAGACATAAGAGGCGAGACCGTGTTGACCATGAGTATATTATGCTCTTGGGAGTCATCGGTCATGGTCTGGACATTATTTTGACTAGGAGGATGGTTAGGAAAAGGTTATCTAAAGATGTAGATATTTTGATTGGGTGGCACATTCGGGTTATCCAAAATAAGATCCCCCTTATCTATCATGTCTTGGACAATATTTTTGAAGGTTCGGCAGTTGTTTATGTCATGGTCGTTGACACGGTGATAATGATAGAAGTCATTTTCCCTATACCATGTAGGGATGGCTTTTGAGGGGTCAAATTGAGGTGGTTGGATTTGAGGGAGATTGAGGACCCCCTATTCGACAAGTTTTTTCAACACAGAAGCATATGATTCTCCAATTGGAGTGTATTGACGCTGTATGTACCATTATTGGAATTGTTTGGTGATGCTTTGTGATGTTGAAGGTTGAGATTGGTCGGTTGTTGTTGAGGATGGTGATCTAACAACCACAGTGTTTGCCACTCCTTTAGATTTGGAATTGGTAGAAGAAGAAGGTCTGGAAGAAGAAGGGTCATTGGCTTTTGCATTGGTATTATGCAATTTGACCTTATTCTCTTTAATAGCACGGAGTTCAAGCTTTCGGGCCATGGTGAAAGCTTCGTCAAAAGTGCAAAATGTTTAAACCCATAAGGTGGATGAGATGTGCTTGGCACATGCTCATGTAAAGAGCTCAATGAGCTCAGGTTGAGGCAAAGAGAAGGAGAGTTGGTTAATCAAACCTCTCCAACGGGCAACGAAGTCAGCAATTGACTCATCATTGAATTGTTTGATAGAGTAGAGGTCTGTAATAGAGACCTTTTTGGTGATATTGATCGAAAAGTGGTCAAGGAATAATTGGGCGAGTTGCGTGAAGGAAAAGATAGAATGACTGGTGAGAGAGTTGTACCAATCAAGGGCAGGGCCAGAAAGTGACATGGGAAATGTGTGTAGTAACAATGCATCATCATGGGATATAAGATAACAAGCGTGTCTAAACGCTCGTAAATGCTGTTGTGGGTCTTCCTTACTCTAGAAGTGAGTAAACTTGGGAAGTTCCCACTGACTGAGATACGGTCGGATTGGGACTGAGGGATGAATGGGTTCATTGCAAATTTGGTCATATGAAAGGACATTGCTTGAACCAAAAATGGAAGCCTCAAGACTAGATATTTTGTCCATCAGCATCTTGATGAGATCGGCTGACAGATTGGTGGGCAGGGCGACCCCTAGGTTGTAAGGTGCTTGGAAGGTGCTAGAAGAGGCGTATGATGTAGTCAATTGCACTTGTATAGGTGCAACATATTGATAACTAGTCATAGGGACAAATGTGGAAGCCAAGGGTGGTTGTGTCGTGAAGCTAGGGGCACAAATTGAATAGGGGCCGTCAAAGGTGGTTAAGGGGTGGTAACACTAGTTGAAGGATAGGTGGTCACCCTTGTGTTGATGGGTGTAAGAGTAGGCAAGATGGAGATAACTAGATTTTGGAAAGGGGTAGAACTTTGTTGAATAGTCTGTGGTTGATGGGGGGCCAAAACCCTGATGGAAGTGGGCCCAGAGATAGAAGGAGAAGCCACACTTTGAAAATTAGTCATGGTCTGGTTGATGGTTGAAGCAAAGGCTAGAGTGGTCATGGGTTGGGTAGCAGACACTGTCGATATCATTGCCACTTCAGTTAAGGAGGTTAGCATCCCATAAACTGGGTTGCCTAAGGAGTCTCACATTTGACTTCTCGCGAGATAATGTTGAAGGGCCTTGACATTGAGGTCAAGGAACCTTTCAAAGTCTTGGTCCCCTTCGGGGACAATGGATGGTTGAGTCAAGGTCGATCGGATAGGAGTTTGTTCAGTCTCTAAATGATACTCCATTAGAGGACTGGTTATGGACGGCGAAGGTAGAAGCGGTTGTTGCCTCATGTGGTCAACAAGAGTCTTGGTTTGACTACGTGTCAGAATCATTCAAGGCAAGATAATACATCCTTACTAGCTCAAACAACCAGATAAGAATAGAAAAGAAGATGAAGGCAAGCATACCCTAAACATTAAATTCCTAAGAATAAATTTTTAGAGTCTTGTTGGCTTATGCCTTAAAGTGTGTTTGGAAAGTTGGCTTGTAGAACGGGTCCTAGAAGAGGTAGTATAAAGTTGGTTTTAGGTTAGTTTCAGTGCTCAAGATTCTGTGTTAGGTTTCGTACGTGGCCTGGTGCTAAGGAGCAAGCTGCCCTCACTTCACGAACCCAAAGATAAGCTGGGCCACTTAGCCAATATATACTTCCCCTTGAGATTATACTCTGCCAGAGAACAGAGTGGGCTTTCCCCTTGGTAGTGAAGTCTAAGTGGGATTGCCAGGAAGGGTAAGGTATCTGTTAGGTGATGAAATCCTAGTCAGACCTTGTCTCAGATAAGTTTAGATGTTTGAGTTTGTGCAAGTGGTCTAGATGTGTAACATAAGTGTGCCACGATTAATTCATAATGTAGTTTTAATTACTAGATGTGTGGACTAAATATGCATTTAGACAGAAATGAGATGTAATAGATTTTAAGCCCAAATTTAAATGTGTGTTCAGATGTAGACAAATGGAGAAACGGTTGAAGAGTATGAATTTTGACTAGTCTAAGATGCAAGAAGAGAAAGAAAAAGAATGATTCTTTTTAGCTTTGCTGATGGTGTCTTTCAGAAGAGATAGAAGAAAAAGATGCAAGGAGAGACCTAATGCACCTATATGAAAAGTTTGCTTACAAGAAAAAGTATGAACCTAAGGAGAATTCCTAGGGTCCCACTGGGCGTGCCAGAATGTTTCTAACTATTTTCACTTTTCACATTCAAAAAGAATAAGAAACTAAAGGGAATGGTCTAGGGTTAGATGATACCCGGATGAAGTTAGCGCACTGTATCCAGATGTTGTAGGGACTCCTCTTTGGCTGTGGAGGATGACACCTGCAGATAAGAGAGACTAAAACAAAGAGAGTGTTAGACAGACATATGGTGGATTTCCAAGCAAAGCTTGGTCCTAGAAGTGCAAAGACTCCTTGAGGGATGACAATCCACTAGTTGATAAAAGGAATATTGCTAGAAAGAGAAATGATGAAAGACTGAATCAAAAGAAACAAAGGTAATGCGTACCTATATTTAGTTGTCAGTCTTCCACAGTCACCAACATCGGTTAGTCTACCAACATCAGTTGGTCAAGTCTGTCGATGTCGGTTAGTCTGCCGACATCGGTGGAGGCAGTAGTCTTTGGACGGGTCTCAGAGAAAGTTTGTGGTTGACAGAGAGGCTCTATGGGTTTGAGGGGTCTATGCAGGGTTTTAGGGAGACAAATAAGGTCTAAGGAAGGAGTTAGGTAAGGGACAGGGTGTTAAAAGGGGGCAAGGGTGTGAGGAAGGCCTCTCAGCCTCTCCAGGAAGACAGACTGGGATGGTCTAGTTGACAGCCAGGTCTAGTCTATAGTGCTTAGAACTAGTAAAAAGAGAACTAATTACTGATGCTTTCTAAACTAATAAATATGAAAGGGTAGAAGAGATACCTAGCTGTGGCTTGATGAAGAAAGAGTGTAATAGACTGGTTATTGATGCGACTGATGTACCTACAATGTCTTTAACCCAAAGTCTGGAGCTATTTTAGTAGAGTGCCTATAGCCTATGATGCTTGGTGTGTGTCTGAGAGAGAGAGAAAGAGAGGTCAGATTTTGGGTGAAAAAGAATTCAGGTTCGGGGAAGAAGATTAGAAGATTGGAAGATTAGCCGATCCACATTCTAGACACAAAATGCAGTTTTAAAGGTAACCGATGCCAGCAATACTGCTGATGTCGATCGATAGTTGACCAACATCGACAGCTAGAAGACGGGTAAAAAGACTGAAAATAGCCTTTTGTCCATTTTTCCATCTGCTGAGGTCAGCGGGTCATGGTTGAAACGATCGAAGGTGGGTTTAAATGGTCGTGAGGATGAGTGGGAGAATGAAATGGGGTCTAAGCAATTTAAGACTTGGCATGGGGTGAGGGAAGGCATCCGAGGAGAGGAATCCGATGAGAGGTGAGGTGTGATGGGTGAGGTGGCAAGGGGGAATTATTAATTTAAAATAGGTGTTTTAAATTAATAAAACATAGGTTAGGCATGGTGAAGTGGACCAAGGGGACCAAGGGGGAGTCGACCAGGGAGTAGACATGATTTCATTGTCTATAAGTCCATCTCATCTTTCATGGCTTGCTCCCACTTCTTTATAATTTATTCCTGCATTGCTTCTTCATATCTTTATATCTCACCACCATCAATTAATAATTAATAATAAAGTGAAGGATAATATCATCCAAGGAGTCTACTTACTCTGGTAGATATTCTAACTACACTTTCAAGAGTTTGAGGTATTTTTTGTTTTTTTGTAGTTATTGCACATTCTAATTTTATAGTACTTTTGGAATTTTATTTTCAATTATTTCATTAAGTAATTCATATTCTATATTTTTTTTTCTTGTTTATTTCCCTATAATTGATCTGTATACATGACATTCGCATTAAAGATCACATCTCTACTCCTAATGATTTTATGATTTTTAAAATATCATAAATGGTAACCAAAATCATTAACTTCATATCCCATAAAATTACATTTCTTGGATTTTGCTTCAAGCTTGGTTCTATTTTCTTTATCAATATGGACAAATGCTTCATAATTAAGAGTCTTTAAAAAGGAATAGTCTAACATTTTACCTATTTATGCTTCTTCTATAATACAACCATCCAAAGGAATTGAAGACCCTCTATTTATTATGTAAGTCATAGTATCCATATCATCTACCCAAAATTATAAGGGAAACCCTACATGCAATCTCAATGTCCTTGCATGCTTCATGATTTTCCTATTCATCCTTTATGACATGCCATTTTGTTGTGGTGTTATTAGAACAATCTTGTCTCTACTAATACCATGGGGTGAATAATAATTATCAAGATAATTTCTATAGTATTCATCTCCATTGTTTTATTTCACAACTTAAACTTATTTCATGTCTCATTCTCAACCAAATCTTGCCATTTTTGAAAAGTATCAAAAACATTATTTTTTTTGTATACAATAAACCCAAGTTTTTCTAGTTGCATCATCAATAAAAGTAACATAATAAGAAGAGACACCAAAGAATGATACCTCAACTAGTCCCCATACATATGTATGCATAAGCTCTAACTTTGAATCCTTGTTTGTCTTCAAAACTTTGAGAAATCTGACTCTCTTCTATTTTCTATACATAGTGCTCACAATAATCCAAATCCACCTTATTCAAATCTAGCAACAAATTCTCTGAGTGGAGAACATGCATCCCCTTCTCACTCATGTGCCCATGTATTTGGTGCCATAATTTTATATCCACTTTTGTAGAATCTAAACCAATAGAAGAGTCAAAATTACTAGTAGATAAATATAATGTACCTACCTTCTCTCCATTTTCTATTATTAGTGATCCTTTAGTGACCTTCCATAGATTTTGTGCAAATTTAATTATGTAACCCTCACTTCCCAATTGCCTTATTAAAATTAGATGTATTCTCAACTAAGGAACGTGCCTCACCTCTTTCATCAAACATTTGTTTCCATTTTGTAATTTTATCTATATCTTACCCTTTCCAATAATTTTATAGGGTTTACCATCATTCAAATAAACTTGTCCAAAATCACCTTGAACATAGTCTTGAAAATATTTCCTATGGGGTGTATCATGAAATGAATCCCATAAATATAACACCTAAAAATAATTAATATTATCTAATGAAAACATTAAAGCATCCTCAACACATCACCTTATATAATTTATTAATGATTGTTATCTAGATTTCCATCTCCTTGTTTTCCTTTTCAAAACCAATAATATTTATTTAGGTGTCCTTTATTCCTAAAAATATATCACACCAATGTTCCTTTACATTTTTATCTACCCTTATTATAATTCCCATGATTCCTTGGGCCCTTTCCTCTATCCTTTTGTCTTACCTTATTCTCCATATTCAAATAATTTCCTAATGTCTCAACTTTGCTTTTCCATCACATTTCCTCACTAAGAATAAAACCAATAACATCATCTATCTTTAAAGTGTTTGAAACAATGACATAATTACTCAATCCATGACCAAGACATTCCAACTTTCTATCATTGAGCATAGAATCAAAAGATCCCTAAACTCATCATCAAATTCTACTCTTATATAGCTTAACTGATTTGTGGCCATGTTAAATTGATTTAAATGATCAACAATAGACCCATATTATGACATATTCATATTAAATAAATGCTTCATAATAAATTTCTTATTGGAGGTTGAGGGTTTTCCATACACTTTATCCAATACCTTTATGACATCTTTTGTTGTCCTTTATTTTGAAATATTGAAGGTCACTAAAACTGGTAGGCACAGTTGTATTATTCATTGTACCTTTTTGTCAAGAACCTCCCATTATTCATCATTCATATTCACCAACTTATTTTATATTACACATAATGGTAGGATAATATCCTTCTTATATAGATAGTAATCCATTTGCATCTTCCCTAGCTGGTAGTTTTGGTCATTCAACTTCTCAACCTTAAACTTGCCTTCTTCCATTTCTCCCACTAAAACTAAGAACCCTCTTTTCCTATGAGTTTATATGCCAAATAAAATTTTATCTCTAATACCAGTATTTAGGAATATAAAATGTAGATCAATATTAATGAAATAAATATGGAAATAAAATGCATAAAACACAATACAAAAGAGACATAGATTTAACGTGGTTCACCCAATATGGGTTACATCCACATAGAAATAGGCATTTATTCTCTTATTGAGTATAACAAAATAAGGGACAAAATTGAAATACATCCACTAAAATATACTCTTCACTCACACATAGTGTACTACCATGATTACAATGGTCTCATATCAAATGAGGGTTACATATTAGGGAAAAAATGTACCAACATAATTTCTACCATTAGATCTATGACCTAATAGTGAATGGTCCATATTTACTATAAAATTAAAATATTTTATAATGAATTTTTCACAATTTTTTTTGCTTCAGATGCATTGTCCCTGAACCCCCACTATGGGGGGATATAATTAGGTTTCACCCCCTTAGACCCCCATGGACACCATAGTGGGTGGGGGTGAGGGAATCCCCCTATAACAACACCCCACCCCCCCCCCCCCCCCCCCCCCCCCCCCCCCATTGAGAACTGGGAATTCTAATAATATCAAGCTCTACCATCCAAAAATTTTATTGATCAGGTTTCTTTAGGTACTTATACTAATCAAGTGTCATTTACTACAAGAAATATTTCAGAATAAATGTATGGGATGAATTATGACTTTGCATTCCCAATTTTCCAACTTGGAAACTATGGATATAGAAATGAAATAAATTATAAAGAATTCATGCTAAAAGGAATTGTCCCATTCATAAATAAATAATGAATCTTGAGAGTAGTGATGATAATGATTATGATGATGAAGAGATAGCAGTCATTTTAGGTGATCTCCCACATGAAGATACAAATAGAAAAGAGATGTCTCTAGAAGATGAATATTCAATAACTCCTTATAATCAAAATGAAAATGAAATATAAGAGTTGGAGAAAATGAGTGAAAATATGTATGAAATACATTTAAAATATATGTAACATATGTTGTTGCTTATACATTTGACAAGCTATTTCCATAAAATCAACAACATGATGGCAATAAATAAAATCCCATCTATTAATTAGAGATCAAGGAGGTAGAAGAGAACCAAGTGGTTGTCCTTGAATAAGAATAATTAGATTCTTTACATCATCATAAACATTGGGATTATAGTAGCTATGAAATTGACTTGACATCAGGCATAGATAAGTCTAAGATGAGAAATTCTAAACACTATGATTTGCATGAAGAGATGGATCCATTGAGAGTTGAAGCTAATAATGACTTGATCTAATACAACTCTACACACACTTCAGCCATTGATGATAAAGCTAATAAGGTGTTTGATTTGGGAATAACTAAATTCATCTCTTTTGGATGATGAAAATGATACCAAAATATACATGTTAACTGAAGAATAACCAATAGTGGATTCACTAGTGTATTGTCATAATGAAAATTATTTAGCCATGTTGGGTATATAAGTGGCTATAGTATGTATTGATGCCCACCCATATCCCTCACCATAATTTAATGTTTGGGAAAAGTTATTTCTTAATATTTATCCTAAGTACTTCTTGATAATAAAATGTAAGTGCATGATTCAGTTTTATGGCATAAAACTGACTAGTTTTCATGAAAACATTGTTAATAAGATTCTTTGGGATATGGTTTTCTAACATAAATAAAAACATAGATGTAATTACATGTCTTCCTTTGGTAGGATCCATACCAACCTTCTCAAAATCATGAACATCAATATGTTTTGTTTCAAGTGTCTAACTAGTGAGGAGATATTGTTGTTTGTCAAAAGGCATATCCTCAACTCATACTTCCAAGATTGAGTTGTCTTGGAATGTTCTTGTAAATATTTTCTCATTTCTACTTTGATTTCCTTTACTTTCTTATTATGTATTCTATTTTTTAAGTTTATGTTTGATTTCTTTTTTTTTTCCTTTCCTTGTTGGGTATGTCCCAATTATTTTGTCTTGGTTCCACATTTTTGAATTGAAAATAATGAAGTGAAAGGCTTGAAAGTAGGTAGCATCAATGTTATTTTTTGAGAAGTGCTTATTGAGTCATATTTTTGATTTAGATCCTATTATTAAGTTAGTTTTGATGGCTTGGAATTGTTAGCCAAATTTGGATACCATAGGTTGGTCTAATTAAAAATTTGATATCTAGACCATGTTTAACTTTGTTGATAACCTTGAAGGTGATTGTCTTGTTCATATCCTGTATTGTCATCGTAAGGTGTGGTGTGTTTCTTAGTGGTGATCAAGGTCTTTCTAGGGTGAAATACCAAAAATGTGAGGTCATAACACTCATTTATCTAACCAATGTTTATAACTTGACCCTTTATAATGTTTTAATAGAGTTTTAAGATATTTTTGACAAGATTAAGGTAATTGCTCATTTTGTCTTGTGGTTGTCTAAGCTACTCCATGTCAAGTCCAATTTGGTTAAAGGGTGATAAAGGTAAAATATGGATAATTATGTCATGTGTGAAGTGTCAAAGATAATATTTTTACTTATTTGGTCTGTACAACTAGAAAAATGATGCTTATTTCACCCTTCTAAGGTTATAAGCCATTTAAAGTATTTTATTGCTCATTTTATAACATGAAAGGAAGGAATATTGTAAGCGATAGTCAGTAAATGTTTTGAATATGTTATTTTCATTATTTTTCACGTCTGTATATGTTTTAATAAACTCCATGATTACTTGTTCCTTAGATCCAATAGAGTTTTATGTAAAATATGACTATTTTCATTATTAAAAAGGTGTATGTTGAGGAATTATTATAGGTTTTCCAAGTTAATATGGTATAAAAACACATAAATGGATTTATACACCATATTTATGTCATCTCCATGTTTATGAGTGTCTAATATCTTTGAAAATGGCAAAAATCTTCTCCATTTTTTCATCAAGCTCTTTGCAAGCTAGTGAGGATTATTTTAAAATGATTGGTTCATGAAGGAGAGAAAGAGTTGGATAAAATATTTTTATATGAATATATTATATTATATTCCCTCAATTATCCATTTATTATTTTGAGGTTATAGGGGCTTAACTTTATAAAACATCGTTCACAACAAAAATGATCTAAAACCCTCCTCAAACCTCATGAGCTAGGTTTTAGTCAATTTTATGGAAATTTGGAGTTCATTTCTAAAAATTAATGATGTTTTGAGGTATTTAAGATCAATATGGTACTTTAAAATCACTTTAAACATTCATTTGGCATGTGTGATCACTGTAATGGCAAGAAATGATCATTTTTATGCTTTTCATGTCACAATCAGGATTGTAGGCAGGGTTATTATTAGTTCTAGATGTTTTTCACCTTAGAGGGTTATTAAATAGTATAAAAACAACATAATATATCTTATATAAACTTATTAAAGTTCATTCCCACCTCCCATAGGGTCCTTTTGTGCTAAGGCTAGCGTACAAGCCTTAATAGAGGGTAGGTACAGTTATGAAAACAAGCAGGTCTCCAAATTTTGGGAGTAATTGATGTTGATGAAAAAGTGAAATAAACATTTATGTGTATATATTAAATAATAAAATAAATAAATATTGTTCAAATGGTGAAAAATAGGAAAGGATATGAGCTCAAAATAGTCGTGCAAATTTACACACATTGAGATACTTCAGATATGAGATGTCTGAAGGATAAACACAAAATGCAAAGTTTGTAAGTAGAAATGAGTTTGAGATACTTATTAAATTATGTGAAACCCATTAAAAATATTTTATAATGTGAAAACATTAAATTATTTAGCATCATGTGGATTGTATGCATAATGTTCACCTACAGACTTATAAGATAAAGTAAATAGTTACATAAGTAGGCATCATGGATTTATTGAGAGGAAGTACATGTGAAATGAACATTTTAAGTAATGAAATGCAGAGTTAAATAACTATTAGTGACCACAAAAAAAATATCAATCAAAAAAATCCTATTAATCATCCTTGAAATGAGTTGGCAGGGTACATACCTAAGGAGCAATCTTATGTGTGCAGACAAAACGAGGCCTATGTAAGACAATTTGAAATGTTTCAAAGATGTTTTATTATTAAGAATTGGTATGATGTTTAAAATATATAAATAAAATTATTAATTTACCTAAAAACATATATTAATTTCCTAAAATATATATAATGTAGACCTATAGGTTTGTAGACTTGCAGGACCACATTCCCAAGCCTAAGAGAGACAAACTTTTTGAGGAAATATGAGTTTGAAGAAATTATAAGTGAATACCATGATTAATATGATATAATGATATTTTTATATTATTAAAAATAAATTTATTTAATTAAAAACCTTCCTTGAACTTTAACAAACATCAGACTCAAGCAAGACCTATAAGCCTGCAAAATGCTCCTTTTGTGAGTTTGTTTGCAAGCATTCAAGGGAATGTGCAACATGTGAATTGGATTGGAGTATTGTATGGGAAATTTTGGTGTGTGAGAGGAATTAATGAACCTAATAATTATTTTATATGATTAGAGAGTAATGTAAAAAGGCACAAGACACCTACAACTTTCTCACAATCTTAAAACATACATAAAATTGTGGATATTGATAGTTTTGATAAGTACAGAGAGTATTCCAAGGGAAAATAATGGTTGTAAGAGCTGAGGAACATTGGGTTAGACATAAATAAAGTTTTATTTTTTCCTTGAAATGGTCTGTAACTTTCCCAATGTAATTTTCTTCACTCACACCCTACTCAGGCCGGTGTGTAGGCCAACTAGGGCTAGAAATATTGATTTTGGCTTTACTTGAATTCTACTCATGGGAAATTCATGATTTTTTTTCCAAATTACCTAATTTAATGTGAATAATTTTTTTTCTTAGAGTGGTAATATATGTATTTGTATGATCTATAGGACTGTAAGCTTGTTTTAGTCCTAATTACGCCTAATTAGGAAAGATGGGGGTTGAGAAAGCAGGTATAACTTGGAAGTTAGAAAATGAAATTTAGGTAAATGATGGAAGGGGATAAAAGGTACTCAAAATTAATTTTATTTTACATATAAGTGTTGTGTATCTCTCAACCTAAGGAGTTTTATGTCAAAATAGGGTTATAAAGAATATATCTTCTTAGAGAGAAAATATGAGAATTGTGAATAAAATTGTAGAATGAAGGTGTAAAGATGATTATATAATATTATTTAACATATTTAAAATATAATTAAATCATTTAGTTTCTAAAAAATGACTTGTCACTTCATAATGACTCCTTATGAGTAGTTTCAAGGAAGATGGATAAGTCATGAAGGCAATGAAGTAACTCTTACACCACCTTGAGAGGACTATCATAAAACCAATTGCACACGTATTGAAGAGGGAGTTAAATATTACTTCTTAAAATTAATTCTTTTTTGTAAATTTATCTTTCATGAGGTAACACTTGTCATGGGATTCTCCAATGCCTCTCCTCTCTCTCCTCCTCATTCTCTTTTATATGTATGCCTAATTTTGGCATTGAAAGGATATTTTCACTATGAGTAAGGCATATCCCTTATATTTTGTATAAGTATTGATCAATTATATGATTTTTTTACCTCATTATATATCTCTTTATAGTGTGAATCTTTGCATGATTGATCTATGCAAGTGTAGATGCAGCTCACCTTATTTTGTTACCTTATTCCTCTTACTTTCTTGTAGCTTGTGAAGAGTGAAATTAGGGGTTATAAGTGAATTATAAGTGGAAAAAATCTTAACTTATTTTCTTTAATTATTTAACCCCTTTTAAAAAAAATTGATGTGATAGATTCTTATTAGAAGTGTATTTTTATGGTAGTCCTATACGTCTTAGTGCACATACAAATTAGTGGTAGAGGTCACAAAGTTTGGTGCATCACCTCATTATTTTAGTTTATTTTCAGTTCTCTCTCCATTTTTCATTGAAATTAGTATCTTAATTTTTATTTATTAATTTATTCATCAAGTGAGCTATCTCGATCTATAGGTTCAATCCATTATTTACATCACCCACAACCTAGGATTGTTCCCATGCTATCACTTAAGTGAGGAGACTTGAACAAACTCCTCAAAGGTGTAAATTTTGATGATAATAGTTATAATACACCCAATGGACAATATATTTCATTCATCAAATATTTATTCATTTTTTTATTTAATATACCAACCTTTGGAGGTATGGACACAAGCACCAATGGTGACTTTGAGTTCATTTAATTGCTTTTAGTAGCCTAGGTATTCTTTCAAGAAAGTACCATATCTATTTTTCCTTTATCATGAAGTGTTATGGATTATTTTGGAGCATATTTATGTTTTAATAAAATCTATGAGACATGTAAATCTTATGTTGATCCTTATCAGTAGTTTTTTGACCCTTATCAGAAGCATATTGTGTCATATTAGCCCCATGTTGAGCCATACCATCATTTCTATCAATAGTATTATCCTTCCTATTTTACTCAAAAATATAATCAAGATATCCATAAATATCATATGAAACCTCCCACCCTAATTAAATATCCTTGGTAGCCTATCCATTCCTCTAATCTACCTTGTCAAGACCATACTACCCCTAGTCAACATAGTTATATTTATACTCAGTCTATTTCAAGATTTAGACAAACTCTTTTAGGATATGAAAGGCATATGAAAGAGTGTGATAGACCAAATGAGTATGTTCTAAGTCTCCATATTCATTTATTTTAGATTATGATGGACTCATTACAACTAGCTAAGAGTAAGTGGGAACTTATTGTGAGAGAAAATCAATCAAGACTAGATAATGACATGATGTATATAGGTGGCCTAATTTAGTGCATAGAGGATAAGTTAATGGTTAATGAGAGGCATAAATTTTATTACCATCATACATATTTTTATCAACCCATCCTTCCTTAAAATACCACATCAAGTGAGTTTCAAAGCATCTAAAGTCCTTTTCTCATTCCTTAAAATTAATTTGTCTATAAAGACCAAGATAAATCAGAATTGAAGTGTTTGATTATTTCTTGGAGGGAAATGAATGAGGCAATATTGGCAAAAACTCTCTTTCACTTCCACAAGAGCCCCTAAAATTTATTTTAAGATTATGAGTTGGAATCAAGTGGTGAAATCATGGGATAAACAAAATTGAAAAAGCTTAGATTGGGAAATTTAGGCCAAAGAAGAACCGTTGATTATTCAATCCCTATCCATCCTAAATAACCTCAAACTTTCCTATCATGGAGGTCAATTCAAGAAAGCACCCAAATGAATAAGGAGGAGTTGTTTAGGCCAATCCAATACAATTTTTAAGCTTCCCAAGGCCATAAATCTCTACTTAAGAACCCAAAAAAATCCCATCATGGATTTATATCCAAGAAATCATCTAAAATAAGAGATAATTCTGAAGATTTGAGAGTGTTTAACCAATCTCCAAGCCAATTCATGAACCTATTCATCCCACTCTATCAAATGAATAAATTTTGCCTCCCGCCATCTCCCTTTTGGAAGGATAAATTATTGTATGGAAAATATATGGGTAGATAAATGAAGATACTATTTCTCTAATTAAGCATGACGAGGACACTTCAAGTGAACATGATTAATAATTCATCATTAACACTACCCTTTGTGAAGGAGGAAAACTAGTCTTCAAAGATGAGGAGAAAAGTGACCTTGATGATGTGGAAGTAGAATTTGAAGGAGAGAACACTCTTGAAGGTGAAAAAATTCCAATTAAAATAGTTTAAGTAGTTTCCCATCCATTTAGTCATCTCAATGAGATCATGGATGATAAAAAATAGTAGTTCTTAGAGCCTCTTGATGAATTACAACTAGTTGAAGTAAAGATGCATTTGGATAAATTTCAAAGTGTCACAAGTGGTAAAAAAGAGGTAAAATATTTTTTTGAATTCTCTCCTTTGATTGGAAATGATGGCCTCATTTATTATTTCAAGGATGAATTGGTTGAGTTGGAAATAGATGAATCACAAGGAAGCATTTTCCTTCAAAGCCTTAATGAGGGGTTTGCATATAATCTTGAGGTAGAATATCTCCCAAGTGAGAAAGATGAGGTTTTGATTGGGCTTGAAATTGATCCCAATGATCAAGAAGTAGAGCTTGAGAGAGAATAATTTATCTACATCATAACAACATGAAGGAGTTTGAATATTTTGATAGTCCTATGGATCCTAAAGAGAAATATGAATATGTGTTTCAAGTTGGATTACTTAAAGATGCTAGTCAAGATAACATGTGGTAACAGTATTTGAATATTTGAAATAAGTTTGAGACTCTTAAAGGGTCAAGGGTCAATATCTCATGTTGGGTAGGTTTAATATGCTTTTGAAGCTATTATATTCCCTAAATAATAATAATATGGGATCCCCCAAGAGGCCATTGAAGACCAACCACACCATTTCATGGATCCTCTAGAAGTTAAAGATGATATTTCCATTATCAATTAAGATGTGATCACTTTTGAGGTGAGTTAAAACATTAAGGAGAAAAATGAAGTGAGTCTTGGCTCATAAGATGAATATGTTTTCATAGGAATCATGCATTATATTGATTACTCACTTGAAAGTATACCAAAAGAGTGGGTAAGAAAGAGGTCCAACCCATAAAAAAACATCTTCAAGAGGCAACATGTTATATATCATTATCCACCTCATGGAGGAGGCATTTATAGAAAATTTCCTTTTTATCTAAGAATAATATGTCTTAAGGTTAGTTGTAGTAAGTAGTGTTCTTATGTTTTGATTTCCCTAAGTGATTTGAATTAAGAATGTGTCTGTGTTGGTTTAATTTATTATTCTTGTTTTGTTGTGTTTTTTTGAGTTATATTAGTTGTTTTTGCTTGCTCAAGATTTTTACACTCAGGTTTAAGGTCCAATCGAGTATGAGCTTGAGTGATGTGTGACTACATAGCCCAATGGATGGACAAGGCAACTGGTTCAAGGTACATAGAAAGCATGCAATCCTAGGAGGTCACCAAATATGTTAGCCAAATTTTTATAGCATAGGTGAGTCTAATTAAAAACTTTATATCTAGAGCATGTTTAACTTTACTGATAGCCTTGAAGTTGGTTGTCTTGTTTTTATCTTACCTTGTCATGGTAAAGTGTGGTGTGGTTCCTAGTGGTGATCAGTGTCATTCTAGGTTTGCCTACAAAAAATGTGAGTTTAGAACACTTAGTTATCTAACTAATTTTTATAAATTAACCCTTTATAAGGTTTTATCAAAGTTTAAGGTATTTTTGTTAAGATTAAGGTAATTGCTCATTTTCTCTTGTGCTTGTCCAAGATACTCTATGTCAAGTCAAAGTTAATTCAAGGGAGATAAAGGTAAAATATGACTTTTTAGGTCATGTGTCACCTTTAAAATATCATATTTTTACTTCTTTGGTTCGTACAACTAGAAAATTGATGCTTATTTCACCCTTCTAATGTTATAAGCCATTTCAAGTGTTTTCTTACTCATTTTATAATATGAAAGGAAGGAATATGTAATAGATGCTAGGTAAACATTTTCAATATCTTCTTGTTACATTTTTACACCTACATATAGGCTTGAATAGACTCCATGAACACTTTTTCCTTAGCTCCAATAGAGTTCCAGGCAAAATATGATTATTTTCATTGTTAGAAAGGGGTATGTTGAGGCATTATTTCAAGTTTTCAAAGTGAATATGGTATAAAATATCCTACATGGATTCATACATACTTTTCAGGTCATATACATGTCTATGAGTGTGTAACAAGTCCAAAAATGTCTAAAAACATCTCCATTACTCCATCGAGTTCTTTGCAAGCTAGTGAGGGTTGTTTTCAAACACTTGGTTCATGAAGGAGAATAATATTTGGCTCAAATTATATTATGGGAATATATGGGAACCTATTATGTCAATATTTCATGCATTGTTTTTAGGTTATAGGTGATTAAATTTATGAAGCATCATTAATAATAAAAGTTCTCTAAAACCCCCATAAAACCCCACTAGCTTAGCTTCCGTCACTTTTATGGAATTTTGGAAATCATTGATCAAAATTAAGGATGGTTTGAGGCCTTGAATTAAACCTTTAATCCCAAAAAATCAGTTTTAGGATTAATTTATCACTTGTGCACCTATAGTGGTAATAAATGAGTCTTTTTCATGATTTTCATGTTACAATCAGGACTACAAGTAGGGTTCTTGTTAGTTTTAGATGTTTCTAAACTCATAGAGTTATTAAATAGTCTATATAAATCTAATATATCTTCTATAAACTTCATAAATTTAATTTACACCTCTTAGAGGGTACTTTTTGTTGTCTCCCAAAAATATTACTCAATTTTGGGACAACATTTGAACTATTTTGGTCCTACAGACCAAAATTGTCTCTTCCCTTTCTGAAATTTATCCTGAGCATTCAAATTCCTCATTTTTCAAGCTTCTTAGAAATCTATGAACTCTATAGGCTAGAATCTATGGACTCTGTAGGCTTAAATCTACAGACTCTGCAGGCTTGAATCTATGGACTCAGTAGGAAGAGAAATATTTAGACTCTGTAGGCCAAGTTTAATGGGCTTCATAGGTTGATTTCTATAGACTCTTTCAAGGTTAGATAAAACTATAGACTTGGTTTCTACAGACTCTACAGGTAGGTTCATTTCTATAGGTTCAAAGGCTTCTGTAGGTGGGTTCAACTAGAAGAATTAGTTTCTAACACTTGGTCATTTTCGAGATTGTTTCAGTACCTTGGTTCAATCAAAAATCTTTATCGGCAAGCATCTAAGAAAAGAAGGCTTGAACCATTGAACCATTGAACCACTTTGGTTTAAAGTTTCAACGAGTTCAAAATTCAAAATTTTGAACCATCTTGGTTCAACGGCGGGTTCAATCAAATGGTTCGTAAGTCAGTTTAAGGCTTCATTTGAATCGTTGAACCAAAACTTGGTTCAACAGCGGGTTTAATCAAATGGTTCGTAAGTTGGTTCAAGGCTTCATTTGAACTGTTAAACCAAAACATGGTTCAATAGTTGGTTCAAACAAATGGTTTAAAGGCTTGGTTCATTCAATTAAACCATTAGCTCGAACCATTTTGGTTCAAAGCTTGGTTCATCGGCTTGGTTCAACATTTGGTTCAACCAAGCAATTCATTGCCTTGGTTCAACAAAGTGGTTCAACAGAGTAGTTCATCAACTTGGTTCAATAGAGTGGTTTAACATTTGGTTCAATCAAATGATTCAATAGCTTGGTTCAACCAAGTGGTTCACTCAGATAGTTCAAAAGAGTAGTTCAAATGCAAAAGTTCAAAGAGCCTTCCAAAGGACAAGTGCCCTTGCAGAGGGCACTTGTTCAACAAAAGTACCCTTTGAAAGGGTCATTTTCAAAGAAGGCCACAAAGGTAAATCTTTTAGAATTCAAAAAAAGACTAAGGAAAGAAATAATTCCTTCAGACAAAAAGTCTAAAAGAATTCAGACAAGCCGCAGGTAGAAAAAACCTGAAGGATTTTATAAAGGCAAAGTGAGCGGGAAATTTCCATCGACTTTTTGTCCACGAGAATTTGTCCCCAGACTTTTTGTCTATGGGAATTTTCCTGTGGAGAAGCTCGGGGAAAATACCCATGGAATTGTCAACAAGAAAGCCTGAGAAATAGTTCGCTAAGGAAAAGGCCACTAAAGGACCTCGAAGGGCAGGTGCCCTTGCGGGGGACTCTAGGCTGCCAAATTGAAGGACACTTCCCTGAAGCTGAAAGGTCATCTTCTCTTCGAGAAGACATGAAACAAAAAAACCAAAGAAGAATCAAGGAGTGATGCACTCGAAGACATCAAATTCAAGACAGTGAACTAGCCGTTGAAAATGCATTGACGAGTGCACAAATGTCAATTTTAAAGCTCATAAAATAGCCGTTGATCCTTTGAAACTATAGACCCGAATGCATTCATATACTTTAAGACCAAGACTAGCAAAAAGTGAGGAAGGAATAGAATAGAAAATTGAATCCAGGACCTGATTCAATTAACCAAAAAAGGAGGAACGATGAAAAAGGATGAGATCGCTAGGTGGACATTGGAAGATGCAAACTTTCAATAGCGTGACTTTTTTCTCTCATTGATAAAATCAAATGGGTAAACACCCCTAAGTTCTAGACTATCTTCTTAATAGATTCCAACACAACATGATGTGTTACTATTCTCGAGTCCTTCTTGAAGAGGCTATATAAGGGACTCTCTTCTAGTGTAAATTGATCTCTTTTTTGACAATCAGAATGAAACTCTGCCCAAATTGAAAGGCATTTCTGAGACTTTGAGCTTAGTTTGTTGATCATATTTTTTTATTGGAATAAGAAAGCAAGTGATTTTTTAGACTTTGTGCTGTGATATCTTTATTGTTGAGGAAACTTTTGTTATGTCTTTTTCCTTAATATATCTTTTGTTCCTTTAATTCAACAAGCAAGATTAGTGATAGTAATCAGGAAGGTGTCCTAAAGAGTCAAATGTGGAGAGAATTTATGCCCCCATAATTTCCTTTAGTGTGTTTTATTTTCATTTTTGTGTAAAGGACCTTGGGTTGACTTTGTGCCCTCATTATCCTTCGTATCTTACTCTTGAGAAATTTAGGTGGAGACTTTGTGTTGCATCTCGATTTGCTAGTTATTACATCTTTTGCTACATTTTGTTGTTACTACCAGGAGTATTCTTGTGGTTTGCTGAGTAGTACTTCTGAAAGAAGAGGAGTGCTTTCTGTCATTTCCCTTGATTTTTCCTTTGATTCGCACACATCATCTCTGAAGAAAGAGAGATGGATGGTTTGTCCTACCCTTGAGTATTATTTTTTGTTTATATATATATAAAAACATACCTATAAGGAACCTCCCCTTGATGAGAGGAGACATCAGTCTCCTTCTAATGTGTTAAACCTACACATTTGGATGATTAATCTTCCTACTTTGGCTAATCAGACCTATTTTGTTTATCCATACATTGATCAACAAAATATTCAACCAATATCTTTTGGCAACTCTGTTGGGGATATACCCATTATCCATTTATAATCTATCCATTCACCTCCACACCAATCGGGAAAGAATGCACAGTTTAAAACATCAAGCTTCAAACTGAAGCAAGGTCAATTCTTTTCCCATTTTTGTTTCACAATCTGGTAGATTCAAGGTATACACGAAGCCAAAGGGCTAAAGGTATCATTGACCTTGTATTCGAGTTGGTACAACAAAGTGATTTTGATCTATTTACTTCACCATATCATCTTCAATGAACCAAGAGATTTCCTCTAACTAAAGTTAGATCTCCATTGCTAGACGAAGTATCTACTTCTACTGTTGATAAAGCTTTGCCAATAATTACCCCTCTAAGATTTGTTATCCCTCCTTTTCATAATCCTAAAATGGCAATTTAAGGCCCCTAGGGTAATGCTTTTGGTCCTCTCAATCTTATTCCACCTCTACATGAGCTTCCATGTAGTTCAAGGAAGAATTTCCCCAAATTATATGGTGATGGGAAAGTTCATCTTGATGAGCACATTGCAGCTTTCAGCATACCTTGTGGAGTAATTAGAGTAGAATTTGAAGATGTAGCAGTCAGGTTATTTGTAGAAACATTAAAAGGTGCTACTGTAGATTGGTTTTATCATTTATAGGCTCGGTCAGTGACTGATTGGAATACTCTCAAAGATAAGTTTGAAGCCATATTCAAACCTATAGAAGATGCACATGCACTTCTGGCTCAACTTACACAGATGAAGAAAGAGCCTTATGAGCCTATGAGAGACTTCATAGCCAAATTTGACAAATTGAGAAATAGAATTCCTATAATTACTTGACCTATAGCTAAGAATCTCAAATGATTTTTCATTAATTCTTAGTTACCTAAAGTTAGTTTTCTCTTGAGACATGCTGGTCAAATAGATCTTGCTATAGCTCAATATTTGGCCACTGAGGAAGAAGATGATCTCATCTTAATAGGGAAGATAAGAAGAGATCCAAATAGAAATAGAGCTTCATCATCTTCTGAATATTCATCTACAAGCACCACAGATCCAATGGTGTAGAAATTGGCAAATGAGTTACTTGCTCTCAAAAAGCAAATGGCTCAAAGAATGTCTTCTACTCCTTCATACAGAAGGACATTCCCAAATCAATCATATTAAGGAAATACTGCCAGGAATCAAGGGCAATAGAATCACCTTCCTCCCCCATAAGGGAAACTTACCCTGAAAGATCCTCTAACCAATTTAGCAATGGGATATCTTGAAACATAATCAATGTTCTCTTTTCAGCCTGAATTGAATCAAGAAAATGACGCTGATCTCCTTGAAGACAATCAAGAAGAATTAGCTAGTGACTCCCAAATTGGTTTCTTAAACTATCAGGATGAACCCAAAAGCAAAGGAGAAGCTTTTGATGGATCATATGTAGTGTTTACCAAATCCAAGAACCAATCAGTCTAGCAAGCTGATAAAGGGAAGATAAAAGAGCAACTGCAGCTAGTATTCATGATTGCTAAGCGTGGAACCATTCTACCTTTCTATTCAAATGATCCAGTAATCACCCAAAAGGTAGATACATCAATTTCACCTTCCCCTTCTACTTCAAATTTACAAACCAGACCACCTCCCATCCCTCCTAAAACTCATAAAGTTGAAGTACCTTTCTCTGTACCTAGCTCAATTCAGCCATTTGACATAATCGATCATGTCAAAAAGACAAAAATACAAATGTCTAAATTTGAATATTTACAGTCTAATCTTGATCAATTGAATAAGTTGGTCCAATATGTTAAGAACCAAACCATCCCTGTAGGACAAAAATCTAAAAGATAATTCCTAATTCTCCAAAGAACATGCCTATTCCAAATAATCTGGTCATTACTTCCCCAGCTATTCCTAAAAAAATAGAACCTTTCTATGTTTCCCTATTAATTAGTGGCCACAAGCTGAGTAACTGTATTATAGACTCAGGTGCATCTGATAATGTCATGCCTACTAAAGTAGCTGAGTCTCTTGGTCTCACATTGACCAAAACATTTGGGAGATGTTTCTCCATAGAGAACAAGCAAGTACCATTGTTGGGGCAAATCAAAGATGCCCAATTTGCATTTACAGCTTTTCTAGACAAGAGAATCAGGATGACTGTCTTGGTGGCTGATGTCCTAGCATCCTATGGCATTTTGCTTGGAAGAAATTTTTACAAGGATGTGGTAGGATAAATAAACATGGACCTATTTGAAGCAAGGATCCCTATCCAAGGCATAATTAAGAGATTGCTCCCTGAAAAGGAGGCAATATACGTGGTCACCCAAACATCATCTCCTACAGCACAAATTTTGTTTGAATCTTTAGGCAAGGGTAATTATTTCTTTACCACAGAGGATGTTCATGTTTCTATAGATGAAAGTCTTATAGCTAACAATCCAAGAATTGATCCAAACAAGACTTCAGGAGAATTGGTAGAGCATAGTATAAGTAAGGAAGAATCTTCCATCTCTAATGAAGAAAAATATGATAGGAGATCAACTTTTGATGATGCTTCAATTCTAAAATCCAATGGCAGCAATTTTTCCACCAAGATGGAGTTGGGACTATGTTGATATCTCCTTAAGGAGATATTCTTCCTTAATGCAATTTACAAATCAGCAACACCAACAACACAACTGGTTGCAAATCTCTGTTGCTCAGATTGAAGATTGCTCAAGATGAAGAAATCAAACTCCTTCACATTAAAGGAGATGCTAAGCTAATAATTTGTCAAGAGTTTGATATGGATAATCCAATCATGTGCTAGACTAGACCAGTAGAGCAAAAAGTTATGATGGTGGACCATGCTGATGCAAACCAAAATCAGGGAAAAGAACCCTTCACTAGGAGAGTAAGGAGTTATAGCTTTCAAAATGAAGACCACATCCTGCCATGGGGCAAGAAGAAGAAAGAGTCAATAGGAAGATGCAAAAAATTGGTTTCCTGGTGGAGAGCTCCATTTGCTTGTCACCATTTCTGGGGACAAAATGTCTTCTTGTTGGTTTACCAAGATGGCGCACTATTTTCACTGTCTCTCAAGAAGCAACATCTGAAATACTTCAATTCTTGAAGTATTAGATCATTTCATCTGTACATATGTATATTTGTATATTTTTTAATTCTATTTTATTTTGTTTGTTTCCATTTTTGATGCCTTCCATTTCTAGGTAGCATGACTCCATAACCCAATGGTACACATGAAGACACTGGAGATTCTAGAATCTACTCCTTTTAATTCTTTTTGCAATTGATAGAAGTTCCCCAACTTGAGCCAGCTGTTGTCTCCCAAAAATATTACTCATTTTTGGGACAACATTTGAACTATTTTGGTCATACAAACCAAAATTGTCTCTTCCCTTTCTGAAATTTGTCTTGAGCATTCAAATTCCTCATTTTTCAAGCTTCTCAAAAATCTACGGACTCTACAGGCTAGAATCTATGGACTCTATAGGCTAGAATCTACGAACTCTGTAGGCTTAAATCTATAGACTCTATAGGCTTGAATCTATGGACTCAACAGGAAGAGAAATCTATGGACTCTGCAGGCCAAGTTCAACAGGCTTCATAGGTTGATTTCTACAAACTCTTTCAAGGTTAGAGAAAACTACAGACTTATACAAGTGGGTTCAACCAAAAGAATTAGTTTCTAACACTTGGTCATTTTTAATATTGTTTCAGTACCTTGGTTTAATCAAAAATCTTCATCAGCAAGCATCTAAGCAAAGAAAGCTTGAACCGTTGAACCATTGAACCACTTTGGTTTAAAGGTTCAACGAGTTCAAAATTCAAAAGGTTGAACCATCTTCATTCAACGGTGGGTTCAATCAAATGGTTCGTAAGTCAGTTTAAGGCTTCATTTGAACCGTTGAACCAAAACTTGGTTCAACGGTGGGTTTAATCAAATCGTTTGTAAGTCAGTTCAAGGCTTCATTTGAACTGTTGAACCAAAACTTGGTTCAATGGTTGGTTCAAACAAATGGTTCAAAGGCTTGGTTCATTCAATTAAACCATATGCTTAAACCATTTTGGTTCAAATCTTGGTTCATCGGCTTGGTTCAATGTTTAGTTCAACCAAGCAGTTCATTGCCTTGGTTCAACGAAGTGGTTCAACGGAGCAGTTCATCAACTTTGTTTAATGGAGCGGTTCAACATTTGGTTCAATAAAATGATTCAAAAGCTTGGTTTAACCAAGTAGCCCACTTAGGCAGTTCAAAAGATCAGTTCAAATGCAAAAGTTCAAAGAGCCTCTCGAAGGACAAGTGCCCTTGCAGAGGGCACTTGGTCAATGAAAGTACCCTTCAAAAGGGTCATTTTCAAAGAAGGCCACAAAGGTAATTCTTTCAAAATTCAATACAAGACTAAGGCAAGAAATAATTCCTTTAGACTTTTTGTCTAAATGAATTCCTTCAGACAAAAAGTTTGAAAGAATTCAGACAAGCCGCAGGCAAAAAAAACCAAAAGGATTTTACAAAGGCAAAGTGAGCGGGAAATTTATGCAGACTTTTTGTCTATGGGAATTTGTCCCTAGACTTTTTTTCTATGGGAATTTGCCCGTGAAGAAATCTCAGGGAAAATACCTATGGAATTGTCTATAGGAAAGCCTAAGAAACAGTCTACTAAAGAAAAGGCTGCCAAAGGATCCCGAAGGGCAGGTGCCCTTGCGGGGGACTCTCGGCTGCCAAATTGAAGGACACTTCCCTAAAGCCGAAAGGTCATCTTCCCTTTAGAAAGACATGAAACAAGAAAAACCAAAGAAGAATCAAACAGTGATGCACCTGAAGACGTCAAATTCAAGACAACAAACTAGCCATTGAAAAAGTATTGATGGGTGCACAAATGTCAATTTTAAAGCTCATAAAATAGCCATTGATCCTTTGAAACTATAGACCTGAATGCATTCATAGGATTTAAGACCAAGACCAGTAGAAAGTGAGGAAGGAATAGAACAAAAAATTGAATTTAGGACCCGATTCAATTAACCAGAAAAGGAGGAACAATGAAGAAGGATGAGATCGCTAGGTGGATATTGGAAGATGCAAACTTTCAATATCATGACTTGTTTCTCTGCATTGATAAAATCAAATGGGTAAACACCCCTAAGTTCCAGCCTGTCTTCTTAAAAAATTCCAACACAACATGATGTGTTACTATTCTCGAGTCCTTTAAGAGGCTATATAAGGGACTCTCTTCTATTGTAAATTGATCTCTTTTTTGACAATCAGAATGAAACTCTACCCAAATTGAAAGGCATTTTTGAGACTTTGAGCTCAGTTTGTTGATCATATTTTGTTATTGGAATAAGAAAGCAAGTGATTTTTCAAGCTTTGTGCTGTGATATATTTGTTGTTGAGGAAACTATTCTTATGTCTTTTTACTTAATATATCTTATGTTCCTTTAATTCAACAAGCAGGATTAGTAACAGTTGTCAAGAAGGTGTCCTGAAGAGTCAACTGTCAAGAGACTTTGTGCCCCCATAATTTCCTTTAGTGTGTTTTCTTTTCATTTCTATATAAAGGACCTTAGGATGACTTTGTGCCCTCATTATCCTTCGTATCTTACTCTTAAGCAATTCAGGTGGAGACTTTGTGTTGCATCTCAATTTGCTAGTTATTACATCTTTTGCTACATTTTGTTGTTACTACCAGGAGCATTCTTATGGTTTTCTAAGTAGTACTTCTAAAATAAGAGGAGTGCTTTCTATAATTTCCCTTGAGTTTTTCCTTTGATCTGCACACATCATCTCTAAAGAAAGAGATATGGATGTTTTGTCCTACCCTTGAGTATTATTTTCTATATATATATATATATATATATATATATATATATATATATATATATATATATATATATATATATATCATACCTATAAGGAACCTCCCCTTGATGAAAGGAGAGATCAGTCTCCTTCTGATGTGGTAAACCTACACATTTGGATGATTAATCTTCCTAATTTGGCTTATCAGACCTATTTTGTTTATCAGTACGCTGATCGAAAAAATATTCAACCAACACTTTTATACTAAGGCTAGTATATAGGCCTCAATGAAGGTTAGGTACAATCATGAAAACAAGAAAGTTCTAAAATTTTAGCAGTAATTGATGTTGATGATTAATTTAAATGCACATTTAGGTGTCTATATTAGATCATAAAATCAATGAATATTTGTCATATTCTAGAAATATGAAAGGATATGAGCTCAAAATAGTCATGTAAGGGTAAGCGATTTAAGATGCTTGAGATATGATATATCTGTAGGATAAGCACAAAATGTAAAATGATATAAGTACAAATGAGTTTGAGATACTTATTAAAGTGTTTAAAAAAAATTAAGGATATTTTATAAGGTGAAAACATGAAAACATTGAGCATCATGTGGGTTGTATGCATAATGTTCACCTATGGCCCTACAAGACAAAGGAGATAATTACATAAACAAACATCATGGAGTTATTGAGACATAGTAAAAGTGAAATAAAAATTGAATTAATTTAGGTCATAGGTAAATAAATATTAGTGAAAACATATAAATCAATAATAATCCTATAAATCATCCTTGAAATGAGCTTGCAGGGTACATACCTAGGGAGTAGTCTTGTGTTTGCAAACAAAACTAGGCTTATGTTGGATAATGTGAAATGTTTCAAAGATGTTTTGGTATTAAAAAAATTTATAATGATTAAAATATATAACTAAAAGTATTAAATTACCTAAAAATATATCATTAATTCCCTAAAATATAGATAATGCATACCTACATGTCAAACTTGTAGGTCTACATTCCCAAGCCTAAGATTGACAAACTTTGCAAGAAAGATGAGTTGGAAGAACAAACGATAAGTGAAATCCATGAGTAATATGATATAAAATTATATTTAGGGTAAAATAAAATATAATAATTTAATTAAAAACCTTCTTTGAACTCTAACAAACATCAAGCTCAAACAAGACCTATAGCCTACTAAATGTTCCTTTTGTGAGCCTGTTTGGAAGAATTCAAGGGAATGTGAGACATGTTCATTGGATTAGATTATTTTATGGTAAATTTGGGTGTGTTTTAGGCATTAATTAACCTTATAAGTATTTTATATTATAATATAGTTATGTAAAATGACAGAAGACACCTACAATGCTCTCAAAGTCCTAAAACATGCACAAAATTTTGGAAATTGACAGTTTTGGGAGGTACATAGAGTTATCAAAGGTCAATTAATGGTTGTAAGATATTATGAATTTTTATTTAGAAAAAAATAAATATTTAATTTTCCTTTAAATTTTATGTAACTTCCCCAATTAAATTTTCTTCAATCTTGGCCTACTCAGGCCCGTGTGTAGGCCAACTAGGGCTAGAAAACTTATTTTTTGCCTAACTTGAGTTACACAAATGCGAAATACATTAAATATTTTTAAATGAAATTAGGTAATTTTAATATAAATATTTTATTGGTTTTTTAATGGAAATACACATATTTTTAGGGTTTATAGGACCGTAAGCTTATTTTAGGCCTAATTAGGAAATATGGGGGTTGAGAAAGTGGGTCTGCCTTGGGAATTAGATCATGAAATTTGACGTGAAATTGGAAGGGGAAAAATGGTAATAAAATGTAATTTATATTTCCATATAATTATTTTGGATCTCTCAAACCAAGTATCTTTGTGTCAAAATAGGGTTGCAAGGAATAGATCTTCCTAAAGAGAAAGTGGGAGAATTGTGAAGAAAATTATAACATGAAGATGGAAAGATGACTAGATAAGGGACTTCAACATATTTATAATAAAATTCAAATATTTAGTTTCAAAAATAATGAGTTTTCACTTCATAATGACTCCTAATGGGTAGTATGAAGGAAGATAGATGAGTTGTTAATGTAATGAAGTAACTCCTATGCAACCTAAAGAGGACTATCATCTAACAAAGTGAACACATGTTCAAGAGGGAGTTCAAGAATATTTATTGACCTTACTTCTTGTTTGAAACTTCTTCATTCATTAGGTGACACTTGTTATGGGATTATCCAATGGCTCCACTCTCTCTCTCCTTCTCATGCTCTTCTATATGTATTCCTAATTTTGGCATTGAAAGGATCCTTCCACTAAGAGTATTGTGTAGCCCTTCTCTTTTGTATTTCTATTGATTAACAATATGATTATTTTACAACCTTATATGGATATTTCTAGTGTGAAGTTTTGAATGGTTGATCTAAACAAGTGTAGACTCATCTCACCTTGTTTTCTTGTTCTATTTTCATTACCTTATTTTAGTTTGGTTCTCTATTGCAAGTTGTAAAGAGTGTCATCAAGGGTTATAAGTGAATTATAAGTGGAAATCATCTTCCCTTATATTCTCAAATTTTTTCACCTCTTTAAAAATATTTATGGGATATATCCTCCTTAATAGAAGTGTATTCTTGTGAAAGTTTTATAGGTTTTAGTGCACATGCAAATCAATGGTAGAGGTCACAAAGTTTGGTGCATCGGCTCCCTAGTTTAGTTTGATTTTAGTTCTCTCTCCCTTTTACCTTATAATTAATATCTTAATTTGTAGTTCTCAAATGCATCAAGGGAGCCAGCCCTATCTAGAGCTTCAATCCATTCTTTAGGTCACCCACATCTCTATATTGTTCTCATTTTATCACCTTAAGTGAGGAGGCCTGAAAAATATCCTCTAGGATGAAGATTTTTATGATAACACGACTATTATATGAATTTTGGACTTGTTCTCATTTAGTTGAGTTTGGGTAAAACTAGTTGTCTATTGAAGCTATCCCCTTGACACCAAGCATAACTTTCATATCTTCAATTTTTTCTAAGTCTACTTGGGTAAACATGTTGTGATGAAATCCTAGGGTAAAAAATCTATAGTCATGACTTTTGTTTTCTACAATGGTCCCCAACCTTGAACTGAGACATAAAAAAATAAAATAAAAAAGAAAAGAGAAAATAAAATAAAATCAATTTCAAAAAAACTCAGTCATGGTTGATTCATGAAATCTCCATTGTAGGATTTATGGCCTAGTTGGTAGCATAGTAAGGCCTTGAGTGGGATAAAATATAACTCTGTATGGGCTATATATGCTTGGATGGAAGTGGAACAATGTCAAAGAAAACATTTCCAAGATAGGACTCACTAGCCTAATGGTTATAATCACAATAATTAACCCTTGTATATCTTTAAAATGGTAAATTAATTCATCTTACACACATTAGGTCAATAAGGATGTTGAATTTTGTCACTTAGATTATCCCATATTATCCCTTATTAGATTTTTTTATGTTCTATACTTTTTTTTTAACCAAAAATTCTAGGTTCTTTGACTATTTATTTTGATTCAAAATAACTAGGAGTATTTTTCAATAGAGTCATCACTTATTGTTGCTTACACAACATGCCCTAATATCACATTGAGAAATCATGGTTCCCATTTTTTTAATCTTTCTTGGCTTAGTTCTACCTTCAAGCATAGTCTTTAAAGATTTTTGGGTGCACCGTCTAGCTTCTATTTATTACCACTACACACTTTTCAAGTGTAGTTTCACACCATTAAACAAAGTCTAATTCTAAGGGAATTTATTATGGTGATTGTCAAATGTAATTAAATGTAATGGTATACAAATTTATAATAAAACTCCTTCCCACATGTGAAATGTGTTGCCTTCAAAACTACCTTCTACATTAATTTCTGTCTTTCAAGTTTTGAAATCTTATCATAACCCACTTTTTGGGAGACATTTCGCATGTCCAATTCTTTTCAATTTCATATGAAATTATCTAAGATGGTAATAAAATGTGGGAATAATGTAAATGTGAAGAAATTAATATAAAATTAATTCATTTAAGTGTTAGTGCACAACCATAAAATTTGGGTTTTACATTGATTTTTACTTTGTTATTTTATGTGCCTTCTTAGTTACCAAATCTACCAATGTGCACATTTAAAACCTAGTTTTAAAAGGTCAAAAAAAATTAAATTATGCTAAGTTTTTTCATTAACATAGACATATACTATAGGAATATAATGTTAAAATAATTAACATGAAATAAAATTTCAAGAATGAAATGTGCAATGATGAAAACAAGCTTCTACAATGATTTTTTACTTATTATTTGCATCTCTGAGTTGTCAAATCTGCTCAATACATGATTTTATGATTTATTTTCACAATGTTAAAATATATTATTTTTCTTCAAAAAAATTCATGATGATATAAAAATGTGCAAAGAGTGAAAATGTGACAATTTTTTTAAAAGAATCCTTTCCTAAGTACAAAATATGCATCCATAAAAATGAATTTTTCTAATAATTTTTTATTGGCCATTTCATGTCTTCCTAGTGGCCAAATATGCCCAGTATGTACTCTTTAATCTCCATCTCGTAGGGTTAAATCATATGTATTTCTCCTTAAATTTTTTATTATAACATACAAATATAATAATAACACTAGTGAAATAAGTATCATGAAATTATCTCTCACGCAAAAAGTGCATATCCATGAAAACCAACCAATGTGCTAATTTCTACGGTCTCCAAGTGACCAAACTTAACCAATGTGCATGTTTCAAACCTAACCTCACACTATCAAAAAACCTCCATATATTAAAATTTACATGAAGATAAATTAATGTATGTATAATATAATGGTGGAGGAACTCTCACTAAAATATTCCTCATGTGAACAATGCACCATCATGAAAAATGATCATTGCATAGATTTGATGTCTTCCTAGTGACCAAATATAACTAGTGTATGTTATTCAAACCCAATTTTGCATAACTAAAAGAGATCAAATAATATTAAAAACTTGAGATAATATATTAAAATGTGTGGAAAATGTATTATTAAAGGAATTTATATATTATTCCATCTCACATACGAAATATGTAGCATTAAAAATTGGTTTCTATGTTAATTTTTACCTAAGTTATTTTCTATGTTTCCAGTTTTTGAATATGGCTTTTGTGCCCTTTTGACACATGTGGTCTCACAAGGAAACAAGGTCAAAATTACTTCAAAATTTGTATGGCAGTAACCTCATGACATTAGAATGTAGTGAATTTAGTCTCCAGTTATCAATTTTACCAATGAAAGGATCTAAAGATGCGAAGTGACCCTTCCGAGAAGATTTGACACAACCAATTTTTGACTAGAAAGCACTAAAAGGGTAGTGTGTAGGGATTAACATGATTATTTTAAAAAAAATAAAAATTACCCTTTTTAGAGTAGTTTTAATATATTTGTTTAAATATAAGATATGATGGGTATTATTCATGGTTTATCTTGTGAGTTTCTCTTTTAGTGTATTTTGAAGTTATCAATGTGGCTGCACATGACTGCATATTGGTTTTAAATCCATATATTTTGATTCCTAACTCCATTTTTATGTTACTTGTTACATTTAAAATCTGGTTAATTCATCTTCACAATGGTATTAGTTTAAAACTAGATAAATGAAACATGAAAACCTATCGATATTTTAATCTCATGACATTGTTACTTCTAAATACTATGTATTTATAATTTTGATATCTCTCATCTTTGATGTAGAATTAATAAGTTTTATTTAATGTTTTATAAGTATTTAGATAAGAAGAGTGTCTTATTAAATTCACAACTTATCACCAACATTAAATGGATTCATGACTCACACATTGGAAGTGTGAAAAAGAAATAGAGTAGGGAGAAAATTTGCACAGATGAATGTGCTCTTGAGTTGAATGTTGACACTTGGGATATTTTATTGTTCCCAAAACTTATATGTCAATTAAATTTAATGTGAGCCTATTATTAATTATTTTGGAATGTATTACCTTGGATATGTTGTTCCACATAGAATTTGGGCCTTGGTTGGTGCTTATTATTTAATGTTTGATACCTCCTAGCTAGTGGGTAATGTTGGATTGAATATATATATATATATATATATATATATATATATATATATATATATATATATATATATATATATATTCATTAGGTTATTAAATTGAATAAAGGATCAAACACTTATTTTTTATAATTTCATGCTTTTAATTTTTTTTTTCTTGTGAGTAATGTTGTTTTGAAGCATTATCTATAATTCCCCTAATTTTAGGTGGATCCAAACACTATTTTTTAAACAAATATATATCAAATTAAAAGGAATTGAAGGATGAAGTTCATTATCTACATGTGTATACAATGATTTTTTCTATATTTATTCATATCTAAATAACTCATACTCTTACATCATCTTTATTCATGGTTATGTGCATATTGACCATACAATAGATTGGTTCCATGGAGTTCATCTAAGTCAAACGAATCAAAAAAATTATATCTATAATACCAGCTTACATCTTTCTTTTTTGGTTCTCTTTTACTCTTTTTTATAATGTCATTAGGGTAAGTTGAATAGATTTGAAAGTTACAATCTATGTTTACATGTACATCTTGATTTCAAATCCTTCTAATTATTGATTAAATATTTTTTGAACTCCTTGTATGTACTGAACAATTATTGAATCAATTATATTTTCTTAAAAATCTTCTTTCTCTTATTTTATAGGCAGTAGATTCATAACACCAACATTACCTATCATGTATTTGAATTTATTAAAAATATTCCCCTTGAAATACAATAGTTTTACATCAACTATTGAGTTACCCTGTAAGCTAAGACCTAAAAATAATATACCTTGGGGAGATTCCATCTCTTTTTAAGAGAATTTGGGCAAATTTACACCATACCTAAGTTGGTGTGATAGATGACCCATCAATAAAGTCTTAAATCAATTTTTCAATAATTCTTTGATCCTCTAAGACAATTTCCAATCCAAGGGTAAGTCATGGACTTGAGGGGCCCTATGCTTCCTATGAAATAGGGTGAACATCCCCATCCAATATCACTTGAAATAGGTTTTTACCAAAGGCCTTAACTTCTATTTACTTTTAACCTGGTCCAAAAGTGACTTAAAGAAATTTTTATTAGTGGACTTCAATGTATCATTTTATTATTCTTAACCAATGAATCTCACTTGATTTCCAAAGTAAGTAGCAGGGTATAATGTAATGGCAATCCGTGCTTATGGTCTCTAAGTGAAAGATTGTCTTTGAGGCCCATAAACTTTGAAATTGCCTATTCATTCTGAAAGCCATCAAATGAAATAATAAAATCTTATTGGTCCCAATCAATAAATTGGGGGTAATTGAGGGTAATATGGGAATTAGAATTGATAGAGGTAATGGTACAAATGGTATTGGTATTAAAGAGGTTGGTATCAACTAATTAATTGTAGATTCTATAGTATGGCTCCATGTTGTTAATGATATAATCATCATTATAAGATAAGTAGTATCACTCTCAAGATCTTTGGGGTCACCCCTAGGTGGTTTTTATCCAATACCTCAAGTTCCTTTATGTTTGGTCATATATACTAGCTCAATAATACCTTATTGTTTTTAGCCCAAGCCTTTACCCTTGTAATCTCGATTATCCATGATTTTATTCAAAATATGATATTTTTTGTTTTGATATAAAGTTGTAAAGTCATCATTGTAAAATTAGGAATCATTATAACTCTTTTGATCTTGATTAGATGAATTAATTTTGACAAAATCAATAGGTCCTTTTTGGTGAGAAGCAATATTTTTATGCCATTCTATTCTAATGCCATTCATTGTGGGCCTACCATGGGATTTGGGAGATTTGTCAATTTGGCTATATGGAATTAATTTCTAATTTCATGTTCACATGGTCCTTGTCTTTAATGGTAAAGTGAGTGGAAATTTGGGGAGGTGGAGTATAATAAGTAGATGCAAGGGTGCCTAGGTACACATAATTAGATGTTAGAAGTTTAAGGGATATATGTTTTTCCTTTTGAGGGACATGTTATATGCCAAGATCATAATTATAACTATTAAATTCTATTTAATATGTTTACAATATCAGAATGACCATAAATTACAAAGATAATGACCTCCATTTTGGAATGGGGTACTTTCAAGAACTAATGTAATATGGAAGGTATTGTGCATACTTCATGTATCCAAAGTCACCCAAGAAGTAAATTATATGATAGCTTGAGGACAAGGAAATGGAAGAGGGTATTATGGATAAGAGGCCCAATAATGACAACTAAAAAATTGGTACCTTATGATTCTCTCTCCCCATTATCATACACCTTAATTGTAATTGTGTCTTGTTGAAGATCTAATACAATGTTAAAACTTGAACCATTATTTATGAGGACTTGCTTGATCTTATGTCTATAAATGACTACTTCCATGTAAAAAGGGTTATTATGGAGGTGAACAAGGCATGACATATCTCTTTGGTGAAATGTAAATTATTGACCTAGGGCTAAATGGCCTACAATTCTTTGAATTTGTTAGGATTGTATGCAATCAGAAATTCATTACATCTATAAATCAATCATAGCTCAGAGAATATAGATCCTAATTACACTTCTGATTGGGGATACATTAGATAATTAGGAACATGACCAATATGTGTATTTATTAGAACTAATTAGGGGATATTTTATCACAATAATAATATTAGGGAGGGTTTAAAATCCCCCATTCAAGTAAAATAACATAATATCCCTAACTAAGCCATATTTTTTCATATTCACTATACTAATAATAAGTAAAGTAAAATTAATCTAATCTAGTACTCACCAAAGCTTATGGCACAATATGGGAGTTAGTAAACAAATGAAAATAAACATACATAAAAAAATATTAATAAAGATGTGTATGAGTAAGACCCTAATGCATGGAAAACAAGAGTAATATTATTCAAAAGCCAATAATTATGCTACTTACATCTACTAAAGAGAGGAGCAAAGTTAGAGAATACTTACCTGAAATATAAACCCATCAAGACTCAATCTCTCCCTTGGCCAAAGGGGATTTTTAAGAGGTTGTCTTGGTTTGTAAGGGTCACTAAGAAAGGCCAAAGCATCCAAGACTTCTCCACAATAATATATTCTCCAAGTATAAATGCTAAGCTAAGACACCTCAAGTAGAATGGTAAAAGAGCATATTGTAAAGAAGTGTAAATGAATAATAAATCTTGATGTCTATCTAAGAATGGCGAAATGATCTTGTATATATAGGTAGATTTAACCCTAATCCCTTATAAAATTTTTGGCCAATAGGGTTGACCTAGTCGACCTAGTACTATTACTGATAAAAACTCATTAGGTCACATGTTAGGTCGACCAAGAGCCAACCTAGACCCTAAATGAGTTTCACCAATAAGAATACAAGGTTAAACTAGTATTGTAAAATGTTGAAAGGGGTTTTAAGTTAGGAAAAGGGATATGCAAGATGTTAAATGACTAGAGGAGTGTGAAAAAGAGGAGTAATGTATTAGGATAATGTTTTTAAGAACTAATTAAATTGGTAATAAGTGGTAATAAAGGACAACAATCCTATGAAGAACCAATGATCTAACCACCCCTTTATTAGTGTACCCCTTAGGGCATACACTCAAAGATATTGAGACATGATGGGTTCCTACATGATAGAAAACATCACTATTTAATAAAAGTGTGAAAATATTATGTGTATACATATGCCCCACTCAAAGCTCATCACATGTCACTCAGGTGTAAAAGGTGGTGATGATTTAAGAAAAGAACATAGTGTATACACATAATATTTTCAAATTTTATGAAATACTAATGGTCTACATCTTGTAGGAACCCATCGAGACTCAATTTCTATGAGTACATGCCTTAAAGGGTGTATCGAGAAAGGGTGGGTAGAACTTTGGTGATTTAAAATATTTTTGTCCCTTATTACCATATTATTACCAATCCAACCAGCTCTTAAAACCATTCCCAAACCTATTACTCATCCCTTGCATACTCCTCTAGTATTTTTCATCTTTCCATCCCTCTTTTCCTTACCTTGTTCCCCTTTTGCTAGTTGGTTGTCTTAGGTCCACTAGGTTGACCCTATATAGTTTTCAACCTTCGGTTAATATAGAGGGTTGATTGGGTTAACCCTATACTATTTTTGGGTATTTTCACTTAAGAGCTTTGTTAGCCCTTTAGCCAACCTAGCTCAGGACCTAGTAATTTATCTCTCGAAAGTATATATGGTTGACTAGGTTGACCCCATACAATCAAAATATTCAAAAGGATTTAGGCTAAACCCAACCTATAAATAAAATATCATTTTTTTATTATTTCAATATGCAATCAAGAGTTATTATTCACTTGTGCTTCTTTATAATCTACTCTTCCACCATTCTACTTGAGGAGTCTTAGCCTGTGATTTCTACTTGGATAATCTAGTCTTGTAGATAAGTCTTAGATGTTTTTTCCTTTATTAGTTATCATTATAAACCAAAATAACCTCTTTAAAATCCCCTTTGTCCAAGGGAGAGATTGAGTGTCCATCGTTTCATGTTTAGGTAAGTATCTTTTAACTTTGTTTTACTCTTTTTAGTAGATAAAAGTAACATAAGTATTGTTTTGAATAATATTACTCTTCCTATTCCATGTATTAGGGTCTTACTCATACTTAGCTTAATTAATATTATTGTATGTATGATTTTTATATTTATTAACCCCTCATATTGTGTCACAAGATTTGGTGTGCACTAGATTAGATTTATTTTCTTGTTTATTATAATAGAGTGAATATAAAAACTTAGGACTCTTTTAGGGTTGTTGTGTGATTGTGTTAGACTATAGGCTTTGGAACCCTTCTTATCATAGTTTATTGTGACAAGTGATCCTCTAATTGGATCTATTAGATCCATATATTGGTCATGATCCCACTTAACAAAAGTATTCCCAATCAAAAGTGTAGGTATGCTTTATCTTTTCTGAGCTAGGATTGATTTATAGACATGATGCATTTACAATTGCATATATTTAGGTGAATCTAACATGAATTAACCCTTGCAATATTTTTTCACTTATTTCATTCTTTTTCATCATTATTTTTATAACATATTTTTGATACTAGGCCGACTACATTGACCCAAATCTGATTTCTATGTACAAGTTTTTAGGTAAAAGCTACTAGATTGACCTTATCAACCTAGTACATGTTTTTAGACTTTTAGACTTTCATCTTATACTACTAAATTGACCTAGTAAACCTAGTACAATTTATAGACTTTTAAACATCCCTATTCAACATACTAGGTCAACCTAGTCGACTTTGTACATTTTAGACACTCAACAACAAGTTTTTGTAAAGCTTGATCAACTCAGTCAATCCAATTAGGAGAATTTTCAAACATATACCAAGGTTATTGAATAACAATATTCATTCTATGTATCTTTGATCCATAAAGTTTCCTTTATATCTCTCTATTTTTTTTTATAGCCTTGCCTTTTACATTTTGCAGTCTTTAAAATTACCCCTACATAGTCAACTAGATCAACCCTGTTAACTTAGTTCAGTGTTCTATGTGTTGTTTTGATAACTAGGTCGACTCTATCAACCCTACTCATTTTTATACCTTTCTTTCATAGTATAGGATCGACCCTATTGACCCTATTCTATATTCTTTGCATACACTATTAACTATATCAACACTGTACCTTGTTTCAAGTTAGAATTAACCTTATATGCTAGTAATTAATTCACACTTTCTTTTCTTTTTGTTTGCATGCTTAAAATAGACCACTGTTGGTGTATTTATTTGATTTTTTCATTTACTTGTATTTATTATTTTGGTGCACTAATTAATTATTATAATTAGTTTATTATATTTATTAATAATTTTCACCAAATAGGATAAGCTTGCTTAGCTAATAGTTAACTTAGACACTTATCTTGTTACAGTGGAGTTTCACTCCACTATTCAGGGTAAGATAGGATAATATTGTTTAACTAATAGTCAACTTGTGTTGATCATTTACATAAGTTGGACACCTCTCTTATTACCATGGAGTTGCACTCCACTATTCATGTAGACAGATATCAATTGAACTACACATGTGTGAGTTCCCTGATATTTATCATGCATGATTTACTCTATATAAGTAATGGTTATTTATGTATTTCATATAAGATTAATATTGAATTATTAGAGTAATTAATCATATTTGAATTATTTATTTATTTTTATTATTATCTCAGATATATAGTTATTGTTTATTACTAATATTATTTTATCTCTTATTTATGCTTTCTATTAGATTCATTAGATCATGTAGCTAATTATAACATGGTATCAAAGCTATCTTAAATCTATAAATTATTAAATATTTAAAAAATATATATCTAAATATAGGATCAATTTTTTGATTTTGTATACAGATACAAATTAGAGATTTGTATAGAATTTTTGAGCTCACCATTCAGTTTAGAGTGCCCGAGATAGTCAAAATTATCTACAATTTTGTCCAAATTGGGTACAGAAGGTAAAATTGGCAAGGATTTGATCTAGAAGAAGCACGCTCAAATCCAGTGGGTACTTAAAAATTGAAGTGTTTCTGAGCAAGATGGACCTCATGATTGTGTTTAGAAGACGTCAAAACTTATAGATCCATATAAAATTTATCTAATTTAGACATAGTCACCCCGAAAGACAAATTTTTTTTTGCTCTTAGGTATGGTCATACGGACTACGAAGACCATTTTTTTTTGGGCAGGTCTCACAAATCAACAGGTAGATTTGAAAGGGCAACTTTGAAATCTCACCATTTAAACACTGGGAGGTATTTTTGAGCAATTATTTTTTTGAAATAGCTTAAAATTTTGTTCTCTTCACTGCTGTACTTTTAGTTTTTTCCAATTTTTTCTAGAATTTAGATTTTTATATAGCAACTCTTGCCCATCCTCATTTTTTCAACTTCAAAGGATCATAACTTTCACATACGACCTCGAATTGAGGTCCCATTTTTTCTTAAACTTAATATTTTTTTGAGTAAAACACATTGGTACAGAAATTTTTGTAATAAAGTGCATATTTTTTGTAATTTTAGACTAGAGGACCTAAATGAGATTTTTTTAAATTGGAAAAATTATAATCTAGCCTTGTAATTTCACTCAATTATAAAGTGTCAAAAATAATTGTTGGGTGGGATAAAACTAGGTAATTCAAGGGGGTTTTGTGGTGTATTCTATACTTTGATTTTTGCTTTGTGATAGTTTATTTTTTATTGCATTATGGGGAATCCTAAGTTCCCACTATTAAAAAAATACAACTATAATACATGGAAACAAAAATTTTGGAATGCATTAATGATGCTAGGATATATGGCTTACATAACAACTCTTCTTACTCCACCTACTGATGCAAAAGAATTACAACACTTTCTCTTTGAAACTACTAAAGAATCAGATGTATTCGGTCTTACATGTCTTTAGATTTGAATTTCCATTTTGACAAATGTACAAATACAAAATAGGCTTGGGATAAATTAGCATCATTGTTTGGCAAAATAGATGAGGTTCATGGTTACCAAATTGACAACAAACTCATTAGTTTGGATCCTAAAAATTATGCTACAATGCAAGACTACATCACTAAAGTCATAGATCTTAGAGCATAACTTTTTGAATGTAAAATTGATAAAAAGGATATTCAATTGATTTTTAGTGCCTGACACAAATTAGGTCTTGAATATTCATCCTTTGTCTCTAACTTTCAGACTCATCGACTCACATTAGGCACATCTTATCAAATGTCCACCTTTGAGGTATTCTCTGAGATTTTAATGGTTGAAGAAGAAAAATTAATATCTGTGGGTCTAATCAAGTCATCCAAATCTAAGCTCTAGTTTTAAGTTAATCTCAGCATAAGCAAGTTTCAACATCAACATCAAATATAGTTTCAAGTAAAAAGAAGCAGAATAATCAGAATAAGTCACAGAAAGATAAGAATAAGGGGAAATAATATTCCTGAAAAGGAGATTATAAATATACTAATAAGAAAGAGGGTTCACAAAAAAGGACTGGCACTCTTTACCCTTATTGAAAAAAAGGGGTTTCATAGCGAGCAAGATTGCTGGAAGAAAGAGATTGATAAACTTAAGGGTCTTCTCAAAAAGAATAACATCAATCAATATTCTTCAAATGATTCTTCCACTCATGCAAATTCATGGAAAGGTAAAGATAAGACACTAGCTACATTGGAAAATTCTCCTAAGTCATGGGTCATTGACTCAAGAGATTCATACCATATGAGTTCTGATCAAGAAATTTTTTCTAGATTAGAACCAAGTTCCTTGCCTCATATTCTCATAGGTGATGATTCTAAGGTAGATGTTATAGGAAAAGGTATAGTTGATGTTGATAGTGGTATATTTGAGGATGTCCTCTATGTGGCAAAGTTATCAACTAACCTTCTTTCTATCTACCAAATCACTCACATTGATATTGGTAGGAAAGTTGAGTTCACACCTAATTATATATCAATCAAAAAATTGGAGGATAATGCCTTAGTTGTAGTGGAAAAAATCAATAGTAATCCTCAACTTTATTCATTTTCCCACTTTGTGCCTCAGTCTTCCTCTATAGATTTGCTCTCACACACTGATTCAGTGAGCAAGTTATGGCATGAGTGGTTTGGTCATCTAAACTACCACTATTTATAGAAGTTTAGTTAGTAGGAAATGGTTACATGACTTCCATAGATTCAATTTTTAGAGGGTGTATGTCATGGGTGTACCTTAGACAAACATCCAGAGGATAAATTTGATAAAGGGAAGGCTTGGAGGGATACATAAGTCCTAAAAATTATTCATAGTGATTTAGTGGGTACATTACCTACTTTGTCTTTTAGTCAAACCCATTATATTCTCACATTTATTGATGACTATTCCAGATATACTTGGGTTTATTTTTTGAAACTCAAGATTGAAGTAGTTCAAATATCTAGCAAAGAAATAATATAGGAAGTATGTCGAGATTATCCACACATATAATGGGAGGGAATATGTGAACAACAAGTTTTAACAATTTTATACTCTTGAAGGAATTGATCTTTACCATTCAGTTACATACACACCTTAGCAGAATGGTGTAGCAGAGAGGAATAACATATTCTTAAAATAAATGACAAGTTATATGATTCATGAAAAATAATTAGTACTTAAGTACTGAGTGAAACTGATTAATTATATTGCATATATACATAATAGAGTTCCTCATAAATATTTAAAGGGGATAACACCTTTTGAAGCTTGGTGTAATAGGAAGTTAGATGTGCATCATTTTAGAGTCTTTGGTAGTCCAACATGGGCTCACATACCTTTAGACAAGCATCATACTTTAGAACAACAAAGCTAAACTTGCGTATTTGTGGGATATCCTAATGTTGTTAAGGTATATCATCTCATTGATCTAGATTCACATGAGATTATTATATAAATAAGTGTTTACTTTGAATAAAGTCCTTCATACTTATCTTCTAACATTTCTCATTCTTCTTCCTTAGAAGAATCAGATCGTAGTGACGATGATACTCTTACTTTATCTAATCATAGGGATGATGAGGTAATACCTCCCCAATAGGTTTTAGTAGGACATGTTCCTCCTCCTCCTCCAGATCCTCATCCATTGATGCCTTTGTGGGCTAGACAAACTTTGGTATATGTAGACCCTCTTGTTAACAATCCATTAGATAAAAGGAGAACACGGTGACAACATGATCTTCCACATTCCTACATTACCACAGCTTCTGATCCATAGTTTTTTCAAAAAGCCACGTGTATAATTGAGTGGGATTTAGTGATGGAAGAAGACTTTGACTCATTGATTAGGAACAAAACTTGGGATCTTGTTCCTCTTCTTAAGGGAATAAAATTAGTATAATGTAGGTGGATATATCAAACTAAGTTTGAAGTAGATGGAAACATTTATAAGTATAAAGCATGCTTAGTGGCTAAAGGTTTTTCCCAAGTAGAAGGAATTGAATATACAAAAACTTTTGCTCTTATTTCTAAGATGAATTATATTCACTTGATACTAGCTATTATTGCAACTCATAGTTGACCTATACATCAGATGGATGTGAAGAGTGCATTTCTTCATGGGGATCTTCATGAGGATATTTATATGGAGTAGCCAAAAGAGTTCATTCAAGATTCCTCACTAGTATGCTACTTGAATAAATCTCTCTATGGTTTAAAATAATCCCCTAGGGCTTGGTATTCTAAGATGGACACATTTCTTCTTTCAGTTGGGTTCTCAAGATGTCACTCGGATCTGAATGTCTATATTCTATAGTAAGAGGATTCACTATTTTACTTAGTTCTATATGTTGATGATCTCATTATTACAAGGAGCATAAAATCCATCATTAGTAGTGTTAAGACTACACTTCATGATAGATTTTCTATGATAGACATGGGATTATTGCATTATTTTCTTAGGATTCAGATAGCACATTCTTCTTATGGGATTACACTTTCATAGCCCAAGTATGCTATAGACTTGTTATCTCAGTTTCATATGGATAATTATAGGCCTCTTTGAATCCTTTATTAGCTAGAGTTAGACTTGAGGTTCATTGTTCCACTCCCTTGGTTGATGCCACATTATATCACCAGCTTGTAGGTAGCCTCATCTATATGACTCATACATGATCTAACATTTCATATGCAATTGGCATGGTTTCACACTTTATGCAGATATCACATGAGATTCATTAGAGAGACACCAAGCACATTTTGAGCTACATTTAGGGCACTATCAGATACAAGATTCACTATATAGTAGGTATAGGTTTAGACTTGGTGGGATATATAGCTTATGATTGGGCTAGTGATTACGATGATTGTAAGTCTACTTTTGGTTATAGCTTTCACTTCAGATCTGGCCCCATTTATTAGTAGAGTAAGAAACAAAATGCTATTTCTCTTTCATCTATAGAGGTTGAGTATCATGGCACTATCAATGCCACTACTGAGGCTATTTGGCTTTAGAATATTCTCACTGAGCTTGGTGTTCCATTTCAAAAGCCATTAGTCATTTACTATGACAACTAGAGCACTATCTAGATCTCAAAGAATCTAGTTCATCATCAGAAAACTGAACACATAGAGATCCATATGCACTTTATCAAGGAGCTAATTCAGGCAGAGATCATTGATCTTCAATATTGTCCTATGGAAGAGCAGATTGTATATATTTTCACCAAACCTTTCACTAAGATCAAGTATCTTCACTTGTGATCTCCTTTGGGGGTGCAGGACATTAGTTATTCAAGGGACATCAATTTTTTAGGAGGGGTCTCCTAAACCTTCATTTTGAGGAGTTTCTTTCCTTTAGGTTTTCTCTTTTCCTCATCTATTTATATAGAGTACCTAATATGGCTACGCATTACCAGGACTCTTATCTGCATAGCCCTACCTAAGCTTTTCTTATGAGGGTGTTTGTGCAATTATTTGTTTTATTTCATTTACTTATATTTATTATTTTGGTGCACTAATTACTTATTGTAATTAGTTTATTATGTTTATTAATAATTTGCACCAGATAGGATAAGATTGCTTATCTAGTAGTTAATTTAAAAATTTATCTTGTTATAGTGGAGTTCCACTCCACTATTCAAGGTAAGATAGGATAAGATTGTTTAACTAATAGTCAACTTGTGTTGATCATTTACACAAATTGGGCACCTATCTTTTTAGTGTGGAGTTTCACTCCACTATTCATGTAGATAAATATCAATTGAACTACATATGTTGTGTGAGTTCCCTGATCTTTATCATTCATGCCTTACTTTATATAAGCAATGGATATTTATGTATTCTATATTAGATTAATATTGAATTATTAGAGTAATTCATCATATTTGAGTTATTTATTCATTTCTGTTATTATCTTAGGTATACAGTTATTATTTATTACTATTACTATTTTATCTCTTATTTATGCTTTCTATTAGATTCATTAGATCCTATAGCTAATTCTAACATTCACATAGCTTAATTAGGTAGTTTTAAATTAATTATTTAGTTTCACTACTTTCTATTTTGTGCACACATGACCAAATCATAGAATCTAAAAAACTATTTTAACATTTGTCTATCTAAGGCCAACCTACTTAGATTTCATCACCAAAGGGGAAGCTGACTTGATGTTCTAGTCAAGTATAAAGCATGGTTAATGGCACATTATATTTAATCAACCAACACCATTATCACTATAGTGTGTGAAGTAATGGGGTAGGCCCCAATACCAATCCTATATCATTACCACTATAGATCCCTTTTAGCCCAAACTACCTGAACCATCCTTAGACTACTTTCTAGTTCCTTGATCACATATAACTTCTCATCACATTTAAAATCACATTCTTATTAATCTATTAAATATTTAAGTTGACTAATTACATAGCTTTTACTTTCCAATTTGACTGCTTTCTATTTGCTCAATTGTATTTTGTATTGCAAAAAACTTACACTATCCAATGTTGGTGCAAGGTTTTGTGTTATGTGCCTCAATTATATTAACTAGTGTTTATCTAATTGATTTTTTAGTTTAATTCTATTCTTATTCTTTACATTAATTTATAAAAAAAAAATCTTGTTTCAATTCACAATCTATCATAAGCTTAATTTTTCCTATCTGATATACTAGGTCAACCTAGTCAACCTTATATGTTTTTCTAGAATTTGTTTACTATGTTGGATCAACTTAGTCAACTTTGTACTATTTCTAGACCCTATTTTATATGCTAAATTAACCCATTAGACCTTGTACTACTTTCTACATTCCCTGTTCATCAATTTAGTTCTCTATTTCTTCTTCTTTGCATTCAATTCATCTTTCTTCAGTCATAATACAATATCCTATCATAATCTTCTTGGATAGCTTGAATCCATTTAGATACTATATGGGATGTTAATTTATCCCTCTCTTTTCCTTTGAATATCACCATAAATCTTGGGGAACCTCTTCCCCTCCTTCATCCATGAACTATAATATGGTGAAAATAACACCTCAAGATGAAGTTGATGGATGTAATCCTTTCCTTCCTTACAAATAAAATTTTCATCTTCAAAATCTTAAAAATAATGTGGGATTAATTAATATAAGTTTACTTAATAATCCCACTAATAATCCTTCTTCTAATAATCCTCCCCCTAACACCAATTTGAGGAGTGTTCCTACCAACACCAACCCACCTCCTGATATAACTCAACTTTTAGCCCATGTTATCCAACAAATTAACATAATGAAAAATTCTAACACCAACCAAATTATACAACTCCAACAAAATTTAATTAATGTAGCTACTCAACCTATAACTATCCATCCTCAAGCTAATCCCAATTACATTCCTCCACCTCTTCAGGATCCATGAGGCAATGTCATTCCTCAACCCATAATTAATAACAAGATTCTTCAAACCATTAAAAATGAGCCTTTTCCCCCTTTCATTGTTTATATTGATATTGGTAACATATCTCCAACTATCAAATATGATGGGACTAAAGACCTTGCCTCATTTCTCAAAGCCTTTGACAACCTTTACAATGAGTAGATTTAAGCTAATACCTTCACCACAACTAAAATCTTAATGAAAACCTTTATTGGAGATGTATTAGAATGGTATAATTAACTTCCCAAACATTCTATTTTACAACTTGAATATTTGGTTAATCCTTTGGTTAAAGTGTTTCAACACAATAATCTTCTCAAAAATTATCTTAGCCACTTCATCAATGCTAAACAATCTCCCACTGAATCGGCTCATGACTTTATCAAAAGATGTAAATATTTGGCCCATAAATCTGACCATAACATGATTGATGATAACTTATTCAAACTCTTTCTCATTTCTTTTACTCCCCTCTCTAATATAAGGTTTGAACCTTTGCTCCACAAACACTTAATGAAGCTCTTGATCAATCTAAATGTCAAGACTTTATTATGAATCAATTTGAACCTAATCCTAAAATTCTTCAAGGATCTTTCCAAACATATAATGTTATCACTGGTAATACTTTTCAAACCAAATCAGTAGTTTATAAAACTGATATTCAATCACCTTCTCATACACCTCTTTCAATTTAGCAAATGAAATAATTTTTACTGCCCTCTAAACCTTTCATCTATCCCAATGCTCCTCCTAAGTCGTATGACCCTAATCTATTTTGTTGGTTCCATGCTAACATTTGGCATTTTCATGAATCTTGTAGAGGGATCACTAAATGTTTTGTCTCCTATATGCTTGGTGATTCATTCAATCATGAAGCTATGATCAATCTTCATCATCAATAATACACCATTACTTCTCAAAAATGACAAGTTTCTAAAGATTATACATGTAATAATAAAAAATATTCTTAAAATAATCAACCAAATGCCAAATATGTTTATGCCATTGATGCCAATTATGACCAATATTTTAAAAATTCTCAATATGTCAATACTGCTAACATCAATTATCATCATAAACTGGCTCATAAAGATCATGTTTCCAAGCCTAAGAAGCCATACCTAGAGGGACAACTTCTTAAAGATAATACCACCACTAATATTGCTTTGGAAGCCTAAGAGGAATCATATCCTCCTTCCAATCCTCCAACCACATCTATTCCACCAAAAAATAGTTTACCTTATAAACCTCATTTTGGTTCTTCTAAGTCTCATTAGAAATTTCTTGAAAAACTCAAATCTATGCCTTGTAAGATTCCACTTATGGATTTGGTTCGTACTTCTCCCTATCATCATAAATTCCTTATGAAATAGCTCCAATAAATTGAAAATCCATCCTACTTAGATGAAGAACTACCTTATATTGAATCTCAACCTACCAACATAAATATCATTGAAACTGTGTGTCCTTTTTCTAAGCCCTCTATTGAATTCCTTGAAGAGGACATGAACAATGATGAAATTCTCTTTCATTTTTATGATCTACCACTTTTCATCAAAGTATCCATTAATACCACTCTAATCCATAAATTTTTAGTTTATGAAGGTTATGGTATTAATGTGACATATTTATGGCTTTTATAACAACTTGGTTATAAGAAAGATCATCTCAAGAAAACCCATCTTATTTGTCATGGTTTTGATAAGACAAATCAAAAGCCATTTGGTTGCATTTGGATTCCATTAACCATTGGAACAAAGACCATTCAAACCAGGCTTATGGTCCTTGATATCCCTCTATCTTATAACATATTCCTTGGTCATCCATGGACTAATTTAAGGAGGGTCATTGCTTTTTTAGGTATCCAATACATTAAATTTTTACATAATGGAAAATGATACAAGCATGAATTTGATCCCAACCCATGGAGTATTCATCTTCCCAATCCTAAATCACAATATCATATTCCTACCATTCCTAAGATCAATAATGCTCCTTTACTCAAGTTCATCAACATGAATCCTAATTTACAAGTTAATCTTATGGATTTTGATGATGATGAGCCAAATTATTTTTAACATAGTTGTAATATTACCAAGTTACCTCCCTACATTTTGCAATGGATTCCTCCTTCTCTGTTACCCATGGATCGAATTGTTCCTTTTATTGATGAGATTATCGATTTTCCCCCTCCATGTAATGCTCAAGAGCCTTCTTTACCTAAAGATGCCTTCACTTACAATGATTTTTGAGTGGCCAAATTAGTTCAAGATCCACTCATCATGTCTCCTCATACATTAAGTAATATCAATATTTCACCCTCTAAAACTCCACCTGATTCTCAAGCATGTACAATTTATCCAATATATGATGATAACTATATCATGGCCCAAGTTCAATCTAGAGACTTGGATGTCCAGCATTACTAAAAAACCTTAGCCCAAATTCATGATTTTAATCAAGATTTTCATACCATTTATGTGGATGATACCTTATATCTTAAGGGTCATGTGCCTCCTACCAATTCTCCTCTTATTGATAATTCATAGGTGGTTGAGAAAATTATACCTTTCAAACCTCCAAAAATTTCTACATCTCCTTTACCACCTATTGATCCAATGATTACATCTAATCCTTCTCCTATCACTAAATCCACTGATATTCCAACCCCTTTTGATCCATCTACTTCGTTTACCCCTAAAATTACACTAGATGTCAAGGCAATCGATGTTCATTATATACATTATGAGTATGATCACCATGGCAATCAAATTCTAGATCTTGAAGTAGATGTCAAGTATTATAGTCCTCTTCCTACCTTTCCTAGTGACAAAGCTATCCTTGAGTTACTTTATTCTCAAGAACCTCAACTTCCTTATAATCATCATAAACTTGGGAATTTCAAAACTAAATCTCCTTGATTCAACAACTTCATTGCTAGCATTGATACCAACATAAATCCAATTTTTACCTTGCTAAATACACCATACCACTTTCAAGATGACAATGCCATGCTTATTGAAGAAAACAGTCCCATTGAATATAGTACTCCATCTTATCCTTGACCAATTACTATCCCTCGTGAACTCTCACCTACCAAACATGATAATTTTAGCTTATTCTTTGACAAATATCATGAAGACTTTTCTTGGTCCTATGAGGACATGCCTAACATTGACCCTAGCATTATGGTGCATAATATCATTACTTATCCTAATGCCAAGCCTGTGCATCAAAAATAAAGAAAATTTCCACCCGAATTTTCCACTTTATGTCATATGAAAATTATAAAACTAATTGGTGCTAAATTTATTAAACCAATGGATTATTTTGAATGGGTTTCCAAAAATTTTCCCATTCAGAAGAAGGTCACTATGGTCATTCACATTTGTATTGATTTTCATAATGTTAATATTTCTTGTCCCAAGGACAACTTCCCTTTATCATCAATAAATTCCATTATTGATTCCATGGTTGGTTACAAATGTTATCTCTTATAGACAATTTCTCAGGATATAATCAGATTCTTATTGCTCATGAGGACCAATATAAGACAACTTTCACCATGGAATGGGGCATCTATTGCTATGTCAAAATTCCTTTCATCCTCATAAATTCTACAGCCACTTAATAATGATAAATGACTCACATATTTCATGATCCCATTCATAAAATTGTTGAAACTTATGTGGATGATCTCATTTCTAAATACTAAAATCATAAGAATCATCTTGTTGCTCTTGATATCATCTTTGACCATCTCCTTAAATATAAAGTTAGACTTAATCCTTATAAATGTGTCTTTGGAGCCACATTTGGAAAAATTTTAGGATTCTTAGTCTCTCTCCATGGCATCAATATTGATATAGCCAATATTAGTGCTATTATCCACATGCCCATTCCTCATTATATTCTTCATATCTGTACTTATTTAGGAAAACTTGGGGTAATTAGATGATTCATCCCTAAAATAGTATATTGAATTAACTCCATTAATTACCTTCTCAAGAAAGGTACTACCTTAGAATGGATGGACCCATGTCAAAAATCCTTTCATAACATGAAAGAGTATTTGCTTTATCCACCTAAACTTCATCCTATTTTTAATGATAAACTTTTATTGTATATACTTCTTCCACACCTATTTTAGTTGGGGCAATGCTATCTCAACAAGATGATATGGGAAGATATTATTCTATCTAGTTATTAGTTGAGGCCTCATCGATTATGAGACATGTTATACCAAAGTTGAGCATGATTACCTTGCCATCTATTTCACAGTTAAAAAGCTTTGCTACTATATGATTTACCAAACTACTTATGTCATTATTAATTCTAACCCCCTTCATCATTTATTCTCCAAAGCATTTCTTCCTAGAGATAGAATTAGTAAATGGATGGTCCACCTTATGGAATTTGATCTCTACATCATCACTCAAAAAGTTGTCAAAGGACAAGTCATAAATGATCAACTTGTCATAACTCCCATACTAGCCACTTCTCTTCAAGATAATCTTCTAGATGAAAATATCCTTTACATCGAAGGTATTAATCAATCTATTTCTCTCCAAGATTATTTTGATAGTTTTACCACTAATATTGAAGCCAATAATCTTGATGAATCTACTACTCCCTCTAATACTACTAAACCACAAGTAATTATCGAGGAGCTTCCTAAAATTAATGTTAACTTGTATGAAGATACTTGGACCCTTCACTTTGATGATGCTAAATGCCTTCAAGGAATTGGGGTAGCTTGTATTCTCACAATTCCTCTTGACAAGATCATTTCTTTATATTTTTATGTCACCTTTCATGTCACCAAAAATATGGCCAAGTGTGAAGCTCTTATCTTAGGCATGAGAGCTACTCTTGATTTATAAATTCAATACCTTCATGGTCTAGGTGATTCTCAGCTCATTTGTCACTAAGTCATTAGTGATTATCAATGTAAAATTGAGAACCTCATCACATATCATCAAATTTTAACCATTCTTGCTAAGTATTTCATCTCTTTCATTATTGAGCCTATTCCTAAAAATTAAAATTCCATTGATGATTATCTTGCCTCTTCAACATCTCTCTTTCATCCCACCAAGTCCTTTTCGATCCTAATTTTCTTATAAAAATAAGAAAATATCCATGTTTTACTCAACCACTAGATTCAATTATCTATCATATCGAGGTTGTTGCCATTAAAAAAACCATGGTACCAAGACATCATTCAATTATTGGAACATCAAACTTATCCTAATAATTTAGACTCTCATGAAAAGATATGTATTCATAAACAAGATTTTAAGTATGTATTTCAACATAACATCCTTTATTATCATAATGCTAAAGGTACCTTGTCATGCTGTGTTATGCATGATGAGGTCCCTCCTCTTCTTGAACAAGCACATAAGGGAGTTTATGGTGGCCACTATAGCAGACATGCTAAAGCCTAAAAATGCTTGCATATGGGTTGATTTTGGACTACTCTTGAAAAAAATGCAATTTAATATGCTAAAAGGTGTAATCCTTGTCAGCTTCATGATGATCTAATCCATTCACCTCCAACCTAAATTCAAACTATCGAATCTCCTTGGCTATTTATCACATGGGGATTCAATCTCATTAAAAAACTACCTCACTCCCAAGATGTGCATGTTTTTATCATCACTGCTACCAAATATTTTACCAAATGAGTAGAATCCATGCCTCTTGTTAACATCACCAATCCTAACCTTTCAAAATTTATTCTTAAATAAATAATTTTCCACTTTGGTGTTCCCCATACCACCATTTTAGACAATGATGGTAATTTTAATAATAAACATGTTAAAGAAATTTGTAATAAATTCAAGATTAATCATAAATTTTCTATGCCTTATCATCCACAATGTAATGGCCAAGCTGAAACCACTAATAAAATTGTCAAAAATTTAGCCAAAAGGAAATCCTTAAAGCCTATATGGACTGACATATTCATATTTACCCTACACTTTAGTCTTATCAAACTAGCATATGCACTACCACTAGGGCAACTCCATTCTCACAAGTCTATGGTTATGAGTCAGTTCTTCTTTTAGAAGTTGAGTTTCCTTCCCTTCATATATCTCGATATCATATTATTCTTGATGAATAATTTTTTGAAGCTCGTCTTCATTCCCTTGATCTACTTGATGAACATCATCTTTTTGCCTTACAACATAACCACTATTACAAGGCTCACATTGTTAGAGAACATAAAAAAATGTGTTAAATTTCACACATTTAATGTTGGTGATGTTGTCCTTAAATTAGACTACACACATGATAAAGAAGGTAAATACTCCTAAAAATGGTGGGGCCCATATTTAGTCAAAGATAATCTTGGTTTAAGCACCTACTGCCTTCAAACCAATGAATGCCATGTTTTCAAAGAGCCTACCAATGCATAATTTCTAAAAAATGACTTTGCCTAAACATTTACTTCTTCTCATGATTTCTATCTACATCTATCTAACACTTTTTTCATGTTACTTAGGTATTTCCCTCTACATCAAGTTCTTTTCTCAAACCTTTAGTCATCCATTTTGGTCTTTTGGTTTCTTGATGTACCATAGTCTTCTTTATCTTCTTTCATTTTCTCTTTTTGACACCCCTTGGGTTTTTATTTTGTGAGTCTTTTTGTAAGACTGCAGATACGACCCAACACTCCTCATAAAATTACCATCTTTTACTTATTTTTCTCCCTAATGTTTTTTGGTTTGCTTTTTAACACCCCTTGGGTTTTTATTTTATGATTTTCTTCATTAGACCATAGATAGGACCCAACACTCCTCATAGAACTACCATCTTTTTGATTACCTCATTTTATCTTTCACGTGCTTGTTGGCACCCTTGTGGGTTTCTCTTTTATGAAGTTGTAGCATAAGATCATGGATAACACCCATCCCTCCTCATAAAATTACCATCTTTTCATGTTTTTATATGATCCTTGTTCTCAACTTTAGCTTTTACTTATTTTGATAGATGGAATTTATGTAAACAATCTATGTTAGCATGTTTTCCTCCATTTCCCTCATTATTATAATAACGAATCACACTTTACTATCATTGTATCTCTTTTTCCACCTTATCACATTTTTTCAATTTGAAGTAATTCAAATTGTTCCATGAGTCGTTCCTCTTGATTTCCTCTTCCCTTAGCTCCACATTGGATAAAACAAGGTTGAAATCAAGATAGCACTTTTATTTCACCTAGATTTATGAGACTCTTAGGTCCCATGTTCTTTCAAGTTATCTCTCTTATCAACCTTGTCCCAGGGATTCAAATGAAAGTCATCTTTAGCACCCATGTTTGGCTTTCCAAATCTATATGGAGGAGAAATAGAAAAGGCCATCAAAAAAGTTAAAAGATAAATCATTTGAAACAAAAGTAAATGATATCTAAAAGGCAACATACAAATCTTAAAATTCAAAATTATACCAAAAGATGTGATTACAAGCACATATCCTACCTTTAATCAAATCTTAAACTCTAATGTTGGCCTCACATAGAGCTGATGTCCTTTGGGGTGTGGTAGGCTAGTAGATTGAAATAGGGGAATTTAAAAAATTCTATAGTACTACCTAATTTTTCATGCAAATACCTAATATTTGTATTAGATTTATGGCTCTATAAGGGGTCCTAAGGAATAGGGAACATATTGTGGGAAGCTAGGTCCATTTTACTTTTCATGTATATAGCCTTCATGGGATGACCTATATACTTCATTTGTTGACCTAATACTTGTGTATCTAAGATAATTTCTTCAAAGTCTTTAAGGTCAAAAGTCATCTTATTTTGAAAAACTTAATTTGAGTGTCTTGACTTAGATAAAAATTTCCTATACCTTGGTTTTTATTTCATTCTCCCCTCCACCCATTTCATTTCCCCCTTGATGGATAAATTGTGATTCCACATATGTTTTATCTTATTCTTTAATTCCTTATTCTTCATCTCTTAAAAACATGCTATCACTAATTTGTTTTGATTTTATCTATCTTTAGAGAAAAACATGTTTGAGTAACTATGGATTACTTTCTTTACATCATACATTTACATTCCTAGATTTATTTTTCTCTCTTTTTACTATTTATCATTTGTAATACTATCTTATTGTTACAAATACCTAATTTCATAATTTTTTTCATTTTTGAGTTAGGTTGGCTTATTACTTCTTTTGATCTAGGAATTTGACTCAAGAGAGGATGGTTAGTATGGTGTTAGTTCCAAAATGAAAACAAAATGAAATAAACACACTAATAGCATAACATCTCTAGGCCTAGACACTAGGGAGATCTTAGTTAACAAAATCAAATGACAAACACAAGTAAAAATCAAGGAATGAAAACACAATAATTCCTTCACCTTTCTTGGATGCTTCAAATACCTTTGTAATGGTGGCTTGCTTGGCTTGTGCTCATGAAGTCTTTGGCAATGGAAGCTTGGCTACCTCCATCTCTCTTTGGCACCTTTGGCTTGTGGCTTGGCTTAGCTTGGAATCAATTTGACATGGTAACACTAGTTGCAATGGCTTCTTGAAGATATTTTAGCATAATAAATTTGAATCAAAATAGCTTAGAAATGATGTTGTGAGGTCTCTTATTTATAATTTTTTGCAAATGTCTAGAATCAACCTGAACCATCCATCTCAAGATTGAGATGTGTGGTTGAGGATTAATTCAATTTTTGGAGTTAAGTTTTTAATTATCCTCATCATGTAATTTGAATAAGGGGTAATTTAAGAGGCATGGAGGGCATTATGTAAGGCATTGATGAGGCATGGGAGGCATGAATCATGATATTTGTGGCATTTATGCCCTAGGGATGTCTTCCTAAGAAATGAGGTCACTCGATGATGTAGATATTTAATATTCGTTTAAAAAAATAAGTATTCAACAAGTTTCTACAGAATTTTTGATTAGGCCTTGATTTGGGTTAATTAGTTATTAAGCACCTTGTGCATAAATTACTCAAATTGATTAGAATGCCTTGTTATTGGTCCAAATTTTGATTGGATTGGAATTGGAATCCCTTGTCAATGCATTGGAACCATATTCCCATTTACGATGTTATAAAAAAAATAACAAAGCCATGCATCTTGTGTAGAAGCTTTGATAGGAAAGAGCAATTCAGAGCATCCAGGGGTAAAATTGGCATTTTGACTTGAAATGATCTAATCAAAGTTAGTTGGCTCATAAATTGCATCACCCCATTTAGTGATACCATAGCCAAAATTGGAACTTGAATATGTCAGTTTCACATCATTTATTATGTTTTAGTGTTTTTAGGCCAAATTGTGCATTTTGGGTGGAAATTGGCCAAAAGCCTAATTGGATGTTATCGGTGGTTAGTTTTAAGTTCCTATAATTTATCTTATTTGGGAAGGCATTGCAATCTATAATCATAATAACATCTTCTCAAATAATGAAAAGATCCTATATGCCTATAACTGCAAATATGATAAACTAGCTATATGATGTCCCCTTGAAGGAATGGTTGAGACAAGTAGGTTGGTAAATGGTTCCTCGAAAAGAAAGAAGTGAAACAAGGGGACCAAATAAAGGAAGGATGATGGGGTGAAAACATAATGATACTAAAAAAGTAGTCAAAATCATTGAGAATGCAAGTGGGATGGTGCATAATGGTTTGTCTAAAGGTGGTTATAAACATTATACCCTGATAGTGGCAACGTGGTATGATAACACAATGATTTGCCCAAAGGCATTTATAATCATTAAGAATATGAAGCTAGCCTAGTTAGGATATAAAAATAAGATAACATGCCCCTTTATAGGCAGAAAAAGTAAAGTGGTGACAACACAATGATTTTCCTAATGGTGGTTATAATCATTGAAAAAAAAGGTGGGATAGTGTGCAATGACTTGCCCATAGGTGTTTATAACCATTGGAACTTGATTATTGTAAACATGAAAAAATTGGTTGATGATGATGATAAATGAACACATAGGGTAATGATGAATTGGAACAACCTACTAGTAGGGAGATGCTCGTCTGAACTAATAAAGGTTGAAATTCTTTCATGGTTAATTACTCTATTTGGGATATGATTATGATGGAATCAAGATGTCAGTGCTGAAGAGATGCTATCATTATTGAATATATTTCTTGAAGTTGAGGTTAGTTATATCATGTATCAATAGGCATTATGATATAACATCATGAGGACTTGGCTGAAATATGCATAAGGACTTACTCCCATAATCCAATACTCAATAGAAAACAATGTAGCAATGATAGAAACCATGATGACAATGTAAACATATGAATATGGATGGATTCCAGTGTAAGTGTGGGCAAGGAATCACCCAATTAACATACATAAACTAAATCAATGCAACAGTATAGGGACACAAACAAAATAAACAAGTAGAAACAAACAAACAAATAATGCAATAGAAACCCTACGAACATTTCCCCTATAAAATAGGTGATAACTTAACAAATGAACAAAATGAAGGAATAAAATAAAAATAAAGGGGTGGCCAAGCTATCTCCATATACACTAGGCAAGTGGATGCTACCTAAATAGTTCCATGGATGTAATATCCAATAAAAAACTTTAAGCCAAATGTAGTTATCCCAAAGAATGGGAAGAATATGATAACTGATGAAAACAAACAACATGGATGTGATAAAATAAGAGGAATGGTCTTGAAAAATAGAAAGTGCATGAGAGAAAAAGGCCAAAAAGTATGGGGAAACTAAATGACTAGTGATTTTCTTGTAACTTAATAATGGTTCCCAGAATCCTTAAGGCAAAGAAGTGGTCAATGTTTTTGTAATTATATTGGGGTATCTCAACTCAATAGAGAATGATGAAACACTAAATGGTTCAATCTTGTAAAATGATGAAAGTGTGGCTTAGGTTACTCATAAAATAGTGAGAGCATGGCTTAGGTTACTCAAAAAATGGTGAGAGTGTGGCTTAAGGTGATTGAGCTAACCTCAAAAACTATTGATCTTTTCTTACATAGTCCCAGAGTAGGACCTCAAGTCACTGTAGTTCTGCCCCTATAGTGGAGGAAGTCAACTAGTGTAGCAGTCAATTCAAACAAAATAGGCATAGCATGGAATAGGAAGTGGCAAGTTGGTACATCAAGGCTTAATGTTGCCCCTAGTTTTTCCATAGGTAGTTATAACTAGGACACAATGACATAGATCAATGGTACTAATTTTCCAAAAGGTGGTTATAATTAGTAAAAAGACTAGTGGTAAGAAAGGAATAACAAATGAAGGATACAACTACCAAAACTTCTATCACATTGTCCCAAAATATGATCTCTATTTGAATCACTTAAACCAACTAATGAAACTGATTAGATACCTTGATGTTAAAAATGCATAATGAATGGAAAAAAACCAAGGTTAAATAGGCTAGGATTTAGAATACATTGGGTCAATATAATGGAAGTAGAAAGTGGATACGGTGAAGAGGATGGATAAGGATGGTACTTACACATAGAATAATAATGATAAAATGGTATAACTAAAATATTCCTTATAGACAATACACCTTAGCATTTAAGCATAGTACTGCTTGAGATGAATAATATTCATCAGCTCTGGAAGTTCATCACTATCTGGTGTGGCAAGTTTATATGCTCTTGATCCATAATCTATGGTAATGATGAAAGGTCATATATAGTTTGGTTTGAATTTCCCTTTATGCTTCTTATCAACCATGGTATTATTTTGGTTTTATTTAAGAAAAAGATCACCAAGTTCAAATTTTATATACTTATCAACACTTATTATAGTGGCCTTTGAGTCGGTTCTAATATGCCTGAAGATTGTTGACTAAAGCTGTGCATTTTTCATTAAGTAGGTCTAGCTCTTACAGGTAGGTTACTCGATAGTCATGATCATCTAGAACATGCTTGAAAGAGATGCATAGTGAAGGTAATTCGACCTCAATGGGAAGGATGGCTTTAGTACCATAAATAAGTAGGGAGAGTATCTTATGGGGGTATGATGATTTATATGGTATGCCCAAAGAGTAGGGAATATTTAGAGGTGCCAATCATGACTGACATCATTGATAATCTTTTTGAGGATGTTAATAGTTGTTTTATTGGATGCCTCAGCTTGGCCATTACCTTGAGGGTAATATGCTATAAAAAAATGTTGTGTGATGTTGTATTCAGTACATAATTGGTCTATATCCTTTTTCTTGATTGATCATCTAGTATCAGATATAATGTTAAAAGGGATACTATAGCGGCAAATGAGGTGGTTGAAAATGAATTTGGAAATTTGTTTTCCAGTCACGTAAGTGAGGGGTATAGCTTCAACCCACTTAATGAAATACTCAGTGGTGGTAAGGATATGTTTATGGCCATCAGATGAAGTGGGGTTAATCTTCCCAATGAGGTCAAGTCCCCATGTAGAAAATGGCCATGGTGTCAACATCAATTTCAAAATTTTTGCTAGGGCATGAATCAGATTAGCATGCCATTGATATTTATCACACTTTTCTACATAGGTAGTGGCATATGCGTCCATTATAGGCCAATAATAACCAGTATGCAAAATCTTTTTGGATAGGATTACCCTACTAGAATGAGATCCACATACTCCTTCATGAACTTCTCTTAATGCCAGTGTAGACTCTATCAAAGTTAAACAACAAAGTAGAGTTCCATCAAAACTATGATGGTAAAGGGTGGATCCAAGTAAAGTATAATGAGTGGAATGATGAATGAAGACTTTGGTTTGTTTTTGAGATAGGTTAGGTGGTATAACTTGGTCATGAAGGTCATTGTAAAGGTCTAAGTACTAGATAGAATTAAGACCAATAATATCACAAATCATGGTGATAGTTGGAGGTTCATGAGTGGGTGCTGACAAATTATCAATGAGGAATTGATACTCTCTAGCTTTATCTATTTGCCTAATCAAAGAGCCAATAGTAGATAGGCATTTGTAGTTATATTACTAACCTTTGATATGTGTTCAAATTGAATGTTGGCAATTTTTTGTTTAAGAGTGTCAACCATGGATTTATATGGAACTAGCTTGTCATCTTTGGTCTCAAAATGATCTATGACTTGATTGATGATTAACTAAGAATCACCATAAACTTGGAGATGAGATATATTCTACTACACTACTTGTCAAAGTCCTATAGCAAGTGCTTCATACTAGGCCATGTTATTTATAAAAGGAAAGCTGATTCTAAATGATTTAGGGATTAGATCCCCCTATGGTGTAATAAAAAATAGGCCTACCCCCAATCCATGTGCAATAAATGAACCATCAAAATATAGTTTCTAAGGCTATTCCTCAAGGGGTGTGTCAATGATGGTCATTATAGATTCATCAAGAAATTGAAATATGAATGGTTGTTTGTCTATGAGAGGTGCTTCAGCAAGTTGATCTATAAGAACTTGTCCCTTGATTGCCTTTTGATTGACATACTCTATGTCAAATTCACTGAGAAACATGATCCATTTAGCCATTCTACCTTGCAAATCTATTTTAGAAAGTAGATATTTGAGTAGATCTACTTTTGAAATGACCATGGTTTTATTATTCAACATGTAATGACATAGTTTATGAGCTATAAAAACCATGGCTAGACAAACTTTTTCAATGGGTGCATAATTTTGTTCATATGTAAATAGGGTATGGCTTAGGTAGTATACAACATGCTTTTTTCCATTATCATCATGTTAAGCTAAGAGTGCCCCCAGAGCATGGTCGGTAGTTGATAAGTATAACAAGAATGGTTTTTCGAGCATATGAGGTGATAAAATAGGTAGATTGATAAGATAATCTTTGAGCTATTGAAAATAGTTTTGGTAGTAATCATCCTAGTGAAATTCAACTCCTTTCTTCAAAAGGTGTGTAAATGGATGGAATTTATTTGCTAATCGAGAGATGAAGCATCAAATTGACTAGATCTTACCCTACAAACTATAGAGTTACTTTAAATTGGTTAGTGGTGGAATCTTAGTTATAGCATGGAATTTAGATAGATCAACTTCAATACCTCTATGAGACATAATGAAGACAAGAAACTTTCTTGAAGTTACATTGAACACACATTTATTTGGATTTAGTCTAACTTTGTACTCTTACAGTCTTTCAAATATCTTATGCAAACTTCTAGATGGTCAACCCTGGTTTTCAATTTTCATAATATGTCATTGACATAGTCTTCAACAATATCATACATCATATCATGTAATATGATGGTCATGGCCCTTTGATACATAGCTCCAACATTCTTAAGGCCAAATGGCATTACTTGATAACAAAATGTTCCCCATGGAGTGGTGAACATTGTTTTATGTTGGTCTTCTAGTGCTATTCTAATCTGATTATATCCTAAAAAGCTATCCATGACTGAACACATTTTATAACCTATCGTAGAGTCAATAATCATGTTGATATTAGGCAAGGGAAATTCATCTTTAGGACAAGCTTTGTTGATGTCTCAAAAATTAGTATAGATTATAATTCCTTCAGGATTTTTACTAACAAGAACAACGTTAGAGATCCATTAAGAGTAGTCAATGGATCAGATACATCCTGCTTCTAAGAGTTTTTCTAAATCTTTCTTTACTAACACAACAATGTGAGGATACATCTTACGTAGGTTTTGTTTTACTAGTTTGGAATCAGGATTAACCATAAGGTGTTGCAGAACCAAGGCAAGATCTAAAATCGGTATGATAGAATAGGCCCATGAAAAAATATCCACAAACTCTCTCATTAGAATTGTAAAGATGTCACATTCCTCATTAATGAGGGACATACCTATTTTTGTCCATTTCAAGTCCAATGGAGTCCTGATATTTACCTATATTGTATCTTCAACTAGAAGGGTTGAACCATCTTCTAGGATAGTAGGCAGTGACTTGAACTATTGGATTATGTTAGAGTCATTTTTTAGGACTTTCTCTTCAACTTCTCCTAGGCATGATGAATCTAAATCTCCTAATGGGAGATCTGGCCATGTGACAAAAGTAGTCAAAAATTCTTCAAGAATTTGATCAAATGCTTGTTGTTACTCAAAGTTGAACTCTGATCCATAGGTAAGTTCATTGTTAGTGTTTTCTTGGTCTAAATTTGAAGAAGAATGAATACCCCCATCTAATGGTGCTTGAAATAGGTTTTCACCACTAGATTAGCCTTTATCTTTACTTTTCCCCTAGTCAAAAAGCATCTCAAAGAGGTTTTCACTTTGGGACCTCAATGTTTTACTTATTTATTTTTGGTTAAGGATATTCACTCACTCTCCAAAATAGGTTTTAGGATCTAATGTGATTGAGAATCCTAATTTGTGATCTCTGAATAGAACATTGTCCCTAAGGCCTAAGAAATCATAGAATGCATCCTAATTTTGGAACTTATCAATCAATAGATTGGATTGTTTTTGGTCCCAATCTATCAGTTATGGATAATATAATGGTAATAGATTATGATGAATGGTCAGGATAAGGGTACAAATGACATTGTTATCAAATAAGTTGGTTTCATCTAGGTTATCAAAGGTAAGGCTATGATCAGACTCTGTTTTGTTGTCAACATCATCATCACTAGTCACTAGTGATGGTTATCTTGAAATTGATGGGGTCACCCCTAGGTAATTTAAATCCAATTCCATAAGGTCTTTCATACTTAGTCATGGAAATTGGTTTGATGGTTCCTTGTTGATTTAGTTTGAAGCCTCTTCTTTCATAATTGTGACACTCCATGGTCCTATTAGAAATAGGATATTTGGCACTTTTATAATAATCAGCTTGATTTCCATTGTATAACCATGAGTCATCCCCTTTAAGAGGGTCAAATCCTAGGCCAGATACTCATATAAATGTGACAGGTCCCTTATCTTTGTTCTTTTTTTGCTAAGCATATGTAGGGTGACTTTAGGTCAACCAAAGGTTTTTGTATTTTGAAGAAGATTTGCAATATGGAATGTATCATGGGTCACATGCTCTCCTAGTTCATTATCTAAAATGTTGAAATGATTAGAAGCTTTAAGAGGTGGCATGTGGGAAAGGGAATCCAAGGTATTAAGATCTTTGAAATTATCTAGTGAAGGATATAAGTATAGCTTTTCCTTTATCTTTCTTGGAACTTGGATTCATACTGTATTGATAATTATAGCTTTGAAATTTGGCCTCAAGATGCTTACAGTGCTCATATGGGTGTAAATCTCCTGTAATATTCACTTCCATCCCTAAGTAGGAAAACTTGATACATTGGTGCAGTGTTGATGAGACTACATGAATCTCATGTAACCAAGGCCTGCCTAGAAACATGTTGTATGACAACTCAAGATCAAGCACATGGTAAAGTGTATCATGGTTTAAAGGTCCAATGATAACTATCAAACTAATGGTACCTTATGATTCTCTTTCCTAATTATCATAGGCTTTGATATTTATTGTTTCTGGCTAAAGATCTGCCATTGTTTACCCAAGAAGCTTGATGAGCTTTAGAGACACTATGTTAAGGTCAGATCCATTGTCTATAAGGACACATTTTACTTTATGCCATCTTCTATAAACCTCTATGTATAATAGGTTATTATAGAGCAGGTTAAGAGAAAACATATTGCTTTGGTTGAATGTGACTTGCTAGGTTGGAGCTAGGTGTCCAACCAAAGCTTGAAATTTATCAGGGGATATGTCAATAACAATAGTGGATTGGGTCAAAAACTCATTAAAGATATTTTTGTGGATTATTGACATTTTAAAAAAATCTAAAATAAAAAAATTTGCTGGTGTCTTTTGCAATTGTTCCATGATATCAAATTTCTTATCTTGGTCAGTAGTGAATGGTTTATTTTGAGATTGAATGATTGGTTGGATGACATGAAAAGTGGTAGATGGTTGTGGGCCTAGGATAGTAATCTTTGACCTCTAAGTTGTGATTGTACAATCAATATTAAATACTAGACCATTATTTCTAACTAATAATGAAAATGGTGTGGGACTAGATAGGACAAGTCTCAGTTGCTAATGCACTTACATGTGGTCATGTGGCAATAATGAGTTGTCATTATAAGATCCAAAAGGGGAAGTTTTAGTTTTTTGGTTTACTTGTATGCACTCCTAGGTCAAAAAAGGATTATCTATGTGATTTGGCTAAATATTGTTGTTTAGCAATGGTCTAGGCTTATTAGTACTTGGTTTAGGATTAACAGAGATGGTATTAATGCTACCCCCTGTAATATGACCTACAACTATGTTGTAGTCATGTGGAACTACATGGTAGGTTTGTTGGTTGTTATCATTATGACCTTAGTTTTTTATATTGTTCTGTCATTATGGGTTATACTACTAATTTTGTTAGTTCTATTGGTTTGGCCTATGATTTTGATACTATTGATTTTGCTACTACACCAGCCATTATTGGTGTTGCTGATTATTCCACTATTATTGATTGTTATGTTAGGGAAAGGGGTTTTGATATATCCCAATATTTTGATTGGAAGTGGAATTTCCATTATCCAACTTTATCTCCCCATTCTCCAACATATTCTTAATTAAATGCTTGAGCTAGACACATCTTTTTAAATTATGCCCATTGACTTGATAATAGTCACCTAATTCATTTTCATAGTACCAATTAGGATAAGGAATGCCTTGTAGATAATGCTTTGGTATAGGCCAACTAATAATATTAGCAGTAGAAAGCTTGTGAAATATAGCCTCAATAGGTTCTCTTAGGTCACTAAAGACACGATGTGTGGGGACAGTTCTTTTAGGAGGAGAGGTTTATAATGGTAAAGGTTGTTATATTTGTTGTGTAGGTCTTGGTTTTGTGCCTGTAGCATTGGTTAGAGATATTTATAGGTAGGATTAAGCTAAAAGAGTGGTGCAAATGATGTTTTCACCATTTTCACATGACGATAATTGGTTACTCTATTTGCCACAACATTCTTATTATGGTTGAATTACTTTGGTCTTTCCTAGTTATTAGCATGTGTTGGTTAAAATGCTTGTGCTCAAATGGGGTGTTGGTAATTTACCTAATTGGTACCTTGATTTTGATTAGTTAAATTAAGTTTTATGACTCTTTTATTGATGAGCACTCGCTCAATCAACAAGCCTTTGTCAATGATTTCCTTGAAATTATGCACACATTATAGTTCCAAGTGATAAGCTATCTCTCTATGCAAATTTTTGGTAAACATAGTAGCTAGTTGTTTATTTGATAAATTATGGGTAAAATGGCTTGCAAGGGCTCTCCATCACTATAAATAACTCTCATAATCTTTTTTATTTTCTTGTGTTAAGTCCACTAACAAAATATCATGTTTGTGATTATAGGAAAAGTGTTACACAAACTTATTAGAAAGATCATAAAAATCCACTATTAAGTTCTTTGGAAACTTTAAAAACCATTCCAACACTTGTCTAAACAAGCTCCTTGGAAATACCAACAAAAGGTATATGTCGCTATCTGCCACTAGTTGACATGTGATAAAGAATTTGATTAAATGAGCCTTAGGGTCACCTTTCCCTTTGTATTTATAAAATTTTGGTGGTTCGTATCCCAAAGAAAATGGTTTCTAAAAATACTCCATGTTGAATGGATAGGAACATACATCATCCAATTTGAACTTTTTAGTTTGATTACCAGCTTGAAAGGCAACAATTACATCCTTCATCTGTTGCAATTCTTGGGATAGGAAACTAGATGAAATATTGGTTTGAGGGAGAATTTAGGTTTGGATAGATGGTTGGGAGGTCACAAGTGGAATACTTTGACCAAGGTATGATGGAGATACCTATTGGGGTATATTGGCTAGTTTGGAGAATGGACCAGGAATACGCATATGTGGATTAGGATGTACATGAAATTGCACATTTGGTTATGGGATATTCTAGTTTGGGTTGGTGACAAAGGTTTGAGTTAGAGGATTTTGTGGTTGGGATGGAGGGATATAACTATACTTTGCCTATTGTGGTCAAAAAGGGACATGATATTGACTAATAAAACCTTGTTGTTGAGTGAGAACTTGTGAAGCAAGACCCTATCTCTGGATTTGTGGCACATTTCAAACCAATGGCTATCTAGTAGGTACTTGAGAAACATGGAGACTTCCTTGTTGCATTAATCCCTATGAGGAAGTGAAAGTGCGTTGAAGATTTGGAATCTATTGTTGAACAATATTTGCATGTTGTTGACTAGTTATTGCTTGGTTTTGGATTGGCATATTAGTATACAACTAAAGATGTATGTTCATTGTTACCTGGTGAGGTGGAACATTTATTACTCCTGATTGAGGTGGTGATATAGTTGTCCTCTATTATGTTGATACACTAGATTATACCTGTTGGTATGGAATACTACTCATTACTTGTTGAGGAGTAGGATTCACCACATTTTATCATTGAGGCATGACATTGGCCTTTATTTGATTACCTAATCTTGTAGGTTTTACACTTGAGGAAGCAACTAGTTGAGGTTAGGGTGTAAAAACTCCTATCCCCTAGTATGATGAACTATTCATAGGATTAACTATATGCACATGTTATTGGCTAGTTATTTGCACATTAGTACCACTTTGATTGAGACTAGATGATGTTTGCACATTATCCACTATGTTTGGCTCACTATTTAGTGTAGAGGCTGAAGACACTTCTTTAATAATGGGCATATGCATCAAGTTATTTATTGGAGCAGTTTATATGAATGGGTCAAAACTCAGATTTTCATGTCCAATTAACTATATCAACACTCTTATTGAAGGTACTAAGTCAATAAGAGGCTTACTCACCATGTTCATCTGATTGAAATCATGTGCTAGATTTAGGTAGGTTTGATATGTTGTTTGTATTTGGTTAAAGTGATCTTCCATGATATTTTTGCCTTGATTAGATATATTAAGATCTTGGTACATTGTTTGGACTAGATCCATCGGATTGCTAGAAGAAGCTTGTTGATCGTAAGTGATATTATGGGGCACTCTTACTAGACTTGGTAAATTTTTATGGGGGGATTCTACTAGAAACTTAGCCCATACCTCTATGGATCTAACCAAAATATCATCTTTATTCTCTAACAAATTTTGTTAAAACAAAAATGGATCATATGTGGAAGTTGTATTATTGGAATATGACTATTGAAGTACTAGTTCATCCATTATAGGTATTATAGCTAGGTATTTCATGGTTTGCTCTTGGTCCTATTCTAAATAAGGTGGTATGTTAACCAAATATTTGGCTAATGTATCTTAGCTTTGTGTCCCTGACTGAGTATAATAAAAGGGATAAGAATCCATCTTGTAAACAATATTATCTGCATAGGGGTCTTGCACCATTTCTTCTTGCACAACCACATTACTAATCCACATATTATACATGAGTCCACTATGAGTTTAGGAATACATGTTGGGATCTATAATCAATGCTTTTATGATAAAAGGTTAAAGAGTTATACAAACTCTAAAAAGGATAATGTCTAAAATAGATGATGTTCCAACTTAGTATATATTTGTCAAAAGGATCAAAAGGTTTATGCAAAGTTTTGTGAAGAAATAAGCTAGCGTGAAGTATCTAATGTTTCGCTATTCACACAAAGATAAGCAAGTAAATGGTCTTAAAAATCAAAATTATAAACTCTAAGGTTGAAGTGTTTCAAATCAGTGTAATCTAGGAATTTAAAAGTTACTAGGTCTTTTGGCCAAATGTGGCATCAAAAGCTATGCTCAAACAAGGCATGTGCTAAGACTCTTAGCCAAATGACATCAAAAGCTAGACTTTGAAATAGATGAAAGTTTTAATCTAATGAATTTGAAACACTTCTAACAAATACTAGGCATTTGATTCTTGGAAATGAACTTGATCAACTAGGAATAAGGTATGAAACAAAAGGTACTTTAGCAAAGATTATTATTCCACAAAAAATGGTATAAAACTAGGTTATTTTTGAAAAACAATATAGATGAAAGTAAACAGTATAACCATTTTAGACAAAAGATCACAAAAGTACACTCAGATTGGTCTAAAAATATTGGAACAAATTTGAAACTCTATGTAATAAGGTCTATGAAAAAATATTCAAAAATGTTTTGGGTAGCATAATGATGTTTTACTACCCAAAAAGGTATGACAAAAAAAATTGTTTCAAAAAATCTTTAAGGCAAAGACATTTTCCTACAATTTTGGTAGCATAACAATACCTTTTTTGACTCAAAAATATTGTGGTGCATAGACTCAATGTGCAAGTGTTTAGCACAAAATGGCTTAAGTATATCAAGTAATGATAATGATTATGAATCTTTAAATGGCCTTCAACCTAAATTAGAAATTAAACCTAAGTTACCTCAAGTTTAGTGAAAATGGTGAACCACTTAACACATCAACCCTATGAACTTGTAAAGGTGTAATTCTGAATTTAGATAATAAGTGAAGGACTTAAACAACTTTGGTAAAGGTCTAGATTCAATTGGGTAGCATAACTAAACCAAAATGGATGATATGACTCTCAAGCTTTTGATGAACTTTTTGAATAAGTAAAATTGATGATCTCATGTGGACAACATAATGCCTCTTTGTTCAAAGGAAAATTTGGACTATGTGTTTGGTTTGGATTTTTTGTTTACACCAAGTTTTAACTTCAAACAAGACTTTAAATAGGACAAGACCAACTAATTAATCATTCTTAGATCCTAAACTAACAAGGTTGCTTGGTATTGTTGGAATCCATCAATATACATCATTTGAGAGGATTTTAAGTGTTCATCTAAAAGTAAATATGTATTATATAGTAGGGTTTTTACACCCCCTTTCTCTCAAATGATAGTACTATGACATGGACCTTGAGGTGCACGTTGAACCAACAATAGTTTCATAGCAAGTGGGGATTTGTCTAAGATCTAACAAGTTTTTGAATGATCTAGGGGAATCAATTGTATAATGAATTTCATGCCAAACAATGCAAAATAAAAGCATGGATTTTGGGTTCATATCACTTGGCTTGTTGCAAAAAGGTCTATTCCTTTTTGCAAACACTACATCTTGTTGTTCGCTTAGTGCAGTGTGATGTCCAAAGTGCCACTACATCTCATGTGCAACTCCAAAGGAGCCAAATTAAGTCAATGTCAGAAGATGAAACTCCAGATCAAAGCTTCCCTAAAGAACTTGTGGGAGGTGAAGTCCCCCTCATAATCCAAGATGCATAAATAAATAAAGAAATCATGAAAATAGAAAGACTTTAGGGTCATTTTCAAGGTCACCCAAACTTTGATGAGTTTTTGGGGAGTACTTTAGATAAATTTATTTCTAAGCCTTCGACTAGGCTATTTCAAATAGGAATGGCACTTTTGATTCCAAGGGTTCCCTATAAGGGACAAATGGAAGAGCATATATGCAACATTCCTTTATTTTTCAAACAAAAATCTGATTAAAAAACTATTGCAAACAAGAATTGAAAGTCTATTCAATTTTAAGCCCAAAATGCAATATTTGGTGGTGTTCATTTTATCCCTTGGTCTTGGTTGCAAAATTTGAAAAAAATTCACCAAAACATCTAAATTGTTTGTTAAACACCAAAACAAAGTTCCTAATTGATTTTTAAAGATGCAAAGGTGATTTAAACATGTTTCAAATAAATATAAATCTTGGTCATATAGAAAAATTGTTAGCATGTCCTTTAGCTTTGAATCTCTTTCTAGCTTGAAACAATGAACTTTAAAAAAGTAGCTCTCAGTTCTATGTTTTTGGAAAAACACAATGAGTGACGTTAGTTACTGTGTAAAATTATGACAAACAAAAATGGTAAAATAAAGTTAGAAAATCAATTTTCAAGAGTTTTAAAGGCTCAAACAAATGTTTTAGAGTTGCAAAATTATATTCTTCATGTGTAGGATGTGTCTAGTCCCACCAGGTGTGCCATTATGTGATCTATGAATTTGACTCAAGAGAGGATGGTTAGTGTGGTGTGAATTCCAAAATGAAAACAAAATGAAATAAACACACTAATAGCATAACATCTCTAGGCCTAGACACTAGGGAGATATTAGTTAACAAAAGCAAATGACAAACACAACTAAAAAGAAAGGAATTAAAACACAATAATTCCTTCACCTTCCTTGGATGCTCCAAATGCCTTTGTAATGGTGGAGTACTCGACTTGGGCTCATGAAGTCCTTGGAAATGGAAGATTGGCTACCTCCATCTCTCCTTGGCACCTTTGGATTGTGGCTTAGCTTGGCTTAGAATCAATTTGGCATGGTAACACTATTTACAATGGTTTCTTGAAGATATTTGAGCATAATAACTTGGCAACAAAATATCTTAGAAATGATGTTGTGAGGCCTCTTATATATAGATTTTTGTAAATGTCTAGAATTAACCTAAACCATCCATCTCAAGATTGAGATGTGTGGTTGAGGATTAATTCAATTTTTTGAATTAAGTTTGTAATTATCCTCATAATTTAATTGGAAGAAGGGTAAATTTAAGAGGCATAGAGGGCATCATGGAAGGCATTGATGAGGCATGGGAGGCATGAATCTTGATATTTGTGGTATTTATGGCCTAGGGATGTCTTCTCAAGAAATGAGATCACTTGATGATGTAGATATTTAATATTTATTTCCAAAAATAATTATTCAATAAGTTTCTATATAATTTTTCATTAGGCCTTGATTTGGGTTAATTAGCTCTTAAGCATGATTAAGAACTTTGTGCACAAATTACTCAAATTGATCAGAATGCCTTATTGTTTATCCAAATTTTGACTGGATTGGAATTGGAAGCCCCTATCAAATGAATTAGAACCATATTTCAATTTAGGATTTTACCAACAACAAATAACAAAGGCTTGAATCTTGTGTAGAATATTTGATAGGAAAGAGCAATTCAGAGCACCCAGGGGAAAAATTGGCATTTTGACTTGAAATGATCCTATCAAAGTAGCTGGCTCATAAATTGCATTACCCCATTTAGTGGTACCCTAGCTAAAATCGGCACTTGAATATGTTAGTTTCACATCATTTATCATGTTTTAGTTTTTTGAGGTAAAATTGTGCATTTTGGGTGGAAATTAACCAAAAGCCTAGTTGGAGGTTATTGATGGCAAGTTTTAGGTGTCTACAATTCTCACTCGACAATGTTGTTTTCTATTTTATGCATTTTTTTACATTATTGAGTGAGATATAGATTATTACTACTCATCAATTTTGTTTTACCACTTTGTTTCTTCTTTTACATTTGATATTTTATTACCATCTCCTTTTTTACATGTATCCTTGGTTTGACTTGGTGAGTTTTCCTTTCTTACTTAAGGTTTACTTGTTTGAATTTTTTGGTATTTAGTAGCCTTGTATTATTGGTTACCCAATTTACTCTTATTATTTGACTTGGTAATTTGGTCTAACATAGCAGTTGTCTCCCTAACTTGCTAAATTTACCAAGTATGTCCTATCCTCATAACACCAACTATCTTTGCTTTTCTTGTGTTTGTTTGTTTTTACTCTTTAGTTTCGTATTCTTGGGTTTATCAAAATTAGTCTTTGTACTCTACACAATCAAAAATAATAACATAGTAGATAACCATCTAGTGATAAATGTAGGTCAAGGTACCATCACATTTAGTTTTTAGTTATTTACTTTCAGTTATTTTTTATTTAAAATATTACATTTTTTTTAACATCACCATTGTGTGTTACTATGTTATTTATCAAAGAACCATCCCATATTACACCTTAGTGACACATGATGAACTTCACGTGGGTCATATATATACACATAATATTTTTAACTTTTATCAAATATTGATGCTTTACATCTTGTAGGAACCCATCGAGACTAAATCTCTCTGAATACACACCTTAAAGGGTGGATCGAGAAAGGGATGGGAAGACCTTTGGTGCTTCTCAAGATTATTATCCCTTATTTCCATATTATTACCAATCTAACCATCTCTTAAAACCATTCCCTAAGCTATTATTCCTCCCTTGTATATTCCTCCAGTCATTTTCCTCTTTCCATCCTTCTTTTCCTCACCTTGATCCCCTTTCTCCATGTAACTGTACTAGGTCAAATGGGTCAATTGTGTATAATTTTCAGCCTTTGACTATTATATAGGGTTAACTAGGTTGACCCTATACTATTTTTGGGTATTTTTACTTAAGAGCTTTATTATCCCTTTGGTCAACCTAGCTGAGATCTAGTGGTTTATCTCCCAAAAACATACAAGGTTGACTTGGTAGACCTCGTATAAATGACATATTCATAATGATTTAAGGTGAAATTTGCCAATAAATACAAGATTATTTCATTATTATTTCAATATGCAATCAATATTTATTATTTTTTCACACTTCTTTACAATCTGGGTTTCTACCATTCTATTTGAGGAGTCTTAGCTTAGGGTTTCTACTTGGAGAATCTAGTCTTGTGGATAAGTCTTGGATGTTTTGGCCTTTTTTAATTATCCTTATAAACCACAACCTCTTAGTAATCCCCTTTTGTCAAGGGAGAGATTGAGTCTTGATGGGATCACATTCAGGTAAGTATATTCTAATTTTGTTTTCCTCTCTTTAGTAGATAGAAGTAGCATAAGTATTTGCTCAAATAATATTACTCTTCATATTCCATGTTTTAGGGTCTTACTCATACTTAGCTTAATTGATATTCTCCTATGCATGTTTTTATTTTTTACTAACCCCCCATGTCATGCCAACATATTTGGTGTACAGTAGATTATATTATAGTTTCTTGTTTATTAGAATAGAGTGAATATCAAAACCTAGGACTCTTTTAGGGTTGTTTCATGATTATGTTAGACTGTAGGCTTTGGAACCCTTCTTAGCATGGTATATTATGACAAGTTATCCTGTAATCGGGTCTAGTGGATCCCCATATTGTTCATGCTTATTCTTAACAAGTATATTCCAAATCGAAAGTGTAGGTATGATCTATCTTCTCTGAATTAGTATTGATTTATAGACATGATGCATTTCTTATTGTATACACATAGTAACACACACTATTAAGGATAAAAAAAGTTACTATATTTTAAATATAAAATAACTTTAAGTAAATGATTGAAAGGGAAATAATTTAAAATTAAATTTAATGTGTACCTTGACTTACTTTTATAATTAGATTGTTGTCTTCTATGTTTGTAGTTTTGATTTTAGAGTGTGTAGAGACGGCTTTCATCAAACCCAAGATACAAAACTAAAGAGAAAAACCAAACATAGAAAATCAAAGATAACTAGTGCTATGTGGATGGGATGTACTTAGAAATTTGGTAAGATGGGGTGATAAGTGTTATGTTATACCAAATGACCAAGTCAAAATTTTAGATTAGATTAGATAACTAAAAAACCAAGGATACTAAAGATTGAAAAACTCAAACAAGTAAACCTTAAGTAAGAAAATTAAAACTCATCAATTTAATCCAAGGATACATGTCAAAAGGTTTGTAATCAAACATCAATGTGAAAGTAATGACAATCTTTACTTAAAAAAAGATGGGCAAGCAAAAAAATGGTAAAACAATATTGATGAGTGAGAAGTAACAATCCTTATTCAATAATAAATGAAAAAGGTGCATAAAAGGGAAAACAACATTGGTGAGTGAGAAGTAACAAGCCAACCTCACTCAACAATGTATAAAGTACATGAAATTAGAAATAGACTCAGGTGTCTTAAAAAATGGGTAGTACAATGATGATAAATGGTAAAAGAAAGTAAAACAATATTTAAAGATGTAAAGCCATGGTGTTAAGAAAGTAATCCGTAGTTGTTTGAACATGTTGTTTTGCTCTAAGGATATATAAAACTAAAATAAAGTAGTTATAGCATGTTTTTAGGATGTGAAGAAGAAAGAAGTATAGAAGAAGGGAAAATAGATTTAGAATCACACATGTCTATCAAAGGGGGAAATGAAATGGGTGGAGGGGAGAATGAAGGAAAAAACAATGTAGAGGAACTCTTTATCGAAGTCAAAACACTTAAATTATGTTTTTTAAAACAAGAGGACTTTTGACCTTAAGGACTATGAAGAACTTCTCTTATCCACATGATTCTTAGGTCAACAAATGAAATATGTAGATCATCCCATAAAGTCCATGTGCATGAAAAATAAAATGGATCTATCTTCTCACAATGTGTTCATTATTCCTCAAGATCCCTTACATAGCAATTAGTCTATTGAGAATATTGGGTACTTTTGTGAGAAATTAGGTAGCACCATAGACTATGTTAAATTCTCATATTTGAATCTACTGGCCTAACATACCTAAATGAACCTCGTCTCTATTGTGAGGCCAACTATGGAGTTTGAGCTTCTATTATAGATAGAAGATGTGCTTGTAATCACATCTTTTGGTGTGATTTTGAATTTTGAGATTTGTAAGTTGACTTTTGTATATCATTACATTTTGTTTCAAATGATTTGGATTTTAACTTTCTTGATGAATTTTTCTATTCCTCCTCCATATAGATTTAGAAAACCAAACATGAGTGCTAAATATGACTTTCATATGAATACTTGGGACTTGGTTACTAAGAGATAGAACATAAAGAGCATAGTGTCTAAGAGTCTCATAAATATGGGTGAAATAAAAAGTGCTATCTTAACTTTGACCCTTTTTATCTAATGTGGAGTGAAAGGAAATGAAAGCAAGAGGAATGAAACATGAAACAATTTAAATTACTTCAAATTGCAAAAAAAATGTGATAAAGGGATAAAAAGGGATTCAATGATAGTAAAGTGTGGTTCCTTATCATAATAATGAGGTAAGTGGAAGAAAACATGCTAACATAGGTTGTTATGCAAATTTCATTTATCAAAAGAGGCAAAATTTATAGCTGAGAAAAAAGATCGAGAACTTGTAACCATTAATAAAAACATTATAGAAAAGGAATGATAATATGGTGATTTGATGATGAAGGCTAGGTCCTATCCATGGTCTTACACTACAACTCATAAAATAGAAACCCAAGGGATTGCCACAAAGTATTGGAAAAGTAAATTAGATAAGAAAAACATGGTATTAGTGAGGAAGGCCAAGTCCTATCCATGGTCTTACACTAAAACTCACAAAAGAGAAACCTAAGGGGTGTAAAAAAAAGTTTGTAAAAGGTATAGAAACAAAGAGGATAAAAGTACATCATGATGAATATTGGGTCCTATCCATGGTTTTAAAATTCAACTCATGAAAAAAGGAAAAACCAAAAGACCAAAAGAAAGGACTAAGTTTGTGAAAGTAGAGAATTGCTGCAGAGGGTGAGACCCATGTAAGTAACCTGAATTTTTTTTAGATAAATAAAATATATAAATCCTAAAAAATAAGGGAAGGACTTAGGCAAAATACTTTTTGAGGAATTGTGGGTTGGTTGGCTTTTTGAAAATATGACCTTCATTGGTTTGAAGATGATAGGTACTTGGACCAAGAATATCTTTGACTAAATAGGGGCCCCACTATTTTTGGGCATATTTAACTTCTTTGTCAAGAGTGTATTATAATTTAAGGATGAGATCACCAACATTAAATATGTAAATTGTAACATGTTTATTATGTTTTTTGTCAATGCATGCCTTGTATTGGTGATTGTGTTGCAAAGCAAAAAGATGATGTTCATCATGAAGATAAAGAGCATAAAGGTGAGATTCACATAATTATTCATCAGGTATAATACCATGAAGAGATATATAAAGAGATGGAATCTCAACTTCTAGTGGAAGGACTAAGTCATAACCATAGACTAGAGAGAACAACATTACCCCAATGGTAGTACGTATTCTAATGTGATAGGCCTAGAAAAAAGGATAGAGATGAAGATGCCAATCTGTGCGGGTTTCATGACTTACATTTTAGAGAATTTTATTAAGAATTTTATTTGTGGCCTCAACTTGACCATTACATTATGGATGATAGGGTGTTAAAAATTTGTGATTGATTTTAATTTTAGAATAAAGTTGCTTGAGATCCTTATTTTTGAAATTATTGTCATTGTCTAAAATGATAGTATGAGGGACACCAAAGTGGAAAATGATTTGATTAAGGATGAATTTGGAGATGGTTGTATTGATGACATTAAAAATGGTCATAACCTTGACCCACTTTTAAAATATTATATAGTTATAATTATAAAGACATGCCCATCTTGAGATTGAGGTAATTTACTGATGAGATATAATCTCCATATGGATAATGGACAAGAAGATTAAAAAATTTAAAGATTATATGGAGGTGAATAGATTAAATCATCATGTATTTATAAATGATTACACTTTTTTATCAAATTTTATGGCATCATTTTCAAGAATGGGCCAAAATTATCCCATATGTAGGCATTTGTGGGCTATAACATGTCTGCTATAGTGGCCACCATAAATGCCCCCATGTACTTTTTCAAGAAGAGGAGGGACCTCATATTGCATAACATAGTGGAGAAAGGTACCTTGAGTGTTGTGATAATAAAGGATGCTATATAAAAATACATACTTAAAACCTTGTTTATAAATGTGAGTCTTTTCATAAGAATCTAAGTTGGGAGGTGTGATGCAAGAAATTACACCTGGGGGAAGGAGGATCAAACTCCTACCTTCTCCTCACAACATGGAAACTCCCCTCTCACCTGTGGGACTGGAAAAGCTAGAGGGGAGAGTCTCTAGATAAGGGCTAGCTCCCTTTGATGTATCATGTTTGTTCTAGCAAGTGCAAACACATGCATATATATATATATATATATATATATATATATATATATATATATATATATATATATATATATATATATAGACACACACACACACACACACACACACACACATGCACACACACACACACACTGCTATATAATAAGGGGGGATGAAAAGGGAAAGGAGAGCACAAGAAAACAAACTACTCTAAGGAGGTGATACACCAAAATAAATTGACCTTCCTACATCCACACTCAAGATCAGACAAAGGCAACATACATACACTCAGACTTGGCAGAAAGACCAGGCTACAAGAAAATGGTAGGGAGGTTCTTATGAAAACACAAGAATAGGGACTCACCAAGATGTTGTGAAATACATACTGTAAGTGACTTCCTCTATTTTATACTTCTAAATAGAGCTCTTCTCCTGTCAACTGCAAAAAATGGCACCTCATAGATAACTAGTGTGTTGGTGCTGATCCTATGAGAGCATCAAAAGATAATGACTAAACACAAATTAAACACTTAGGACATACATAGAATATCTATCCAAAAAGAGGTAAAAAACTACTTTTATTTGATTCAAGTGGAAATTTTAGCAGGGCCATGCCTTGTAATTTTTTTGAAAAGATGATTACAAATGACCAATTCGCAATGTTATATGAAATTCCAAGAGGCTCATTTGGCGCTCCTTGGTTACAAGTGGCCTATTACATCTATTCATGAAAGGAAAATAAGTCGCTCAAAAGCATTAATGAACTATGCACTTTGTCTCCTTGAAATCTACCTTTGTCAAGATCAATACGTGATTTGCCTTCTCATTTAATGAAAAATAGAGAAAACTAGTTGCTTATGTCCCAAATGATCAATTCGCTAGCACTATTTCACCTACTAGAGTCACTTCTCAAATTGGTGCTTCCTCTTGCCACTTGGACTAAACTACCTATTCATTCCATACTTATCATTTTGTCTTTTCTCCATTTTGTCTTATTTAGCTCATTCGGCCCCTAGGGTAAACATTCAAGTGGATCACTGTGTTTTGAGCTCCTTTCCATGGTTGACGCTTCCTTTACTTTTTTAGACAAATGGCCATTTCTCTTTGTGAAAGTTGACATTTGCATGACTGTCATGCTTTGAAAACCAACAGATATTTGACTTTGTTAAACTTGACATCCTACGGGACGTCACCATCCTCATCGCAACATCATCGCATCCATGGTTTCCCTTCGAGCACTTCTCTACCTTTGCTATTTTTTATGGCACCTTCCCTCCGGCCTTTGAAAAAGTCCCTTTGTTTTGGCTGAGAGTCCCTCACAAGGGCATCTGCCCTTAGGGGTCCTTCTGTAGGTCCCTCCATTTGAATGGGTCTGTCTCCTGAGTTCCCGCAGACAAATTGTCTATGGACAATCTCCTTGGGTTAATTTCCCTGGGTCTATAGCTTCGTGTATTTCGTAGGCTTTGATTTTGTGTTGAGTGGCACCTGAGTTCCTTTGGACTTTTTGTCTGAAGGAATTCCTTCAGACAAAAGGCCCAAAGGAATTTGAGAGTTAGACTTAGTCAATCTCAAACAAAAATGAACTTTGGACTTTGAACCAAACTAAACTTTGGAGTCTGAACCAAACAAAACTTACCTGGGTCCTCTTCATTTGAAGTGCCAGCCCTTTGGAAAGGCACTAAACCTTTGAACTGCCCTTCGGCCAAGGGCGTACCCTTGAACCAAACATTGAACCAGGCCTGTTGAACCAAGCCATTGAACCAAAATGGTTCAATGGTTTGATTGGTTTAATAGAGCTGCTGATGAGCCTTTGAACCGAAGCCGATGAACTTCCATTGAACCTTTTCCTTAAACCCTTCATTGAACTCTTTACCTTTGAACCAAAACTGTTTAACCAAGATGGTTCAACCAAGAATGCCGATGAAACTTTGAACCAATTGAACCAAGCCATTTTGAACTAAGAGATTGAACCTTAAGCCATTGAACCAAAGGCCATTAAACCAAAGGCCAAGCCAATGAACCAAAATGCTAAACTAAGTAGTTGAACCAAAAGAGAAAACACTGGTATTGAACTTGTGTAGCCTAGAAACAACTGTCTTCGAATAGTGAAGAAAGAAGGTGAACAATTTTGGCCTAGAGCAAAAATTGGTCAACAGATGGCGACTCACAGGGGAAGCATGCTTGCTATGCCTAAAGACCAGCTGCCTTGAAAATCCATTGGGCATGGAGTCAAAGAGTAACTTTGAAAAATAGCAACAACTCTATTAAAACTTAGAACTAGTCACGCAGATCTACCTCCAAGGATATGAAAGCACACACAAGACTAAGAAAACTACTACTTGTGAAACAACACTTAGGGAAAATAAGAAAGAAAAGAAAGGAGAAAATATGTACAAGCCAACTAAAAAAAAATAGGGGCAACACTTTAGATGTATCCCATTAACTTGGATACACAGTTCTTTTCCATCCAACCTGGAAAGTTGGAATGCATTATGTTGCTTGCACTGAGTAATTATGTAAGGACCACTCCATAAGGTGTCAAATTTTGCATGTTTTCAAGGCTTAGCTTGATCTTCATCCCATTTCAAGACTATGTCTCCTTCAGAGAAATCTCTGGACAAGGATCTCTTATCAAAGTGTCTTTTTACTTGCTATTGGTGACTGGTCATAGAATCCATAGCCTGGTCCCTTACCTCTTGGAGCTCCATTAGTTCACACAACCTAACCTCCATGATGGTTCCTTCTTCTAACTGCAATTGGCAGGAGAGATCCAATGCTGGCAATTCCAGTGAGATGGGAAGCCTAGCTTCCCTTCCATATATGAGCGTATATGGAGAATTTCCAATTTCTCTCTTTGGAGTAATTTGGTCAGCCCATAGAGCTGTCTTTAGCTTGGCATGCCAAGTCCTCTAATTTTCTTCCATGGTCCTCTTTATGATTCTAATCAGATTTTTGTTGGTGGACTCAACCAACCCATTCCCTTACAGATAATAATTTAATGTAGTGCTGAGGTATATGCGATACCTTAGCACCCATTCACTTATTTTGATCCCCAGAAAAGCCACGGCATTATCTGAGATTATGGTGGCTGGGACCCCAAATCTTGTTACTAGGTCCTCATAAAACTCTAAGACTGCACTTTCATTCACCTCTTTCAGAGCGATGGCCTCCACCCACCTTGTGAAATAATTTGTAACAATCAAGACCCATTTATGCCCAACACTGGACGGAGGATTGATCATCCCTATGATATCCAGGCCCCATTGCATGAATGGTTGCTCAACTTGAATGGGCTGTAGAGGTATGGCAGCCAATTGTTGTTTTCCATCAAAAAGTGCACACTTATGACACTTTTTTACCCAAGCATGGGTGTCCTTGAAAAGAGTAGGCCAAAAATAGCTAGATCTCATTATCCTTACTGCCATAGCTCTAGGAGTGAAGTAACCGCCTGTTGGCCTCCTCATAAAACTCAACCAATACCTTATCAGCTTGATTTGGGTCAATGCACCTAAGAAGGACCCTAGATAAATCCTTCCTAAATAATACTTCATCAACCAAGACATAAGGGAGAGACTAGATTTTGAAATACCTTTTTCTGGTCTTATCAAGACCCTGTGGGCACTCACTAGTAACAAGGAAATGCCTTAGGTCTAACGTCCAATCCTTTATGACAGCTAGTTCTTCTATAGTGGCTATATCATGAATTAACAAGCTTTCTTCCCCTTTTTCTTGAAGTCTGCAGCAAGCTGTTGGCATTGACCTCTTCCTCTCACCAGCTTGGTAATCTTAATGTCTACACCATACTCCATCACTTTGGTAATCCACCCTGCCCTCTTCTCATTTAGGTCTCAATTGGTCAAGAAATCCTTGATTCCAAGATGTGTGACCATGAGGTGAATCCTACTGTTAGACAACATATGCTTGAGTTTATTTAGGCTCCACACTACTGCTAGGACTTGCTTCTCTACATAAGTGTACCTGACTTCAAAATCCTCTAATCCTTGGCTAAAAAAGGCAAGTGATTGTTTGAGGTCATCACTGTTTGCTTGGGTAAGCATGGCGGATATCACCTTCTCATTACTGAAAGTGTAGATGTTGAAGTCTTTGTTGAAGTCGGGGTTGATCAAGGTAGGAGCTTGGGTTATGGCCTACTTGATGGCATCAAAGTTGTCTTTCCTTTGAGCTATCCATTTGAACTCTTCACCCTTCTTCAACATAGGGGTGAGTGGCTTGACTATCTCTACAAAATTCAAAATGAATCTCTAAATGAAATTTATCCTGCCAAAGAAACTCTGTAGGTTTTTCTTATGCTTTGGTAGGGACATCTCCAAGATAAAGTGAACTCTCTCGGGGTTAATAGATAAGCCCTCCTTGGATACAATGTGGCAAAGGAGTTTCCCCTCATGAACAACAAACACACACTTATTTGGATTAAGAGAGATGCCAAAATCCCTACACCTTTCAAAAATTTGCCTGAGGTACTCTATGTTTTGGCTTGCTTCCTTGAAGAATACCATCACATCATCGAGGTAGACCATCATGTTTTTATTCATCAAGCCTCCAAAATCCATATCCATGGCTCACTAAAATGTAGCACCAGCATTAGATAGCCCAAAAGGCATCTTCTTGTAGGCAAACATTCCCCTTTTAGTAGTGAAGGCTATTTTGTGTTGATCACAACCTTGCACAAGAATCTGATTATACCCTGAATAACCATCTAGGAGGGAGAAACACTCGCTACTTGTTACCTTCTGGAGGATCCACTCCATACTTGGAAGGGGATAATGATCTTTTAAAGAGACTTTATTAAGGTCTTTAAAGTCGACACATAGCTTGATCTCCCCATTCTTCTTTCTAACTGGAACAAGGTTGGCCAGCCAGATGGAATGCTTGATTGGAAATATAATTCTAGACTCAATCAATTTGGCCAATTCCCTCTACATGAAGGGCTCAATTGTCAAATTTATAGGTCTTTGCTTTTATGTGACTGACCTGGTACCTTCTTCTAATTCAATGGTGTGTTGGGCAAGCCTTGGGTCAAAGCCCTTCAAGTCACTGTAATCCCAAGCAAAGACATCAGAGAACTCCTGACACATCAAAATGAAAGCCCGCCCCTCTTGAAATGTGTAAATTTTTCCAAGTGCAAGTAGCTTATCTTTGAATATTTCAACCCTTTCATAATTCTCCTCTTTGGTTTTGACGCATGCCTTGTCATTTCTTAATTGGTCATCTCTATTGAAGATGCTTTCAAGCGTGACCAACGCTTTAGGGAGTTTATTGTTCTTCCACTAAACAATCTGATTGCCGTATTGCTGTTGCAATTTCACTTGATTTTGTGTTGTGAATTCAACTTCTTCCTATAAGAAAAAATCTATTTACTGGTCGCTTTTAAAAACTTGCCAATTTGCAATGTTGTCAGGGACTGAAGGTTAAACCACCACTTTCAAGTGGTGTGAACCACAATCTCGACTTATTTCCTTTGAAATGTCAAATTGGGCACCAATTACTACCAGCCTATTTGCTTGTTTGTTTTTCTCTCTAGGGATGGAGGCGATATTGAAAGCAAGAAAATCTTCCACCAAGTCCTAGACTCTATGCTTGTAAGACTTCAGCAAGGAATTCTTGGTTAGATTTAGGCCTCTCACCTGATTTACAATCAGCTTGCTATCTCCCAAAACTTGCAACTCCTTAATCCCTCTTTTTCTTGCCCATTCAAGGCCATGTATAAGAGATTCATATTTTGCAACATTACTCATGCAAGACAATTAGAAATGGAAAGCTAAAAAGTCCCTTTCCTTTGAAGGGGAGACCAACATCACCCCACCTCCAGTGCCTAGCTTACTTTTGGAACCATCAAAATATAGCTGCCATAGGCCAAGGACTTCTTGGCCTGCCTTCATTAGATTTGGCATGAAGGTGCCCTCTTTCTGCATGTAATAGACTCCAAGGTCTGCCTCCTCAATGAACTTGTAATGATCATGTTTGAAATTAGCATTTCCCCACTCATCCAAGAGTAGGTCTGTGACTCCTTCGAGGGCAGAGGATGGAGCTTGGTCTATCTAGGACTCTTTTGAGTCGATGATTGTGTAACTGACATTCACTGACTTGGTCATGTATGGTTCTAGATGGTCCTTGTAGAGTGCCTCAGACTCAATTTTTACCTTGGTCCCATACTTGGTTCTAAAAACTAGATATGACCAATTCGCTGCTAGATAGCCACCTATCTTTGACGTGAAGTCTTTGGACAAGCAAATTACAAAATAAGGAGGAATGTCTGCTACCACTATATCATGGGGAATTGAAAAGGTTGGGCAAGCATGTAGTGTCAAGCGTAAACCCTTCACAATCCCAACTATTTTTGCACGTGTCCCATCTAGATGTAGGACTCCTTTGTTCATCTCTTCATACTTCAGTCTCATCTTGTCAGCAATACACTTGGGCATTACTGAGGTTCTGGCCCCACTGTCAATTATGCAGTTGTGTACCAAGAAATCCCCTATAACCAAGGATACATAAAAGGGGGATTTTTTTCTTCCTTCTTTACCTGACTTGAAGTAGAAGGCTATCCATTTTTCATCAAGACATTATCAATGCTTGCTAGGATAGCCTAACAATCTAGCTCATGCAATTCTTTCTACAATACATCCTTCTAGCTTGGAAGAGATAATGAATCCCATAAAGAGATGTTCATATGCAACTTCTTCATGTAATCCACTATATTGATATGAGGACTACCTCCCTTCAAGTTTTCTTTGGGGTTGATTCCAAGCTGAACTGTAGGTTGAGGAGCTGAATGTATAGGTGGCTGCCTAAAATTTAGGGTTTTTGAATTGGAGTGCAATGGAGGAGGCATTGTTGCTGTTTGAGTAGTAGCTTGGGCCTCTGTCACTACTCTTCTTTTGAACCTCGTGTTAGCTACAACATAATTAACTTGATTGTTTGCAGTGCCTACATAATTTACTAAATAAAATTCCCCTTCCAAATTATTCATCAAAGTGGAATCAGGTTAGGCCTAATTGCTATTCGTACTAGGTTGCATTGAAGGCTCGAGGACCTGAGATTGAGCAGTTGTTTGGTTGTCTACATTCTAGAAATAATTCATCATCTCGTTTGTGTAAATAGCCTATTCTTGTCCATATCCCATGGTTGAATAGCTTGGTTTCTCTTGTACTAGATTATTTTGAACCGACACCATGACTTTAGATGATGAAAGGGGGCATGAGTTGTAATTTTGAAAAGGCCTGGTTTGAGTGAGCTAACCCTGTCCTTGATTATAGCCTTGAAAAGGAGGTCTAAAAGCTTGACCATAGTGCTGATATCCCTAATTCAGCCTATTGATTTGAGCTTGCTACCTTTTAAGAGATACAAGTTTGTTTGACATGTTTTGTAACATGCTTTTAACCTCATGAAGTTCATTAGACGGAGTGATAGCTGGATTTTCAACACTAGGAAAAGGAGCTAGTGTTAGAGCGATAGTTTGAAATGGAGGCATCACTTTTGGAAAAAGTGGCATGTGGGGCTTAGGGGCTATTTTCCCAGCCTAAACCAAGCAATTTTCCACTACTATGGCTATGTCATATGTAACAGGCAGTATATGCCCTCCCATAGATTAGATCATCACAGTAATATCACTATTTAATGCATTTAAATAATATAAGAAGGCATAACTGGGAGTTGATCTTACCAGGATGGGAATTCTATCCCAAGTCTTTTGAAAATGTGTGTTAAAGTCCTGTATATACTCATGCAAAGCTCTCTTTATAGTTGTCAGTTGCTCATCAAGTGAGAGGTCATCACTTTTTTCCCCAAAATGGTCTATCAACTGAGTGCCCAATTCATTCCAAGAATGTATTGAATTCACAGGTAAGGTCCCGTACCAGTTAAGAGCTTTGCCTTTCAGAGACAATGCTAGCAGTCTGATGGCAATATTTTCTTCTGTTACATTGTGAATATTGCAAAGGTTGGCAATATTCCTAATATGCTCAATGGTTGTAATAGGCCCCACCCAATCAAAAGAAGGCATATTCTTGAGAGCTATTCTCAAAATTGGATCATAGCGTGGGAGGTTCAAGGGGCTCTCACCATGAAAAGCTGTAAAAGGAAATGCCATGGCTGGGATTGGCTGTAACTGAGGTTCTGCTATGACTGTGTCCCTTATAGCAGGCTTAGGAGGATTGATTGTTGGATAAGGACGGGTTATCTCAAATTATAGTCTTTTAATAGAGTTTAAAGGTAATTCAATGAATTTGAAAGGAACACCTTTTGAAGTAGACCTTGTGGTGACTTTAGGCATAAAAAGTTAAGCAACTGGTCTTAATTAGAGAACTAAAGCTCTTACCAGTGGAGTCACCAGATGCTGGAAAACTCAAAATTATTGTGATAGGACTAGCATCAATCATGTAACCTTACTGAGTAATGAAAATATGTGTCCCACCGGGTGTGCCAAAACTATTAACACAAGAAATTGCACTCAGGGCAAGGAGGATAGAACTCCTGCCTTCTCCTCACAACATGGAAACTCCCCTCTCACCTGTGGGATTGGTGAAGCTAGAGGGGAGAGTCTCTAGATAAGGGCTAACTCCCTTTGATGTATCATGTTTATTCCATCAAGTGCAAACACAGGCATACACACACACACACACACACACACACACACACACACACACAGAGCTATATAATAAGGGGGGATGAAAAGGGAAATGAGAGCACAAGAAAACAAACTACTCTAAGGAGGTGATACACCAAAATAAGTTGGCCTTCCCACATCCACACTCAAGATCAGACAAAAGCAACATACATACACTCAGACTTGGCAGAAAGACCAGGCTGCAAGAAAATGGCAGGGAGGTTCTTATGAAAACATAGGAACAGGGACTCACCAATATGTTTTGAAATACATACTATAAGTGAATTCCTCTATTCTATACTTCCAAATAGAGCTCTTCTCTTGTCAGTTGTAGAAAATGGTGCCTCATAGATAACTGGTGTGTTGGTGCTAAACCTGTGAAAGCATCAAAAGACAATGACTGAACACAAATCAAACACTTAGGACATACACAAAATATCTATCCAAGAAGAGGTAAAAAACTACTTTTATTTGATTCAGGTGGAAATTTTAGCAGGGCTATGCCTTGTAAAATTTGTGAAAAGATGATTACAAATGACCAATTCACAATGTTATATGAAAGTCTAAGAGGCTCATTTGGCGCTCCTTGGTTACAAGTGGCCTATTACATCTATTCATGAAAGGAAAATAAGTCACTCAAAAGCATTAATGAACTGTGCACTTTGTCTCCTTGAAATCTACCTTTGTCAAGGTCAATACGTGATTTGCCTTCTCATTTAATGAAAAATAGAGAAAACTAGTTGCTTTACTAGCTGCTTACGTCCCAAATGATCAATTCGCTGGCACTATTTCACCTACTAGAGTCACTTCTCAAATCGGTGCTTCCTCTTGCCAGTTGGACTAAACTGCCTATTCATTCCATACTTATCATTTTGTCTTTTCTCCATTTTGTCTTATCTGGCTCATTCGGCCCCTGGGATAAACATTCAAGTGGATCATTGTGTTTTGAGCTCCTTTCCATGGTTAACGCTTCCTTTACTTTTTTAGACAAATGGCCATTTCTCTTTGTGAAAGTTGACATTCGCATGACTGTCATGCTTTGAAAACCAATAGATATTTGACTTTGTTAAACTTGACATCCTGCGGGACGTCACCGTCCTCATCGCAACATCATCGCGCCCATGGTTTCCATTCGGGCACTTCTTTGCCTTTGCTATTTTTTATGGCACCTTCCCTCCGGCCTTTGAAAAAGTCCCTTTGTTTTGGCTGAGAGTCCCTCATAAGGGCATTTTCCCTTAGAGGTCCTTCTGTAGGTCCTTTCATTTGAATGGGTCTGTCTCTCGAGTTCCCATAGACAAATTGTCTCCAGACAATTTCCCCAGGTCTGTGGCTTCGTGTATTTCACAGGCTTTGCTTTTGTGTTGAGCGGCACTTGAATTCCTTCAGACTTTTTATCTGAAGGAATTCCTTTGGACAAAAGGCCCAAATGAATTCAGGAGTTAGACTTAGTCAATCTTGAACAAAAATGAACTTTGGACTTCAAACCAAACTAAACTTTGGACTTCAAACCAAACTAAACTTACCTGGGTCCTCTTCATTTGAAGTGTCAGCCCTTTAGAAGGGCACTGAACCTTTGAACTGCCCTTTGGCCAAGGGTGTACCCTTGAACCAAGTGTTGAACCAGGCCTGTTGAACCAAGCCATTGAACCAAAATGGTTTAACAATTTGATTGGTTCAACCAAGCGTGCCAATGAGCCTTTGAACTAAAGTTGATGAACTTCCATTAAACCTTTCCCTTGAACCCTTCGTTGAACTCTTCGCCTTTGAACCAAGACCGTTGAACCAAGATGGTTCAATGGTTTAATGGTTCAACCAAGAATGCTGACAAAACTTCAAACCAATTGAACCAAGCCATTTTGAACTAAGAGATTGAACCTTAGGCCATTGAACCAAAGGCCGTTGAACTAAAGGCTAGGCTGATGAACCAAAATGTTGTACTGAGCAGTTGAACCAAAAGAGAAAACACTAGCATTGAACTTGTGCATCTTGGAAACAACTGTCTTTGAATAGCAAAGAAAGAAGCTGAACGATTTTGGCCTAGAGCAAAAATTGGTCAATAGGAGGATAAGTTTTATGTTCTATAAATTAAATTATGTCTTTGTACCAAGAGCTTTGTCAAATGGTGATGACATAAATGTGGTAGATAAGTGAATATTTTGGTTTAATATAGGATGGATATGTAATTATTTGTATAAAAAAAGTGGGATTAGAAAGAACTTGGTGTGGATGAAAACTAGATGCTGAAGAAGCAAGGGAATTGACACTAGAATTTTGATCTCAAGGGATAGGTTTGATGGTGAAAGAAATGAAATATTTGGTGAGATTAGTTTAAATTTGATAATAAGAAATGAGATTTTTACTATTTCCTTAGTAATCACTATTTAATTGGTGGAAAATGAGCTTGGAATCACCTAATTCATGTAGGTATTGGATATTTAGATCAAGAGTAGCACTCATGCCTAATATTATAGCTTCATACTCTAACATGTTGTGTGTGACATCAAATGTTAAGCAAAAAGCTAAATAAATGATTTTTACAAGAGGACTAAAAATAATGCAACCTTCCCTAGCTCCTTAAAGGCATTTATCACCATCAAAATGAATGGTCCAAGTATCCTTGTGCAAGTCAACATTAATTTGATGAAGTTCTTTGATAACTACTTTTGGTTAAGTAGTATCATGGAGGATAATAGATTCATCAAGACTACTTGGTTCAAGATCAACAATGAAGTTATGAAAGTAATATTGAAGAGATATAGCTTGGTTGAGACCTTCAATATAGAGAATATTATCATTAAGAAGACTATTTTAAAGGTGATTGGTAGCTGGAAAAAGAGCTATGACAAGATGATCAGCTATGATTTATCCTTTGAAAGCTTTTTGAGTAACAATTAGGAGATCAAATTCCTTCAGAAGGACCATCTATTTTCTAATTTTGTCTCTATGAAGAAAGGCTTTAGATAATAATTAATGAAGGAGATCAGAATGAATGATGTCATAAGTGGTTTGATAAATCATGTAATGTCGAAGATTTTCAACTATAAAATATATGGTGAGGTAATTACATTCAATTTTTTTGTAATTTTTATCACAATCAATGAGGCCTTGGATGATATAGTATATGGAATACTCTCTTCTGGTATCTTCTTGTTGGGTAAGCATTGCCCCAAGTTATATGGATGTGGAATAAGTATACAAGATTAGAGGTGGATCATTTGAAATACAATGAACTATAGGTGGGTCAAGAAATAATATTTTCAATATTATCAAAGGCTTTTTGACAAAGATCCATCCATTCTAAATCATTAACTTTCTTAATAAGATAATTGATGGAGTGGAAATTGTAAGCCATTTTGGTGATGAATCATCTAATTTCCCCAAATTTGTTGAGATAAGTGTGAATGTATTAAATGGAATGAGGAATGGGCATGTTTTAAATAACATTAATCTTAGTAGGCTCAATTTTGATGATGTGGAGAGAGACTAAGAATCCTAAAAAAATTTAGATGTGACACCAAAGACACATTTGTAAGGATTTATTCTAACTCTGTATTTAAAGAAACAGTCGAAGATGATGGCAAGATCAGAAAGACGAGTCTTGTGGATTTTAGATTTAGTAATGAGGTCATCTAAATAGGTTTATACAATTTTTTGGATAGGATCATGATAGATATGAGTCATTTATCATTGATAATTGGATCTAGCATTTCTGAGGTTGAAGAGAATTTTAACATAGCAATAGGTGACCCATTCTATGATGAAAGTGGTCTTATGTTGGTACTTGTGGGCCATATGAATTTGATTTTAGTCCAAGAAGCCATCTATAACAAATAACAATTCATAACTATATGTGGAATTTATAATGGGATATATTGAAGGTAAAGGGAAATTATCCTTAGGATAAGCAAGATTAAGATTACATAAATCAATGCAAATGAAAATAACCATTATAACTTTTTTTAACATGAACTATTTTAGAAACCCATTTAGAGTAGTCCAATGGTTTGATAAATTTAGAATTGAGGAGTTTGATAATTTCTTTGTGACATAAGTTGAAAACCTTGAGTGGAAATTTCCATTACTTTTGATGCATAGGTTTGGCATCATGATAAGTGATGATTTTGTGCACCCTAATGCTAGGATCAATACTAGGTATGTCCTCATAAGACCAGGTGAATATCTCATGATATTTATAAAAAATAAGCTAAATTTATCATTTTTGGTAGGTAGGAGTTCAAAAGAGACTATAATTGGTTGAGGGCATGATGGAGTACCATATTAAATGTGATTAGTTTCTTTAATAAGCATAACATTGCGATTTTAGAAGTGGTATTCTCCATTAGGTAAAGAATTATTTGGATTAGTTTTAAGTTCAATGCTAGTGATGAAGTTGGTGAAACAAGGAGATTTCTTTTTGAAATTCCTGAGTTTATGATGTTGTCAAGGAAGTTGAGGTTCTCGGGCATGAAATATTTACAAAATAACTTCATCGCTAGGCAAAATGGGAAGAGGACCATAATACTCAACATCTACTTTAAAATGGAGAATTTGATTACCATGACGATCATATTTAAAATGTATATGATAGACATTGATGGCCTTGGCATATAATGTAATCATAGGATTAAGAGAAGTAGATGGATTAGATGGGATTGGTGTGTCATTAGTGCCTTTTACTAGGGTAGACTCAGATGTATTGATGGGATCTAGAAGTGGTAGAAAAGATGCAATAATTTTTGGAGGTTCAGAAGGTATGATTTGTTCTATCACCCAAAGAGTATCAAGAAGTGGAGAATTAATAGGAGGCACGTGACCTTCAGTATCTAAGTCATGATCCATAGAAATGGTATGGACATCTCAGTTAAAATCATGTATTTGAGCTAAAGTTTTTTAATAATGTTGAATATCCAAGTCTCGAGATTGAGCTTGGGCCATGATGTAGTTATTATCATAGGTTTGACAAATTGTACATTATTGAGATTTAGGTGTAGTTTTAGAAGGTGAAATCCCAATATTACTAAATGTATGTAGAGACATGATGAGAGGCTCTTGAAATAATTTGTCTACTCCATAATCATTGCAACTGAAGGCATCTTCTAGTAAAGAAGGCTCCTAAGCATTACATGGAAGGAGGAAATTAATGATCTCATCAATGAGAGGACTAGTGAGATCATGAGGTAATAAAAAAGTAGGAATCCACTTTGATCTATAAGGAGGTAGCTTGATGGTATTACATGTATGTTACAAGTAATTAGGTTCATAATTATCTAAATCAACAAGAGTGACTTGTAATTCAGGATTGGTGTTAATGAACTCAAGTAAGGGAGTACTATTGATGGTAAGAATGGTAGGGATGTGATATTGATATTTAAGATTATGAATTTGAATACTCTAGGGGTTTGGATCAGCTTCATTCTTATATCATTTGATGTTATGTAAGAATTTGATGCATTGGATACCAAAAGAAGTGATGGCCCTCATTCTAGGAGTCTAGGGATGACTAAGAGTATGTTATAAGATAGGGGAAAATCAAAGACCATAAGTTTAGTTTAAATGGTCTTAGGTTCAATTATTAGGGGAAGCTAAATATAACCATTGGATTTGAATTAGTTTTATCAAATCCATGTTAGGTAAGGTAGGTTTTCTTGAGATGGTCTTTATTATAAGTAAGTTATTGGCTGAGCCATAAAGATGCCACATTAATAATAGATACTTCTTCGACTAAGAATTTACGAATAAGATTAGTATTAATGGATATTTTAATTAATAGTGGAAAATCATTGGAACAAAAAAAAGTTCATCATTAATCATGGCTTCTACAAGAAATTCAATATATAGTTTGGAATAAGGACACATGGTTTCAATGGTATATATGTTAGTAGGTTTAGGTTCAATAGAAGGTGGATATTCATCTATAGAATATGTATCTTTAATTTCTTGTAATTGTTGGATAAGGAACTTGTAGGGCATGGAGTTAAGTTCTTTGAGAAAGTTACAATGAGATTTAGAAGAAGAACCAGTGAGAGTTTTAGATAATGTAGATTTTGAAAGAATGGAAGTTATTGGGGGATTGGAAGGAGGAGGTGGTTCCTTATGGGATTTCAAAGCTATATTTTTGGTTGTAGTATCTTTGAGAAGTTTTTCTTATAAATATGGTTTCTTAGGTTTGGTGAAAATATCTTTGTGAGATGGTGTGTGATGATAATTGGCCTTAATGGTGTTAACATATTAAGAACTATTTTAATATGGTCATAATTGACATTAATGGCACAAACATGTTTGGTATTTTTTTTATTATTAGTTGTGGAATAATACTTTTGGTTATTGGAAGAAAAATATTTATAAACTTGCCATTTTTGAGAAGCGATATTGTACTCTTGACAATGAAGGTTGATCATGGCTTCATGATTAAAGGAATAACCAAGCATAAAGGAGACAAAAAATTTAATAATCCCATTATGGTATTCACAAGATGACCAACATTGGTGTGGAACCAACAAAATTGATTAGGGTCATACCACTTCAGAGGATTATTAGGATAATTAAAGGGTTTAGAGTGCAGTAAAAATTGTTTCATTTATTGTATAGTTAGTGGTATGTGTGAAGATGAGGGAATGTAGCTTTGGAAAATCCTGGTTTGGTCTATAGAGTATTTCCAATGATAGAATTAGTATAAGTTTGAAAATATCCTTTAAGAAATTTAGGATTAGGTTCAAATTGCTTCATGAAAAAGTCTTGACATTTAGCTTAGTCAAGAGTTTCATTAAGTGTTTAGGGAGAAACAAATTTGAACCTTATATTGAAGAGGAGTTAAAGAAGTGATATATATTTTAAACAAATTATCATTATTCATGTTATGGTCATCTTTATGAGACATATATTTCCATCATTTGATAAAATCATGAGTTGATCTAGTAGGAGATTGCTTAGCATTGATGAAATAAATAAGGCAATTTTTGGGAAGATCATTATTTTGGAACTCTTTGACTAAATGATTGACTAAATCCTCAAGTTGAAAAATTTAATTTTTGTTAAGTTGGTTGTACCATTCCAATACATCACCAATTAAGGATTTATTTATAATTTTAGTTGTGGTAAAATTATTAGTTTGGATCCACTCTTTGTATAGATTGCCAAAGGATTTGAGAAAGGATGCAAGGTCTATAATCCCATCACAGTTGATACTTGGAGATATGTTACCAATATCAATAAACAAGATGAAAGTAAATAGAGGATCATTTTGGATATTTTGAAGCATCTTATTATTCATAATAGGTTGAGTAATAACATTACCTAAGGCATATCTAAGAGGTGGAGGAATAAAATTTGGATTGGCTTCAAGATTGATAGCTAAAGGGTGATTAGCCATATTGATCAAATGACATTGGAATTGTAATTACATAATTTGATAGGCTTTATAAGTTTTAATTATGTTCACTTTTTGTATGACTTGTGAAAGAAGTTGATTCATATCAATTGGTGAGTTAGTGTTTGTAGGAGCAAGCCTCAAATTGGTATTAGGGGAGGGTTATTGGAAGATGGATTATTAGTGGGATTATTGGATAGACTTATGATAATTTATTATACATTATGTTGAATGTTTTGAAGATGATAATTATCTTGATACGTATAAAAGGATAAGATCCACTTACTTCATCTTTAGGTGTTGTTCGTACCATGTTACAAGATACAAATGGAGTAGAAGAGGTGCTCCATGAGTAATGGTTATCTTAGGAGAAAAAGAGAGGAAGAAATGAACATAAAATATAGTTTATAAATGGATTTAGGTTGTTCAAGAATATTTTTATAGGGGATTTCATGATGACTTGAGATAAATGTACAAAATGCTATGGAAGAAAAACAAAAAACTAAGTCAGACATACATGATAAGTAGTAATACTAAAAATTTGATTGCATCAACCTACTACTTAAAACTTGGGGAAAACAAGGTTTGATAAGAGTATAGAGTTTACTAGGTCGACCTAGTGCTATTATATTATTGGTAAAAGAGATATAGGGTTGACTAGGTCAACCTACTACTACAAGTAAGGAGAAAAATATTCGGTAAGAGACTATGTCAAACAGAATGATAGTGTATTAAACATAGGGAAATATTTTACAATGTAATTTGAAATAATAAATGGAATGAAACACATAATCAATTGGGTCAATGAGGATTAACCAATTAAGGCACACAATATAAACCCTTGCACCAACATTAACCAATGCAAGGTTTTACAATACAACATACAATGAGTAAAGATCAAGTAGTCAACTTTTAAAGAAAATGCTAACTAAGTGGTAATATTGAATGTTGTTAGATTATAAAATTTTATCTTAAGAGTGATAGGGAAGTTGGTTGAAAGTAGGGAACTAGAAATAAATATATTTATAGTTTCAAGATGTTTCGGATGAAAGGGATATGTGTTGGCAATGGTAATGGATTAGTATTGGAGCCCACTCCCTCACTTCATAATCTTGTAGTGGTAAGGGTGTTGGGTGCTTTGCCAATATATACCATTAATCACATGTTTATACTTGGCCAAAAAAATAAGTTAGCTTCCCCCTTGGTGATGAAATCCAAGTAGGTAGGCCTTGGGTAGACAATTGTTTAAATGCATTTTGAAATTATATGATTTGTTAGTGTGTGTAAGAAAGATAAAAATAGTGCAACTAAATGGTATATTGAAAACCATCTAATTAGACTATGTGAGATAATCTAAGCATGCGTATGTGATTTGGTAGTGTGTGCAAGAAATTAAAAAATAGTGAAACTAAATGGTTTATTAAAAACCACCTAATTAGAATATGTGAGCTAATATAAGCATGAAAATAATTAAAAGTGAAAGTGTGAAGTTATTACTAGCATATAATTGTTTATTTCCAATTTAAAACATAGTACATTTTTAGTTTAGATGATAATGTATGTAAACATTACAGAGTAGATTCAACAATGTTGGTACTATATTAAAAAAGCATGGGTCCTTAAGAACTATGTCAATACGGTTGGCCCAGTCTTTCAAATAGAAGATAGAATATAGAACTAGATTAACCAATTCAACCTAGTTTATTGTATGATGGCAGTTTTAAAGACTACAAATTATGTAAAATAGAACTATAATGAATAAATGAAATGAAAGAGAAAGAGAGAAATGAACCTTTGGTAGGTTGGAAGATGATGAGAAATGTGAGATTCTTGTTGAAGTGCCTTGAATTTTATTTACAAATTCTACCTAATGTGTTGATTTGGTCAACCTAGTGTTATAGTTCCCTATTTGTTGAAGCCTGTGAAGATGACTATACAAGCTTGGTCGACCTAGTATGTTTTTATGGAAACTATTTGGAATACTATACTATCTTGGTTGACCTAGTATATTTTTTGGAAGTTGCCTAGAATATTATGTCAAATTATTTGACCTAGTAGCTTGTATCTGATGAAGACCTACACAAAAAGAAGAGTCATTATTGTTGTGACTGTGTTAAACTTTTGAATAGAAGCTAGAAATTATACCAGGCCTATCGCCCTAGTATTGTAAATATAGAAAAATAATAAATAAAATGGTAGAAAATGAAAAACATGAAAGAAAACCTGTAAGGGTTAGATTCACATATCTATAAACCAATCCTGGCTCAGAGAGGATAGATCCTACTTACACTTCCAATTGGGGATCCACTAGACCCAATCAAGGGATATATTATCACAACAATAATACTAGGGAGGGTTCTAAAGCCTTAATTCAAGAAAAATCATGAAATAACCCTAACTAATCCCTATATTCTCATTTTCACTATACTAATAACAAGTAAAGCAAAAGTAATCTAATCTAGTACTTAGCAAAGCTTGTGGCATAATATGGGGGTTAGTAAACAAATGAAAATAAAAATGTATAAGAGAATCTAAATTAAGTTTTGTATGAGTAAGACTCTAATGCATGGAGAAGAAGAGTAATATTATTCAAAATATAAGACCTATGATAATTTTATCTACTAAAGAGAAGAGCAAAGTAAGAGAATACTTACCTAAAAGATGAACCCATCGAGACTCAATATCCCTTAGCCAAAGGGGCTTCACAAGAGGTTGTTATGGTTTCTAAGGATCATTAAGAAAGGCCAAAGAATCCAAGACTTCTCCACAAACCTATATTCTCTAATTAAAAACCCTAATCTAAGACTCCTCAAGTACAATGGTGGACAATTAGATTATAAAGAAGTGCAAATGAATAATAACTCTTGATGTCTATCTAAGAATGGTGAAATGATATTGTATATATAGGTGGATTTAACCTTAAGCCCTTCCAAAAAATTTGGCTAACAAGGTTGACCCAGTTGCCCTAGTACTATTATTTAAAAAACTCACTAGGTCAGCCAAGAGTTGATCTAGATCATAAATAAATTTCATCAATAAAATTACAAGGTAGACCCAGTTGACCTAGTACTATAAATTATCAAAAGGGGTTTTATGTTAAGAAAAGGCATATGAAAGATGGCAAATGACTGGAGTGTGTAAAAGAGGATTAATATCTTAAGGTAAGTTTTTAGGAACTGGTTGGATTGGTAATAAGAGGTAATAAGGCACAACAATCCTATGAAGCACCAATAGTCTACCCACCCCTTTCCTAATGCACCCCTTAGGGCATGCACTCATAGAGATTGAGACTCAATGGGTTCCTAAAGATAGAAAACATCATTATTTGATAGTGTGAAAATGTTACATGTATATAAGGATCAATGTTAGTTGAAACCTTAGATTGGCTTAAAATCCCATACAATATAATTTCTTATGAACATTATATATATGTAAGAGAACTAAGATAGAAATATGTGTCATTATCTTGTGTAACTATTCCAAAATATCTATGGAGTTTTAATAGCATAAATAATTTGTTTATAATTTTGAGTTAAAAGCGAATTGAATGGGATTTTTGGGGGAAGAAAGTCTAGGAGTTTGGACAGTAACCCTTGGACATCAAGTTGTGACTATGAAAGCTCGAGGTGGAGGGGGTTACTATAATTATAATAAGGGGAATAAGGACTTGAAATGGTGACTATGAAATGTTGATTAACATCAATGTTATTTTGAGGCAAGGGAGGAAGGGAAAGGTCTTAAAGGGAATGTGTGACATGCTAGAGATTATTGGATGATGAACTAGGATTGATTTTCATAGTGGCTACATAATTTTTATTAATGTTACCTACAACATTTTTTTAGTCATATGGGATGTTCAGATAGCCAATTTGGGTGGTTTGGGAATCCTAACCTGATTTTGATTAATTTATCAGTAATGTTGATTGTGACCTTATATTTTGATTATTCAAAGGAATGTTCTAATTTAAATTATTTTATTAGTGACTCTAATTTTGTTATAACTAATTATTAGATTTTTTCTATGGAAAGAGGTTTTATTAAATACTTGGATTTTGATTGATGTTGATGCACCATTTTCTAACTCAATTTCACAACTATCCATCGGCTCTTGGATGAAATGCCTAAGTTGCATTCATTTTTGAATGGAATGACCTTTGACCTGATGGTAATCACAATATTCATCATCCTTATACCATGTGGGTTTAGGATAGTTTTATGGAAACAATTTTATAACTAGACAAATAACCATGTTGGATGTTACCAATTTTTGAAAGACCACATTAATATGCTCATTGTGGTTAAAAAAATATATTTATCCATATTGATTCCTTTGGGGAGGTGGCCTTTGTAAAGTAATGGATTTGTAGGGGAGTATCATTAATAGGATGTGTTTGTATTATTTTTACATGTCATGATTTCATACATTAATTTCCTACAATAGTTTTGTCCTTGTTGAATATTTTAGGCTTTTCAGAAGTGATTTCCTAATTTTGCATTGGATCATGCATCTAGGACCGGTTATGAGAATAGATTTTGACAATGCCTTTGTCAATGGGAGCCTTTTTAATTTTCACTTCTTTGCTAATAATATATTCAAATATATTATCATAATTAAGTTTGAGATTATAATTTATATCTAGATGCAGGTGAGAAGTATAAATATTTATTAATTGTTTATTAGGGATATAATGTGAAAATTGGCTATCCAATGCTCACTACCATTATAAATAAGCATAAAATCTCTCTCCAGCTTTTAAAATCATTGTTCAAGTCAACCATAGCCAAATCATGTTCCATGTTATATGATAAGTGTTGAAAACAAATTCAAATAAGTCATCAAAGTTGTCAATGGAATTTTTTGATAGATGGAGGAACCATTCCAAGGATTTCCCAACCAAGTTGTGGGAAAACAAGTGAAGTAGGTAAATGTGGTTGATGGCCACCTCCTGACCAGTTACAAATAACTCCTTCAAGTTCTCTCTTAGATCACCTTTCATTTGTATTTATCAAATTTAGGCATCTTAAAATGATGTGGGAATGGTATCTAAGGATATCTCATATAAAAAATATTAGATCATATATCATCCATTTTGAACTTCTTATGATGATTACTTATTTGAAGAGCCAAAACTAAATCTTTCACCTCTTGGAAGTCTTGAAAAATGGTAATTTATTGAGATGGAAGAGGGACATGTTGTTGTGGATTTAAAGGGGCATTACCTTGACCAAGATAGATAGGTAGATTAAGAAGGGTATATTATGGAATATGTACCATATTAGTTATTCTACCAAGAATTTTCATGTCTTGAATGGGGTTATTGGTGTAAGCACAAGATGGGGGAGAAAAATTAAGACTTGCATTTATCTCCCATGTTGCAAGGGTTTTTCCATTCCATGGACACACATGAAAATTATGTCAAACACTTGGATTCACATCAATAAATATTATATTAATGCATTAATCATAGTGGATTACATATCTAAATTCATGTTTTAAGATGATAAATCTAGGAAATAAGAATTAATTATGAAATTAAACCAAAATACCCAAATCTACAATCTAACATTAAAATCAAGAACCATTATATTAAAAATGAAATACATTAAAAACAACATTATAACCTAAAGCTAAGTTTTTCCAATAAAGATGCAAAAAAATAAAGATTAATTGACTATGGATTAAGATTGCTTACCAAAAACTCAGATTTTTATCATGATGTTTGCTTGATTAACATGACATGGATTCACAGACTCAATGATAGTATGAAGACTTAGAGAGCTTATGAGAATGTTGATTATATTGACATAGATATTTTATGGTTTATTTTTTTAGTTTGGCCATGGAGGATGGGTTAGTTTAAATAACCCATGGAGTTAAGATCAATGGAAAATATTTGAAGTTGGGATGAAGAGGATCAACGATTGAGGATTATCTAAGGAATTAAAAATTCCTTGGAAGCCTCTATAATAGAGGATTGTAGAGAGAAAAGGATAAGATAGCGAGGATTATATAATTGGATAATTCTATAATCTATTATGGGGATAAAAATATTTGTAGGTGATTAGGCACTAGGGATGTAGGAAAGCCCAAGAATAAGCTAGGGTAAGTGGTATTAGAATTTAAAATTCTAGTATAATAGACAAGTGGGATTAGTTAGTGGATAATATATGATTATAAGAATTAATAAGTTGGTGGGGATAATATAATGCTAGTGGATGATAAATAAAGAAAGGATATGTTAGATAAATGACTCGAAGGGACATAATTAGAAGAGATAAATGAGATAAGCAGAATTAGTGTTGAATAATAGTAATATGAGTGATGATAAATAAAGTGATAAAATTTATATGTATACATATTATCTCTCTTTTAAATTAAATTTAAAGTGGATGAAGTTGAAGGAGTAATGGTCTTTCAAATAAAAACTATTTCATCTATGAATGTTAGTAAATAATGTTATGGATATGATGCCACCTTGAGAGAACATGAAGGGAGTAAGAAGTTGGATTACCACTCAAAAAGAATAAATTAAGGGTGGCATGTGACAAATAGACAAGGGTATGGGATGATGTATGTGACATATAGGATGAATAAAATAGAATCGATATAAGTAGTGAGTTATAAATTGATGATGCTCCTAGACAAGACATATGCATAGGGAGTGGAAATGGCTATGTCATGGTTGTTAAAACATCCCAAGGGGGAATAAAATATAATAGGATGATGATAAGACAAAATTAAACTAGATTTAGACATAACCCAAGTAAGGACACATGTAATGGAAAGCTTTGAACCAATATAAGACTGATTTTATAAGATGAATGATGAGTATATCTAAAGGCTAAAGTCAAGTGGTATATGAGAGAGAATAATTAATATGGTTGAGTGACCATGAGAGGAAGAAAAAATAAATAATTTCATTACAATGAATTGAATCAATGAGATACAATGTGATTGATAATAATGTTTCCCCTAGCAAGGACATGTGCAAGGGAGTAAGAGATGATAATAAAGTTATGATCTTGATTATGCCCCATTTGGAGGTGGGAAACTATAAAATTTAAATGATGAATTGAGTAATCAATGATAATAGCTTAATATGGGAATAAAATATGTAAGTTTTAACTCTTTAGGACCATTCAATAGGTGTGGGAGATTGATGAACAAATCATGGAGATGATTGTGAGGATGGTGATTGATGAATAGACGTATTGATTAATGATTGATATTATATATCAAAGATTTGACTAATGTAAGACATGGGGATGATGAAGAAGAAGATAGATAGGATGAAAAATGATTGGAAAAGAGGTGAGAGTGGCTGAGCTGACCTTAGAAATGTTATGTGACTAAGTGATACCTACATAGTTTAAAAAATCCCCAGGCCAATGTAGTTTGGACTAGATGGTAGATGACAAGATATATTACTGAAAGAAGATGGAAATTTTTTTACATATGATATTTTTTAGATAGAGGATGTGAATTATATGAATATAAAAGGATTAGGAGATATGAATGGATATTAGATGAGTGGATTGGGATGATTAATTTGATGATGGAATTGATATGATTAGATGAGTAAGCAAGTGATAGAGGATAAGATAAATTGAGTGTGTAGATGATTAAGCCATCATCACTATAATAAAGCTAATTATAGTTTAAGAAATATGATGTAAATATATCAATAGATAGTATTCCCCATTATATAAGTATGACCAAGAGGACATGGTTCCAAAGTGCATAAAAAGGGGCAAATAGTGAACTCTATATCATTGAGGGAACCTAAAAGCATCATTGTAACTTTTGGTGTCATCATACCATCCTCATTCATTTATTCATAGAAAAAAATATTCATGATGAAAATAATGAAAACATAATACTTTAGACACCTAAATTGTGTCGACTCCCCTTGGTCCATTACACATCTTATTAATTTAAAATAAATTACTTATTTTAAATTAATGACATCACCCTAGACATCTCACCTTGGACACATTGCCCTTAGACCATTTCTCACCCTATGAGTCACCTATGAACTATTCTCACTCCCTCCTAACCTCCTAACTAACTCTCATTCGTAATAAGATTGCCTTTTGACCGTTCTCCAATGGCAAATGCACTTGGCAGATGGAGGAATGGGCAAAGGGCTAAAAACAACCCTTTTACCCATTCTCTAACCAATGACGTCAGTCAACTATCAGCCGATGCCAATGGGATCACCGACATCGGTTACATAAATCAACTTCTAACTTTGAGTTAGCCCTCTTGGACTCTCTTAGGTCACTCTCTTCCAGACTCTCTCTCTCTCTCTCTCTGCCCAGACTTTGAGACATCAACATGCACACTCTGAGACCAATCATCAGAATTCAACTAACGCTCCCTTGGTTATAGAAACTCTATGCAAGTCACTCCAGATCGAACTAAAACATTGCACGAGGACCTTGACATCGGCTGAAACAGGTATAGGCATTCAAACACCTCTGGTTCTCCACCAAGTAGAGCTAAGTATTCTTCTGTCCCATTCTTCAGTAATTTATAATACATTAGTAATTAGTTTCTATTTACTATTTCTAAATACTATCAACCAAACCTGACTTCTTCTCAGAGAGGTTGAGAGGCCTTCCCCATATCTTTATCCTCTTTTTAAACCTATCATCTGCCTTTGTCCTTCTGTGGACCTTATTCATCTCCCTTCAACCCTGCACAGACCTTTAAACTCCTAGACCCCTTTGTCAACCACAGACATTACCCTCAGACCCGTCCAAGGCCCATTGCCCCTACCGACATCAATAGCATAACTGATGTTGGCAATATTGACCAACCGATGATGGTAGACTAACTGATGTCAGTGACTATGACAGATAGATTGTAGGAATCAGGTACGTGTTATCTTTATTTCTCTTTCTTATTCTTTCACCATTTCTTTTCTTACAACATCCTTTTTGTCAAATAAGTGGACTGTCATCCCTCAAGGAAGTCTTTGCACTTTTGGGACCAAGCATATTGCTTGGAAGTCCACCATATCTCTATCTAACAATTTCTTTGTTTGAGTCTTATTTTCTCTTCAAGTGTTTCCTCCATAGCCAAAGAGGAGCTCTTTTAATGTCTGGATACAATGCATAACTTAATCTGGGTAACGTACAAACCCTTGACTCTTAACCTTTAGTTTCTTTCTTCTTCTGAATATAATTAGTGAAAAATGAGTAGAAACATTCTGGCATGCCCAGTGGGACCCTAGAGTTTTCCTTGGTTTCATTTCTTCTAAAAGCAAACTTTCATATAGATGCATTAGATTCTCTTCTTGCATCCTTCTTCTATCTACACCTTTGACATATCCATTATTCATCAAGACCTCTCAACCAACACAACCCAAGATTTCTATCTTGGGCACATCTCAACCACCATCTCTAGGGGAAATTCCTCCTAACCTCTCTAGTCCACATGATGTTTGGTATAAATGACTTGTTGACTACTTGACATATTCTATCATCCCTCCTAACCTCTCTGGCAATAGATGGTAGGCTTTTATCAAGAGTACTGCTTGCTACACCATGCTAAGGGGTCTTCTCTACAAATGAGGTCTCAACGGCCTCCTTCTTCAATGCCTGACCACCACTGAGACTTCCTACATCATCAAACAAGTCCATGATGGGCTTTGTGGGGGACATTTCAGTGGTAATGCACTTGCTAAGCGCATCCTCCACTTGGGCTATTATTGGCCCACTCTTAACCAAGACTGCAAAGACTGTGTTCAGCATTGTACTAAATGCCAACAACATACCAACCAACTTCATGACCAACATCGAATAAACCATGACCACAACAATAATCTAAAAGAGCGAGATTCAAAAATCAAAAATCTCATCTTTAAAGAATCCCAACATGTGACCAATTTAGAACGAAGCGAATGGGGCAAGTTTGCTCCTAATTGACTTGGACCTTACATAAATATGCACAAGCATGGATCAAGTACTTATCATCTATCTTCTCTCGAAGGCCGGCCAGAACCTAAGCTCCTTACTACCTTACATCTTTGACCATTTTTCTGTTAGTCAAGTAATCATTCACTTGACGTTTAACTTGAGCTCATCCCTTGAGCAACCACTATCATTGTCATGCCTATTTATTTTAACCATTTTTCCAAACATTTGTCAACCCTTTTGTCAAGCATGAATGCTTTGTCCTAATAAAAGGGAAACCCTTACACCTCTATAGTCTAGTCCATGACAAAAATTTAGTCAAAAACAAAGCCACATAAAACTAGGATGCCAAAATATTCCAAGGTCATAAACTATCAATGTAGACTGCTCCCTTAAAAGATAGCTACATAATTTTTGTAATTAATAGACTACCCCCTTGAAGGACAGCTATTCAAAGACATCAAAACATACAAAGCAAACTATAGACCACTCCCTCGAAGGATGGTTATGCCCACATATTGATACAAACACAGCACCCAACATGACCACAAAACAAAACAACATCCCCAAGTAGACTTCCCACATTGATCAGTCTACCATATATAAAAAATAAAAAATAAATAAAATGACTAACAAACTATTAAGTCATAGACGTGTCTATAGTCATTCTCAAGGTCACCTATAAAAGGGGCAAAGTCATCCCTGCTAAAAAGGGTTGCGCTATCCTAACATATCACATCATCACACCTATTACCCCAACATACTCAAGGGATTTTGATCTCACTTAATGTCAAGTGATTCGAATACTTCTCTAACATAAACCAATGGTCAACGATGTAATGCATGAACATGGATTTTGTTTCCAAAAACCTTATCTATGCTATCATTATAGTCCTTGTCAATGAAAGAGCAATGCACCTTTCACTTCTTACACACTTTGGTCACATATAACCAAAACAAACCAAACCGAACCCGAACATTTTCTAGCATGATATCATCATCCACACTAGTTTCTATGGAAATCAATACACATGGAAACTACACACAATTTATGTCAATCATATACCATCACCAGTATAGAAACTTGCTGAAGCATAAATAATCTCAATTCATTTTTAGTAGACACCATTACCAATATGGAAAATTGCTAGGGATGAAAAACCACATAACCAATGTTATAGAATACACCATCACACAATATGGAAAAGGCTATAACATCATCATCTCATTTAATTTTTAGCAAACACCATCACCAATATGGAAAATTGCTAGGGATGAAAAACCACATAACCAATGTTACAAAATACACCATCACATAATATGGAAAAGGCTGTAACATCATCATACATTCATCATTTCAAGCATGTACCATCACATGTATGGGAAATGCTAAAAACACTAACCTAACCAAAACAATTATCAACCACTTTGACTCTTCTTCCAAACTACATTGGCTTGAGGCCCTTAAAATAGGGGCTATGTAGGTAGCACTCAATTGACATGGAGTCTTCCAGGGTTAGCTCAACCATTCACCCGATCATCTCTCTAAAGACGTCAACCATTCATTTGTTCATCTATTTGATGGACCAACCATATAACTTTTAACCATGACTTAACCTAGTCCAAACTCATGACCAAACAACCAGCCCTAACACTGTAGAAGTCACCTTAGACTTCTCATGGGGCACATTGAAGATCACATATATATCCCTAACCATATAACACAACCATTGAGATCACTTATATCTCAACCTGAATTGACCAACAATCTTGGAGATCGTGACTATCTCCTCAGACTACACCCACTTTCGAGACAACTTTGCCTTGGTTGTTTTTATTGCATATGCTACCTCATGAATAGTTAGCAAATTATACGCACCTCACATTATGACCCTCATAAGTATCGGATCACACCCAAGTTGATCCCCACTTCTTGTGACATTTTCATGTTTTCTAGGAGCACTTCCTAAGCCCATAATACTTGGAACACGATGACCATTGGAGCTACAGCTTTGATCATTTAACCCAATTAGCTACGACTAAAATCTAGGGACCAGTTACTTCAATTTTAGCACTCCTCAACCTTGCATGTGACAATTTGACCTACCTATCACATGAAGTGGTATACGTGCAATCTCAACTATTGTAGCATTCACACTCCAACTTCACCATACCCATCCACTGCCTATCAAATCAACACCTGATATCAGGTTACCTTCCCTCGACTCTTGCTTTGAGGGGGAATACCTCATCCCACACCTGGGGCAACCTACACTTATTTTATCTTGCAGTTCATTAGAACAACTAACAAGACAAAAAAGAACTCATCCCATACTTGGGGCAACCTACACTTATTTTTGTCTTATAGTTCGTCAGAACAACCAATAGGACAAAAAAGACCTCATCCCACACCTGGGGCAACTTACTCCTATTTTTGTCTTGCAATTCGTCAGAACAACCAACAAGACAAAAAAGGGCAAATATAGACACCAAAATTGTGTCAACTCCCCTTGGTCCCTTACACACTTTATTAATTTAAAATAAACTACTTATTTTAAATTAATGAAATCACCTAGACATCACCTAGACACCTCACCATGGACACCTCACCTTGGACACCTCACCCTTAGACCATTTCTCACCCTATGAGTCACCCAAGACTTATTCTCACTCCCTCCTAACCTCTTAACTAACTCTCATGTGTAATAAACTTGCCTTTTGACCGATCTCCAATGGCAAATGCACTTGGTAGATGGAGAACGGGCTATTAGCCCTTTTACCCATTCTCTAGCTGCCGACGTTGGTCAACTATCAGTTGATGCCAGTGGGATCGCTGACGTCAGTTACATAAACTAACTTCTAACATTGAGCTTCTCACTCGGACTCTCTCTAATCACCCCCAGACTCTCTCTCTCTCTCTTCAACCCCAAACTCTTGGACATCGATGAGACTCTCTAAGATGGATCATCAGAATTTGACTAACGCTCCCTTGGCTATAGAAACTCTATGCAAGTCACTCTAGATTGAACTAGAACATTTTATGAGGACCTAGACATTAGCCGTAATAGGAATAAGCATTCAAACACCTCTGGTTCTCCACCAAGCAGAGCTAAGTATTCTTCTATTTCATTCTTTAGTAATTTAGAATACATTAGTAATTAGTTTCTATTTACTATTTCTAAATACTATCAACCCGACCCGACCTTCTTCCTGGAAAGGCTAAGAGGCCTTCCCCATATTCTGACCCTCTTCTCACACCTACCCTCTATCTTTGTCCCTCCTAAGACCCTATCCACTTTCCTACAACCCTACACAAACCTCCAAACTACTAGACTCCTTCTGTTGACCATAAACATAACCTGAGACCCGTCCAAGGCCCATTGCCCCTATCGACGTCAGCAGCCTAACCGATGTTAGCAACATTAACCAACTGACGATGGTAGACTAACCGACATCGATGACTGTGGCAGACTGATTTTAGAGAATAGGTATGCGTTGTCTACTTTCTCTTTCTTAGTCTTTCACCATTTCATTTTATATAAATCTCTTTTCTCTTAAATAGTGGACTGTCATCCCTTAAGGAAGTCTTTACACTTTTGGGACCGAGCATATCGCTTGGCAATCCACCATATCTTTGTCTAACATTTTCTTTATTTGAGTTTCTTTCTCTCTATAGGTGTGTCCTCCATAGCCAAAGAGGGGCTCCTACAAAGTCTGGATATGGTGCACAACTTAATTCAGGTAATGTACAAACCCCTGACCATAATCCTTAGTTTCTTTTTCTTCTGAATGTAAATAGCAAAAATGAGTAGAAACATTCTGGCACGCTCGGTGGGACCCTAGAGTTTTCCTTGGGTTCATTTCTTTTAAAAGCAAACTTTCATATAAATGCATTAGATTCTCTTCCTACATCCTTCTTCTATCTTTTTCTTTTAAAAAGAAACCATTAGCAGGAATTAAAAAGAATCTTTCTTTTTATTCTTGTCATTTCTTACCTGCATCTTAGAGTAGTGAAAATTCATACTCTTAACCTCTTCTCAATTGTCTGCATGTGAACAAAATATTTCAATTTGGGTTAAAAACATATTGTATTTCATTCTTGCTTGAATGCATATTTAGCTCATCTAGTAATTAAACGCATTATGAATAAATCGTAGTGCACATATGTTACACAACCAGACCACATTCACAAATCAAACATCTAAACATACCTGAGACAAGGCCCGTCTAGGATTTCATCACCTAGAAGATACCTTACCCTTCCTAGAGATCCTACTTGGACTTCACAACCAAGGGGAGGACCCACTCTATTCTCTTGTAGAGTATAAACTATAGGCGAAGTATATATTGGCTTAGTGGCCCAGCTCGGCTCTGGGTTCGTGAAGTGAAAGGAGCAAGCCCCAGCACCAAGCCACGTACGAAACCTAACACATATTTTTGAGCACCAAAACATAACTTTAAACCAACCATAGACTTCCTCTTTAGGACCCATTCTAAAAGCCCAATTCCCAAACACATTCTTCTAAGGCTTAAGCCACCACGACTCTAAAATTTATTCTTAGGAATTTAACGTTTAGAGGTTGCTTGCCATCATCTTTTCTGCTATTCTTATCTAATTTTTTGATCTGGTAAGGATGTATTATTCTGAGGTATAAAAACAACTCAGAATTTCTTTTTATTCCAAAAACATTTAGTTTTCTGAGTTTCCAGAAATACACAAAAATTGACATTGGTTTTTCCACTGACATCGGCAACTCATCTTCACCGACATCAATTTTTCCACCAACAACGGCAACATATCTTCACCGACATCAATTTTTCCATCGACGTCAATCACTATCAACAAATTTTCTTTTCAAAATAACAAGCTTAAAACCTGACTTTCTTGTTGTTAAACACAACTTTTGGTTTTCTAAAATTGAAACACACCTTTTCTGGAACCTAGACCCTTTTTGACTTGAATGGTTTTGACACGTAGTCAAGCCAAATCTCTTGTTAACCATGCAAGGTAACAACCACTTCCACCTTTGCCTTTCATATCAAGTCCTCTAATGGAGTATACTTCAGAAACTGAGCATACTCCTATCCAACCAACCCCCAATCAGCATCTAGTTATTCCCGAAGGGGATCAAGACTTTGAGAGATTCCTTGACCATAATGCCAAGGCTCTCCAACACTATCTTTTGAGAAGTGAAATGCGAGACCCTTCAAGTAATCTTGTTTATGGGATGCCAACTTCCTTGGTTAAAGCGATAATGATATCATCAGCCTCCGCTACCTAGCCCATAATCACTCAAGCCATTATCTTGACCAATAACCCAACCATGGCCAATGTTCAAGATTTGGCCTCCCCTTCCATTTTTTGGGCCTACCTCCATCGGGATTTTTGTGCCCCCTCAACCACAAACAATTCAACCAAGTTTGACACCTTTTTAGAACTTGATTATCTCTACCCCACCCACTCTTGCCCCCATCAATACAAGAGTGACTACCTATCCTTTTACTAGTGTCACCACTATTCAACCACCTTTGGTGACATCTAGTCAACTTGTGCCCTCCAACTTCACGGCACAATCCCCCTTGGCCTCAACATCAGTCCCTATGATGAACTACCAATATGTTGCGTCTATACAAATGCAACCAAGTACGTCATATGCCACTCCTAACACATTTTAGGTACCTTACAACCTAGGGGGTTCCCCTCTTACCAATCTATCAGCATATCTAATTAAGATGCTAATGGATAAGATGTCCAATGTTGAGACATCCATTTCTGGTTCAAGCAATGTTCTTTCATACAAACAAATATGCAACGAACCCATCCACCCTTCAGTCCTTATTAGACCATACTCTAGCCAGTGGGAACTCCCCAAATTTACTCGCTTTCAGAGTAAAGAGGACCCATAACAACATCTATGAGTGTTTAGACATGCTTGTTACCTTATAGCACATGATGATGCGTTACTACTTCACATATTCCCCATGTCACTTTCTGGTGCTGCCCTTGACTGGTATAGCTCCATTACCAGTCATTCTCTCTTTTCTTTCACTCAACTCACACAACTATTCCTTGACCACTTTTCAATCAATATCACTAAAAAGGTCTCCATCACAGACCTATATTCTATTAAATAATTCAACGATGAATTAATCACTGACTTTGTTGCCTGTTGGAGAGGTTTGATCAACCAACTCTCCTTTTCTTTACCTCAAATTGAGCTCATTGAGCTCTTTTCAAGAGCATGTGCCAAGCACATCTCTTCCACTTTGTGGGTTTAAACTTTCCACACTTTTGATGAAGCTTTCACCATGGCCTGAAAGCTTAAACTCCATGCAGTCGAAGAAGACAAGGTCACATTGCGTAGCAAAAATAACAACACAAAATCCAATGACCCTTCTTCATCCAAACCTTCTTCTTCCCACTCCAAGTCTAAAGGAGCGGCAAATGCTATGGTACTTAGGTCATCATCCTCTACCACAACCAACCAACCTCAGCCCTCCACATCAGAATACATCACAAAATAATTCCAACAATGATATATACAGTGTCAATACACTTCAATAAGAGAATCATACGCTTTCGTGTTGGATAAACTCATCAAGCAAGGAGTCCTTAACCTCCCACAAATCTGACCACCTCAATTTGACCCCTCAAAATCCATCCCTACATGGTATAGGGAAAATGACTTTTGCAACTATCATTGTGTCAAGGGTCATGATACAGACAACTGCAAAACCTTTAAAAACATCATTCAAGACATGTTAGACAAGGGGGATCTTGTTTTGGATAACCTGAATGCACCAGCTAACTAAAACATGGATGTCTTTAGACAACCATTTCCTAACCATCCCCCTAGTTAGAATAACATTTAGACCATAGCCAATGACCTTCAAGAGTGTAATATAAACATGATCGACATGGTTTCTAACCAACCTCTCCTACAATCTGAAGAGGTTAATCAACCTATTTCTCCACCATGGGTAGAAGAGCCTTTTTCTCCTATTTGTCTTTCATAGATGGAAGATAATCCTCCATCCACCCCTCTTTCACATGTAAGAGAGGTTACTTTAACCTCTCCCATATTGGAGGATGTTTTGATGGCACCAACACCAGTGGCCTTGCCCTCATCCTTGTTATCATCAATGGAGGATCATACTTTCCTAGCTCCTCGACCACACGTTGACGCCATGATCATTCCTACACTCTATCCTCTTGAAGAGCCACATTCTCCATCCCCTTCTCTGTCGAGAGAGGAACTTGCCACCTCACCCACTTTGGCCGAAGAAGATCCAGTGAAGGTAGACTTGAACCACACCCTGCACAGTAGTGGTCCTCAAACCGTTTTAAAGAAGGATACTAAACCACATCAGAGAACTCCTCCCCCACCATCACCATTACCATCTATTTTGGGTCCACATCCTTCTACTTTAAAAGGAGTGCTCCCTATTCCAACACCTCATAGAGGAAAATTGCCTCCATTACTCCCTCAACTCATCAAAAACATATTTCTTCCAACAAATTCAGCACCTCTCACCAAGAAAGTGCCATCTACATGTATGTCCACACTGCCAACCAAAAAGATGGTATGACAAACTCCTCTTACAACTCCTAAATAGAAGTTGTGAACCCCTACTGTAACAATGAGTGTAAAGCCATTAAGGGGATCCTATGCTTCGATGTTATGTCATTTGTTGCAGTCCTCTAGCATCACTCTTCCACCCATTAAACCATACCAACCTCTCAAAACAAAACCATCTTGGTTCGATGACACTCAAATCTGCTGGTATCATCGCACACTTGGACATGATACTGAGCATTATTGTGCCCTTAAGGTTGTCATTAACCAACACCTAAAAAAGGACACCCTTCCCATTGTGGAGTCTCCTAATCACTTTTTTGACAAATCACTGACACCATCACATGCCTCCCAAACCTCCTCACCTAAATCAAGATCCCAACACAAGACTATGGTCCCTCAACCACCTTTATTTGAAATCAACACAATTAATGTGGCCACCAAGCCTCAAACTGTGCAAAATAAAGGAAAAGACAAAGCTTATACACCTTGGACATATCCATTCATCAAGCCTTCTCAACCAACACAACCTAAGATTTCTATATTGGGCACATATCAACCAACATCTCTGGGGGAAATTCCTCCTAACCTCTCTAGTCCACATGATGCTTGGTATAAGCGACTTGTTGACTACTTGAAATATTCAATTATCCCTCCTAATCTCTCTTGTAATGGATGGCGAGATTTTATCAAAAGTACTAATCGCTACACCATGCTAGGGGGACTTCTCTATAAATGAGGCTTAGATGGCCTCCTTCTCCAATGCCTACCAACCACTGAGACTTCCCATGTCATCAAACAAGTCCATGATGGGATTTATGGGGGACATTTCAGTAGTAACTTGGTTACCAATCGCATCCTTTGCTTGGGATATTATTGGCCCACTATTAACCAAGACTACAATGACTATATTCGGCGTTGCACCAAATGCCAACAACATACCAACCTACTTCACATCCAACATCGACCAAACCATGCCTACAACAAAAATTTGAAAGAGCAAGATTTTAAAATTGGAGATCTCATCCTTAAAGAAAACCAACATGTGACCAATTTAAAATGAAGCAAACGGGGCAAGTTTGCTCCTAATTGACTCAGACCTTTCATCATAATGCACAAGCATGGATCAGGGACTTGTTGTTTGTCTTCTCTAGAAGACTGGCTAGAACCTGAGCCCCTTAATGCCTTACATATATGACCATTCTACTATTAGTCAAGTAATCATTCACTTGACATTTAATTTGAGCTCGTCCCTTGAGCAACCCCCATCATCATCATTCCTATTCCTTTTAACCCTTTTTCCATACATTAGTCAACCCTTTTGTCAAGCATGAATGCTTTGTCTTAATAAAAGGGAAACCCATAAACCTCTATAGTCAAGTCCATGACCAAAAGTTCAGTCAAAAACAAAAATAAAACTGGGATGCCTATTCAAAAGGTTATAAACTATAAATGTATACTGCTCCCTCGAAGGACAGCTACATAATTGCTGTAATTAATAGACTGCTCCCTTGAAGGACAGCTATTCAAAGACCTCAAACATACAAAGCACACTATAGACCACTCCCTTAAAGGATGGCTATGCCTAAATTTTGATACATACATAGCAACCTCTCAGAAGCTTCTCGCATCGATCAGCTTCAACATGACCATAAAACAAAACAAGACAACATCCCCAAGTAGACTTCCCACATTGATCAGTCTACTAAAAAAACTGACTGACAAACTAATAAGTCATGGACTTACCCATAGTCATTCTTAGGGTCACTTATAAAAGGGGCAAAGTTATCCCTGCTAAAAAGGTTACCCTATCCTCACATATCACATAATCATATCTATCACCCCAACATACTCAAGGGATTTTGAGCTCACTTAACATCAAGTGATTCAAATACTTCTCTAACATAAACTAATGATCAATGATGTAATGCATGAATGAGGCTTTTGTTTCTAAAAACCCTATCTATGCTATCATTATGGTCCTTGTCAATGAAAGAGAAACACGCCTTTCACTTTTTACATCTTCATCACAACCAAAACCAACCAAACCAAACCAAACCAATCCCAAACATTTTCAGACCACTAACATGACATCATCATTCACACTAGTTTCTATGGAAAATAATACACATGGAAACCATCAACCAAACACAATTTATGTCAAGCATATACCATCACCAATATGGAAACTTGCTGAAGCATAAATAATCTCATTTCATTTTTAGCATACACCATCACCAATATGGAAAATTGCTAGGGATGAAAGACCATATAACCAATGTTACAGAATACACCATCACACAATATGGAAAAGGCTGTAACATCATCATACACTCATCATTTCAAGCATGTACCATCACACATATGGGAAATGCTAAAAACACTAACCTAACTACATTGGCTTAGCTTGGATTAGCTCGGCCATTTGCCCGATCATCTCCCTAATGACGTCGGCCATTCATTCATTCATCTACCTGACAGACCAACCATATAACCTTTAACCATGACTTAACCTAGTATATCTCAAAGTCAACTTCTCATGGGGCACATTAGAGATCACATACATCTCCCTAACCATAACAAACACAATTTGAGATTACTTATATCTCAAACTGACTCGACTAATGACCTTGGAGATCGTGACTATCTCCTCAGACCACGACCACTTCTGAGACAAATTTGCCTTGGTTGTTTTGACTGCATATATGCTACCTCATGAATAGTTACCAAATTGTATGCACCTCACATTATGACTCTCATAAGTATCAGATCATGCCCAAGTTGATCCCCACTACTTGTGACATTTTTATGTTTTCTAGGAGCACTTCCTAGCCCAGATACTTGGAACATGATGACCATTGGAGCTATAGCTTTGATCGTTTAACCCAATCAGCTATGACTAAAGCTGGAGACCAGTTATTTCAATTTTAGCACTCCTTGACCTTGCCTATGACAATTTGACCTATCTATCATGTGAAGTGGTATACATGCAATCTCAACTATTGCAGCGTTCACACTCTAACTTCACTATACCTATCCATTGCCTATCAAATCAGCACTTGATATTAGGTTACCTTCCCTCGACTCCCACTTTGAGGGGGGATACCTCATCCCAAACCTGGGGCAACCCACACTTATTTTTGTCTTGCAGTTCATCAGAACAACCAACAAGACAAAAAGTACCTCATCCCAAACCTAAGGCAACCCACACTTATTTTTGTCTTGTAGTTCATCAGAACAACCAACAAGACAAAAAGGACCTCGTCCCATACATGAGGCAACAACACCTTATTTTTGTCTTGCAATTTGTCAAAACAACCAACAAGACAAAAAGGGGCAAATGTAGACACCTAAATTGTGTCAACTCCCCTTGGTCCCTTACACATCTTATTAATTTAAAATAAATTACTTATTTTAAATTAATGACATCACCCTAGACACCTCACCTTGGACACCTCACCTTGGACACCTCGCCCTTAGACCATTTCTCACCATATGAGTCACCTATGAGCTATTCTCACTCCCTCCTAACCTCCTAACTAACTCTCATGTGTAATAAGCCCACCTTTTGACTATTCTCCAATGGCAAAGGCACTTAGCAGATGGAGGAATGGGCAAAAGGCTAAAAATAGCCCTTTTATCCATTCTCTAGCTGCCAACATTGGTCAATTGTCAGCCGATGCCAGTGGGATCACCGACATCAGTTACATAAACTAATTTCTAGCATTGAGTTAGCCCTCTTAGACTCTCTTAGGTCACTCTCTCTCAGATTCTCTCTCTCTCTACCCAAACTTCAAGACATCAACTGATCCAGGCATCAATTCAGGCGACAATTAAGGTGACAGTTCCACCCCAATTGATGACGAAACTTCCGGGAGCCATAACTTTTGCACCGTAGCTCCAATTGACTCGCCGTTTGAACCGTTGGAAAGCTAGGAATGAGGGGAACATCGTGAAATGGCATTGAGCTCCGCTCAATGAAGTTTGACCCCCGAAAACCCAACGGAAGTGACTCAAATTTCAATTTTAATAGTGCTGTCTAAAAATAGTAAGTTTCTAAAAATAGTAATTTCTTGAATTATGTATTGTTTTAAATATTGGAAGTCGTACCACTTCATCTCCCTCGAGATTGGTGACCTTCCACATCCTTCCCATGCTTTCAAATTGTGTATAAAAGAATAGGTAACCCGAAATGTGAAGACAGACATCTCTTCCCAGAGATAAGCATAATTCTGTATTGCGATTTTGAGTAATACTACATCTCTTCTCAGAGAATTCATTGTTATTGTGTTATTTCTATGTTATTGTGATATTTATCAACCAAAACTTCTGAGTTTTGGATCAGTGGTATCAGAGCGGTTTGTCTTGAGAGTGTATGATCCCGAGGACGAGGTCAGGCTATAAGAAGCTTGGGTGGGAAACAACTGAGCTTCCAAATTCTCCACCTGTTCGCTCCAGACGACCTCAAATGGCGGACGACACCGAGACATCTGATCCTTTTAAGGAAATGGTGAATGAGGCCCTCCAACGGCAACAAGCACAGATGCTACAACAATTTGCCCAAATTCTTCAAACACTTCCGATGGGAAATCCTGGCTCCGCGGCTCCACTTCCTGGCTCTTCATCCAGGGAACGACCTTTCAGTGCCCCAACACCCTTCAAGGTCCAGGTAAATTTTGATATTCCTACATTTGAGGGTAAAATCAATGCTGATGCAGTAGAAAATTGGTTAGATCAACTGTCTTCCTACTTCTCTGTAAATAAGTTTACCGATGGAGAAAAGATTACTTTTGCTCTTTTGAAATCAACATTGCCTGTGAAAAATTGGTGGGAAGTGTGCAAAAAGAGGTTCAGCACAGATGACATTGGCCTTGAGACGGAACCTACCTGGGATGATTTTGTAGAAGCAGTGAAAGAAGAGTACTATCCCATCGGAGCATATGATGATCTCTACATACAGTGGCAACAACTTCGCCAAGGTAAGGACCAATCTGTTCAAGATTACACAGACACTTTTCATTCTTTGTCTGCAAGGTTGGGCATTCAAGAAAGTGAGAAACATAAGACTCTCAAATATCGTGGTGGACTACAATGGTACATACGGGGGGAAATGGAACTTTTCAATTTGGAAACCCTCGGTGAAGCATACAAATTTGCAGTGAAGATTGAACAGAAGAATGGCAGAAAGAATACGAAGAGTCAACCCTCAAAATGGAAAAGTGATAAGGAAGGTCAAACACGAGGCCCAAATTGGAAGCAAAAGGAGTTTCAGGATAAGAAATCCCAGAAAGGGAAGACTGGAAAATGGTGTGATCACCACAAAACTGGGACCCACTCCAAAGAAGAATGTCGGGCCATTAAGTCTGATCCAAAACTCAGAAGTTTTGGTTGATAAATATCACAATAACATAGAAATAACACAATAACAATGAATTCTCTGAGAAGAGATGTAGTATTACTCAAAATCGCAATACAGAATTATGCTTATCTCTGGGAAGAGATGTCTGTCTTCACATTTCGGGTTACCTATTCTTTTATACACAATTTGAAAGCATGGGAAGGATGTGGAAGGTCACCAATCTCGAGGGAGATGAAGTGGTACGACTTCCAATATTTAAAACAATACATAATTCAAGAAATTACTATTTTTAGAAACTTACTATTTTTAGACAGCACTATTAAAATTGAAATTTGAGTCACTTCCGTTGGGTTTTCGGGGGTCAAACTTCATTGAGCGGAGCTCAATGCCATTTCACGATGTTCCCCTCGTTCCTAGCTTTCCAACGGTTCAAACGGCGAGTCAATTGGAGCTACGGTGCAAAAGTTATGGCTCCCGGAAGTTTCATCATCAATTGGGGTGGAACTGTCACCCGAATTGTCGCCTGAATTGATGCCTTACACATCTTATTAATTTAAAATAAATTACTTATTTTAAATTAATGACATCACCCTAGACACCTCACCTTGGACACCTCGCCCTTAGACCATTTCTCACCATATGAGTCACCTATGAGCTATTCTCACTCCCTCCTAACCTCCTAACTAACTCTCATGTGTAATAAGCCCACCTTTTGACTATTCTCCAATGGCAAAGGCACTTAGCAGATGGAGGAATGGGCAAAAGGCTAAAAATAGCCCTTTTATCCATTCTCTAGCTGCCAACATTGGTCAATTGTCAGCCGATGCCAGTGGGATCACCGACATCAGTTACATAAACTAATTTCTAGCATTGAGTTAGCCCTCTTAGACTCTCTTAGGTCACTCTCTCTCAGATTCTCTCTCTCTCTACCCAAACTTCAAGACATCAACACACACACTCTGAGACCAATCATCAGAATTTGACTAACACTCCCTTGGTTACAAAAACTCTACGCATGTCACTCCAGATCAGACTGAAACATTACATGAGGACCTTGACATCAGTCACAATAGGTATAAGCATTCAAACACCTCTGGTTCTCCACCAAGTAGAGCTAAGTATTCTTCTATCCCATTCTTCAATAATTTAGAATACATTAGTAATTAGTTTCTATTTACTAACTCTAAATACTATCAACCAGACCTGACTTCTTCTCGAAGAGGTTGAGAGGCCTTCCCCATATCCTTATCCTCTTTTTAAACCTATCCTCTACCTTTGCCCTTTTATGGACCTTATTCATCTCCCTGCAACCCTGCACAGACCTTTAAACTCTTAGACCCCTTTGGCGACCACAGACAACCCTCAGACCCATCCAAGGCCTATTGCCCCTATTGACGTCGATAGCATAATCGACATCGGCAATATTGACCAACCAATGATGGTAGACTAACTGACCTCGGTGATTGTGATAGATAGATTGCAAGAATCAGGTACGCATTATCTTTATTTCTCTTTCTTAGTCTTCCACCATTTCTTTTCTTACAACATCCTTTTTGTCAAATAAGTGGATTGTCATCCCTCAAGGAAGTATTTACACTTATGGGACCAAGCATATCGCTTGGCAGTCCACCATATCTCTATCTAACAATTTATTTGTTTGAGTCTTATTCTCTCTACAGGTGTTTCCTCCACAACCAAAGAGGAGCTCCTACAACATTTGGATACGGTGCACAACTTAATCTGGGTAACGTACAAACCCCCGAATCTTAACCTTTAGTTTATTTTTTCTTCTGAATATAATTAGCAAAAAATGAGTAGAAACAAATACAATAAAATATATACATGATAAAGGACATGTAAACAAGTCAAACAATATACAAGCATACAAGTAGTACACCCAAGTGTCTACATGCAGTGTCAGTGTGTCTTCTCAAGTTGATGAGAGTTGATATGGTGATTAATTAGGTGATGTGTTAGATTAATTTGTTCATGAAAACATGAATTTGGATTAAGGATAAAATCTTGGACAAGGTATTGAAATGTATTACACTAGGTAACATGATTAGGATAAGTCTATAGAAAACACAAGACAAGATGACAAAATGATAAGACCATTAAAGATGACAAGATGAGATGTATGACTTAGGTCATAGGATAATATGATTGGGATACATAATAAATATGACAATATGGCACAATCCATGACAACTAATTAGTTTTTGTGTTTTATGGATTTTATAATTTAGGGTTTTTATTTCAATTTTTAGGGGTTTTTGAGAATATATATGTACATTATATAGAGGGGGTTACTAACAAAGGGAAAACTAGACCTACAAACCAGGATAAAGATGGATTTAATGATGGATGGGATGACAAAATGATGAGGTCGATATTAAAAGGGGATGAGAAGTGAGGGAGAATGGAGTAGGAATTTCCCACAACCACATCAAGAAGGAACCAAATATTGAATTACTTCAGTATGCATTGCTAGATATGCTAAGATTATTCAAATTAATTGCTCAAGACATTTTCCACTCCCTTATTAATGTCAAGACTATAAGAGATCATTTACATAACAACATGTAAGATATGATGGTAGATGATGGGTAGGAATAGTGGATTGAAGAATAAGATAGACAAAGATGAGATGGATGGGATTAACAAGGGATGGATTTTACCACCAAGTATTGATGTAAAATGCAAACAATATATTATTTTACCATTATCTAAAAAATTAGTTTTCATCATGATACTTACTCAAGGTTCTAAAAGACTAGTTTTCACCATTACATGAATGATTTATTTTTATTTTTTTTATAATAATGACTTTTTGACATTTCAATTTATTGGATAAGATCAAGATGAAAGATGCATAATTTTTTATGATTTTTATCCAATGCACATTCTAGAGATGTGTGATACTATGATCATGTTTTTTCTTATGTATGTATTGATGTCCATGTGATTTTTTATTGATTCTTGATTGAGACCCCTCCAAATACCTAGACCAGGTGTATTCATCAACCTATGAGAGGAAATGCTCCCATAGAAGATGATGTGAGGTATGAAATGGATTAGATTTTGATGTTGATGGGGGTGTATTAGACTTAAATGGATGGTATGAATTGATATGATTATGGGATCATAATGGGGAGGTGTGATGTGTGATTGTGGAGAGGTACTAGTAGTCACACACATTATTGGAGATGTTGGACATTCTATATTTGATTGGTGTCATATGAAAAAATACCGTAAGAGATTCAAGATGTGTTGACTTTGTAGCTCACTTTTGATGCAATTATTTGAAAAATTATCGATCGTACTGATAATGCTTTTGACATTAATTTGATTTTCAAACTTGATTATTTATTGATTGCCCCTGGTGCCTAATTTTGGGCTTCATCAAATGATATTTGACTTGATAGATGATGTTTATTTTGACTTTTATGGTCCCCTAGTGCCTAACATTAGGCTTCACTAGGGGGAGATGCTTTTTGATTTGGTTAATGATTTGACTTTTTTCTATTTTTGACTTGATGGATCAAAGCTAATTTGATTATCATGACTAACTTTTTGAATATGATGTTATACATATACATGTGTGTCACTTATTATGTTATTGGAGAGAGGGTCCAAATGATGTATGTTCCTATTCATCCTTATGGAGGGTGTTGATTAAATGATTAATGATAGGAAGAAAGGGGTCTATGATGGATGGAAGTTGGGGAGATGGTATGATGAACCTAACTCAAAATCAAGATATGAACAATTAAGACTTAATTAGGAACAAGAATGTTGAAAAAAAAGAAAGAACAACTTGAACAACATGAGATCAAGATATGAATAATAAAGATCTATGTTGACCATCAAGATGGACTTGGAAAAATAAACAAAGAAGCAAGACCAAATAGTAAAATAGAAAATCAAACAAAGAAACAAAACAAAGTGTTTTTCTAATTTCCTAAGTATCTTAACTAGATTAAGGATTAGGAGACATAAAATAGTCTAGCTTATGAAGTGGAAAGAGTGCACCAACTTAAAATGATCATAAGATGATGAGAGGGTAATGAAATGGGGACTGAGTTAAACTCAACATGAATTGAGCACAACATATGCAGTCCCATTAGGTCCTCAAGTCATAGTAATTTTGCCTACACAAAAGGTGATGAAAGACTAACCCGACCATAAAAAGTTCACAAATAAAGATGAATGATAAGGCAAAAGATAATAGTAATGACCAGATGATAAGATAATGCATGATAAAAATCCATTGTATCTAATTTTCCCATAGGTAGTTATAATTATGGAACAACATCATAATTTTTATTTTCCCAAAGTTGGTTATAATCAAGGGTATAAAAGACAATACTATTTTACCCATAGGTGGTTAATTTAGAGATACCAAATAATATTATATATGAAAGATCACTTGCCAGATCAAATGTCATAGCACTCCCATAGACTGTCATTCAACATGACATTTTAAAACTATTGAAACTAGATCAAAATAACCCTTTGAAAGTGAGAGAAGAACCAAAGGAACCAATATCAAAATGGGGTAAGCAAGATGGATAAAAATAATCCTTGGTCAATAATAAATACATGGTATAATGAAAATGATCTAAATAAAATTGGCTATAGCAGTAACAAAGTTACCCCCAAGTGATGTTAGCTTAGTGTGATCACAAAATGGCAAATTCATTTCTTAGGTTACTCACAAAATGGTGAGATCATGGTAAAGGTGAGTGAGCTAACCTTAACATAAATTGAGAACTACCTACATAGGCCCATAGGATCTCAAGTTAATGTAGTTCAAATAGAGTGATAAGTGGAACATAATTGTATAATATGCATAGAATAAAATGGTCTATATGGTTTCCCCTAATAGACAAGGAATGGTAATGGAAAATGGTAAATAACAAATGAAAAATTATTCTACTACTCTTGCTGATATGGAGATGCATGTCTTAGTCAACATATGAGATAATAGAAATGATCAATTATAAAAAAAATTGCTATCTAACACCTCATCAAAAGAGTTACTTTGTTAAAAACATGTTGCAAATTTGGTTTTTAATAATGTGTTCATGATCCTCCTTGGTTGTAAATTATGCTTCCTTCAAACATCAAGATAGGATATCTTTATAACCTTAGTAAATTATAATGCTGCTAGAGAAGTTAATGAATGTTAGGTACAAGATACATGGTATAAAATAGTAATGAATAGGTGGATGATAATGGAATGTTTAATAAATGAGGAAAAAATAAAGATCAGTATTTTTAGGCACACACAATGTTGTTGATTCTAGATTTGACATAATTCTGGTTGCGGTGGGGTCAAAGGTCTATGAAGATGCTTTCCTTAAACAACCAATTTTTGTTGTTGTTTTATCCTGAGAGTAATTTCCATATGATTATGTTGTAGATTGGAAGATATATTAATTTGATCTTGAATAATGTATTCATCAAGCAGTGAAGAAATTTTGTGTTAAGCTATTGGCACCTAAATGAGGTTTTCACTAATGAATTTGGTCCAAATATCCCATAGTACCTCTGAGAAGGTTTCATAAAGAGATATTAACATTTGAATTTGATTTTATTCTATCACCTCCAAAAAAGTTTCATTAAAAGATGTCAAGTTTGAACTTTGATTGTCCCCTAGTTCCTTTGAAAAGGTTTCACTAAAATATGGTTCTTCTATTGAATAAATGTGGTTTTATCCCCTTGATATTATATAAATGGCATGACACCATGGATGTAGTTCAACAAGGTGTGATTCTATCAGTCCCAATTGATGCTTGTGGGAGGTGGAATTTTAATATAATGGCTATGTTCGGTGGGGATAGTGGAAAGATGAATGTCAGCACAATCTTTCTAGAAGATACTAGGATGATTAGTGTCGATGCTGAAGTATTCATCATAAAAAATTAGATAAGGATCACATATATATTTAAATTTATCCTCAAGGCAATTGTAACCAATGTCATAACAACCATGACTATGATGTATCTCTAAAACTATGTCCAATTCAAGGGAATCTAAATTTAGTGTTGGTTCTAATAGTGATTCTTCTTTTGATGTTGATTAAAAAAGGGAACATACCTCTAATGTTGATTCTCCATTTGATGTGTTTATTTCTGTAATGATGTTTTTGATGAATGCTTGGTATTGAACAAGTAATGGCCTATGATGGCATAATGGGATCTATAAAAATTAACTCATGTAAGAAAGGTTTAACATATATTACCTTGTCTAAGTGAAGCCCTTAAAAGAGAGGGAACCACTCAAGGGACAACTCAACATAATCTAATCTATCAAAAGGAGACTCATCCACAAGTGGAAAAATATCAAGAGACAACTCTACATAGACTCACTTGTCAAGGAGATGAGGCTCTTCAAAAATAGGTAAAACATGAATAGGTGATTCATCATAGGTTAAATCATCAAAAATGGGTGTTTCAATAATAACATTGTGATCTTGGTTTACAATTGTTTGCAAAATATCAACCTTGAACACATTTTGGTCCTCATAAAATGGCTCTTAAAGAGGTAATGGTTGTTATTGAGGTTTGTAGATTGGCATATAATTTCTAAAGTGGGTAAGATTTGGCTTAGGGTAATAAATAGTTTTTGGTTCAATAATGGGATCTCTAAAAAAATAGACTATTGAAGAAGGGATCTCCAAAAAATGGTTTGTGGTTCAATAATAGGCTTAATAAATATAGGTGATGGACCTAGAATGGTAATAACTTGATGCTTCATAGTTTGGTTTCTCATGAAAATAAAAGGAGAGGGTCCTAAAATGATAGCCTTCATGCATTCAGGAGCTTGGTTTCTTGCACAAGATGAAAAAGAATAGCCTAAAATTCTAACCTTTATACATTATGGAGTTTGATCACTCGCATAAGCCTAAGGGGGATAACCTGGAATGGTAACCTTCAAGCATGACATGCAAATCAAAGGAGGGTATACTCAAATAGTAACCTTAGATCACAGTGTGCAACTAGAAGGGAAAGGATGAGGATGATTCAAAAAATTGGTATGGACTAGATTTGTATTCAAAAAATAGGATCAAAGAGGTTAACATATCCAAATAAGTTGAAATGTTCATATCTACCATAAAAGTGCTTTACCTCACAAATAGGGCCACAAGAGACCCTACTAAAAGTATACCTTTGAGTCATGTTTAAAAACTTTGCTCCCTATATTTTAATCTATTTGGAAATGTTTTACAAACATTTAAACAAGGTATTTGTTTTAATCTTTCTAAACAAAGTGACTACGTACCAAAGAGATTATAAAAAGGAGGGTGGCATAGCACCCCACATAATTAGAATAATGTGTTCATGAAATTACTCAAACATGAATAGGTTTTAAATTATATGAATTACAAGAGGGTATGATAAATCAAAGACGAGAGTGTGAACTAGTACACCAAACATAGATTAAGAGATACATCAATACCGTAAAAGGTAATTCAACTTTGACAAGTTATTACTAGTAAAATATAATAAAGCCCTTCATATTAGGAAGGATATAATATGAAACAATAAACTCAAGATGTGGAAACATGCAAGAATTCCTAAGTATAAAAATAGAACCAAATGGGAAGCACAATGCTACCACATGGGAATATGAATGGTGGTATAAAATGTTATTCTAGAACTAAGAGTGAAAGCAATGCACAAGATGACATAAGTTTATAAATGATGAAAATAGATGATGAGACTATAAATGACCTTAAATCCAAATGGGAAATTGAACCCAAGTTCCCTCAAGTCAATTGTAAATGGTGAACCTAATTAACACATCATCCTTATGAACTTGGAAAGGTGGAATTTTGAATTTGAACTGTCAATTAACTTAAATATTTTTGGAAAGTGGTTTAGACTCAAATGGAAAGCATAATTGCACTAATTAGACAAGAAAAAACACAATGTTTAAGATGAAAATTTTGAACAAGGTAAAGATGATTTGGATTTGACCATTATAACACCTCTTTGTTCAAGAAATTTTGGAGAATGTGTTTGGTTATGATTTCTGTTTACAAACAAGTTTTGACTCAAATCAAGGACCAAGTAAGCTAAGACCAAAAGACAAATGCAATAAATTAATCATCCTAAACCCTAAACTAGTAAAGTTTACTTTATATTATTGAAATCCATCTATATACATAGACTTAGAAGGAAATTAAGTGTTGATCCAAAATAAAAATGCATTAATTTTTAGGTTATTTTACAGCCCCCCTTTTCCAAGTGAAAATATGAAAATATATACCTTTGAGTGCACCTTGCATCAACAATACTCCACAAAAGTGGGGTTTTCTAAAAATTACAATTTATGACCATCTAGATGGTCCTAAGTGTGGTTAACCAATAGATGCAACACATAAATTGAGTTTATACTAATTAAATTATCATGCAAGGGTTTATTCCTTTGTATGATGATTCAATTTGTGGACTACTTATTGGAATCACATGGTTGACATGACATGACTTGAGCTTTCATTACTAAAGGACAAGTTACCCACTAAATCCCATGGATCTAGTAGTATGCGTACCCTAATTTGTATACCCTATCATGGAGCAGGGTTAAAATACTACTGGGAGATGAATCCCAAGGTTAATGATTCCCTAGAAAACCTATGGGATGTAATTACACCCCCCTCATAATCCAAATTACATGAAATAAAATTTAAGTAAAAAGGCTTGAGGGTTGTTTTTAGATCACCCAAACCCTAGATGTTTTCAGGAGAGCCTAGATAACTTCATTTTTATTCATTAGAAAAAGGAAAAATTGTAATGAAAAGGCACATTTGGTCACCTAATTTCCCTATAAGGGATGGGGGAGACCATACATGGGAAATTCCTTTGGCTCGCACAATAGAAAAATCAAGTGATAGATGATTTACATAAAACAAATTCAATAAATTTTGAACTTTTAATTGAAAGTTGAGTTTTATAGCACAAAATTTGAAATGTGAAGTGAAGTTCTTGGAATGTTAGCCTTAGTTTGCAAAAGCTTTGAAAAACATCCATAAAACATTCAAAAAAATCATCCAATTTTTCTTTTAAACACTAAAGGGAAGGTTACTAATTCTTTTTAAACACCAAAGAAAATGTTAAAAAGACTTAATTATGCTCAAATAAACACTTTTCCTTACAGGTCCTATAAATTTTTTTAGAGAGTCTTGTTTAGAATTGAAGCATATTTACAAATGAAATAAGCAACTTTGGATTTGTTGCTCTTGGGTCATGTTTTATCAAAAACATAGAGACCACTACTAGACACTATTGACCGATGCCAGTTGTTCCAAGATTGATGCCATTCATATTTTAACCATGGCTTGTCAAAAATGATCAATAATGGTCACCTATGAATATGAATACAAAAATGTTATGCTCAAAAATATTTGTTAGCTCAATTATTAAGATAAAATATCCAAAATAAAAACTTCTAGATCAAGAAATGTTTAGACTAAAGACATAAAAACTCAAATTAACCAATATAAATTTAAAAAAATCTCTAAAATACAAATTTGTTAGCCATTTTTTCTCTGTAACCCAACCAATTCTGGTTGATCTTAACTAATGTTGGTCACACAAAACTGGAGTCAGTCACTATGTAATCTATGTATGCATAAAAAATATCAAAAACATGGGAAAATGAGCATAAAAATTATTGTTAAAGGAATTATTAATGAATTTAATGAAAATATAAGATTTCCAAGATTCCTTCCTTTCTTTAATTGATGCTTTTGTCCCATTGGATATGCCAAAATGTAGAGATGAATTACGAAGAGGATTAGTTCAAGCATTCAAAGAATTCATAATATCTAACAATATAGGCCAACCTATTGAATAGAGTTTTGAAATGATCATAATAATAAATTCAAATAAATCACATATACCTATTACCTTCCCAATATCATTTCACCATCTAAAAGTGGCTCCAAGCATGTTTTTCCCCTTGATTTGGTGTTCTTGTCTTTGTCAACAATGGTTTCCAAGTTTCTCTATCATCTCAAAATTACCATGCATAATATAAGATAATGATATGAAATCAATCTATGAATATCAATGAATTTATCCTATTACAAATAAAGCATTAATCAAACTACACAAATTACTTATGGAGAGAATCCTGCATTATAAGTTTACATAATTTAAGCTTTAAAATATCAGTGAGAAGCCTTCTATTTATATATTTTTCAAATTGGATAAGGATAAAATATGATAATCCATCTCAAGATTGAGATGTTTGGCCATGAATTACTCTAATATTTCATAATAAATCCATAAAGATCCTCATATTGATTTGGGAGGAAGGGGCATTAATGAGATATGGGTGCCCATAAACCTGATATTTATTGCATTTATGGCTTATAGATGCCACCCTATTGATCATGTCATTAGGTGATACATATATATATTAAGCTCATAATTTGGTTTAATTTGCCTAAGTAGGATTAATCAATTTTAGTTCAATTTTTTGGAAATTGGTGCACAATTAATTAAATTTTTTAGAAAGTCATATTATTGGGTTGTAATTTGACTCAGGAAGAATTAGACAAATATTTTAGATGTGTATGGACCATTATCCCATTTAGGATGTTGTTGACACAAAATAACATAAGCATGTGACATGTGCTTACGCTTTAGAAGAAAAGAGTGATCTAAAGCACCAAAATATGAAATCATCATTTTGACTCACAATATTTCAAGAAAAGTTAGGAATCATATAAAATACATTTCCCTATTTAGGGATACATTATCCTAAATCAACATGTATATATTATAATCTCTAACCATTTAGCATGTTTAAATGATTTTGGCCTAATTTATGCATTTGAGTGCAATTCAAGTAAGATCGATAATTTCAACATAAAAGTGTTAGGAATTGGATGTCTACATTTTGCCCCTATTTTAGAAGTCATAGTGGTACATTAAGGTGAAGTATCATATTTTCAAATAAAATAGTTTTCAATAATAAATGTAAATTACCGATGATGCCCCCTCAAAAGGACACACTAGGATGATCAATCTCGAGGCAAGTTGCACATTAAAATATTTCCAGAATGAGGGTAAAATTCCATTATATCTAGGAATTAGAAGAAAAAAAGAAGCATGTATACAAAGATAAAATAAATAATAATGTGCTCACATAGAGTATAAAATGATCGTGATAAAGTAATTTTTCCCCAGTAGGGCTGATTTTGATCACTGATTTAGATTTATGAACTGATTCAAATGTTGTGCCCTAGTATGGGAAAATTGGCAAGTAATACCTCAAGGATATAACCTATCAGATATATTAAAGATGAGCAAGCACAAACATAGATGTGATTGTGTAATATATTTTAAAAATCCATAAAAAACCAAGCATACAAGAATGCACAAAGTGATGAAATAGATGAAAAGAAGAATGAAGGTGGCCGAGCTAACCCAAGATATGTCATGTATCCAAGCACTACCTACATAGTCTAAATGGACCTCAAGCCAATGTAGTTCACCCAAAATTAGGAGAGAATCGAATGAAGGATGAATAAAATTGACCAAGGTTTGATTAGACTCATGATATATTCCAAGAGATGCACGTCTAAGCATAGAGTCAGAGTGTTAAACCTATTGAGCCTAATTTATGCATGGTGATCTTGAGAGGTATTCATCAGAGTTGTATTGAAGTTGAGACTTGAATTGAAAGAACAAAGTGCTTGCTATAGAAAAATGAAACTAGTCATTATAAGTGTGAAGAACCTATAATGACATGGAATTTCAATTGTGCAAAGCTAGTTTAAATGTGAATACCTATAACTAAGGATAATGGTAAAAAATGACCAATACTAGAATTATAGTTATTTACATTTAAACAAAAAAATCAATATAAAAAGAAAAAGAAAATAACATAAATGAACCTAACTCAAAATCAAGATATGAACAATCAAGGCTTAAGTAGGAACAAGAATGTTGAAAAACAAAGCAAGAACAACTTTAACAACATGAGATCAAGATATAAATAATCAAGATCCATGCGGACCATAAAGATGTACTTCAAAAAATAAGCAAAGAAGTAAGACCAAAAAGAAAAATAGAAGATCAAAAAAATAAACAACAAACATAAAATAGAATGTTTTTGTAATTTTCTAAGTATCTTAACTCAATTGAGGATTAAGAGAGATAAAATAGTCTAGCTCATGAAGCGGTAAAAATGTGCCAACTTAAAATTTTCAAGATGGAGAGAGTGTAATGAAAGTGGAAATGAGTTGAACTCAACATGAATTGAGAAAAACCTATGTAGTCCCATTAGGACCTCAAGTCATAGTAATTTTGCCTACATAAAAGGCAATGAAAAACCAACTTGGCCATAACAAGTTTGGAAATAAAGGTGAATAATAAGGCAAATGATAATAGTAATGATTAGAGAATGTGGCAATGCATGATAAAAAGGTGTTGTACCTAATTTTCCCATAGGTGGTTATAATTAGGGAACAAAATCATAATTCTAATTTTCCCAAAGGTGGTTATAATCAAGGGTATCAAAGATAATAGTTATTTTACCATAGGTGGTTATAATTAGTGATATTATATAAGATAATATATGAAAGATAAATTGCCAGATCAAATGTCACACTACTCCCATATATTATCATTTAGCACAACATTCTAATACTATTGAAACTGGATTGGAATCCACTCATGAAAGAGTAGGAAGAACCAAAGGAACCAAGATCAAAATAGGGTAATCACGATGGTTAAAAATAATCCTTGGTAAATAATAAAGACATCGTATAATAAAAAATGGTATAAGGAAAATGATTAGAAGATAATTCGCTATAGCAGCATCAAAGTTACCCCCAAGTGATGATTGGCTTAGTGTGCTCAAAAAATGACAAGAGTGTTTCTTAGGTTGCTCACAAAATAGTGAGATCATTCAAACTTATAATTCTCATAAAATGGAAAGAGCATGGTAAAATTAATTGAGTCGACCTCAATAAAAATTGAGCACTACCTACATAGTCCTATAGCACCTTAAGAGAGTGACAAATGGAAAAAATTGGTATAATATGCCTAGAATAAAATGATCTATAGGGTTACCCCCAAGAGACAAGGCATGGTAATGGAAAATGGTAGATGGCAAATGAAAACTGGTTTTAATACTCTTGTTTACATGGAGGTGCATGTCCTCATCAACATATGAGACAACAATGATCAATTATTAAAAAATTTCTATTTAACACATCATTAGAAGAGTTACTCTGTTAATAACATGCTATGAATTTAGATCTTAATAATGTGTTCATGATCCTCCTTGGTTTTTATTTCTACTTCCTTCAAATGTTGAGATAAAATATATCTATAGCCTCTATAAAGGAAAATGTTGTCAGAGATGGTAATGAATCTTAGGCACATGATAAATGGTATAAATGGGTAATGAATAGGTGGATGATAATGGACTGTATAATAAATGGGGAACAAATGAAGATCAAGATTTTTAGGCATACATAATGTTGTTGATTTTAGATTCAACATAATTTTGGTTATGGTGGGGATGAATGCCTATGAATATGCTTTTGATAGGACCACCATATTTTGTTGTTGTTTGATCCTCAGAGTAGTTACCATCTGACTATGTTATAGATTGGAGGCTATATTAATTTGATTTTGAATAATTTCTTCATCAAGCAATAAAGAACTTTTTTTCTAAGCTATTGACACCTTGATGAGGTTTTCACCAATGAATTGATTATGATTATCCCATAGTGACTCTGAGAAGGTTTCACAAAGAAATATTAACATTTGACTTTGATTTTATTCTAGTGCCTTCAAAAAGGTTTCACTAAAAGATGTTGAGTTTTAACTTTGATCATCCCTTGGTGCCTTCAAAAAGGTTTCAATAAAATATGGTTCTTATGTTGAATGAATTTGGTCTTAGCCCCCATAATATTCTACAAATGGTATGTATCTATGGATGCATTTCAACAAAGTGTGATTCTTTTGGGCCCAATCGACACTTGTGGGAGGAAAAATAACAATATAATGGCTATGTTGGGTCAGGTTAATGGAATGATGAATGGCATCACAATCTTTGTATAAGATACTAGGATTATTTATGTTGATGTTGAAGCAATCACCCTCAAAAACTATATAAGGATCATAAATATATTCAAATTGATCTCCAAGGCAACTGTAACCAATGTGGTAACAACCATGACTATGTTTTTATCTTTAAAGCTAAGTCCAAGTTAAAGGACTCTAAATCTGATGTCAATTTTGATAGTGATTTTAATTCTAATGTTAAATCTAATGTCAGTTCAAAAAGGGATCCTGGCTCTAATTTTAATTCTCCATTTGATGTGGCTATTTATATAATGACATTTGATTGAATTTTTGGTATTGAATAAGTAATGGCCTATGATGGTATAATAGGATCTATAAAAATTGATTCATCTAAGAAGGGTTCAACATAGACTAGTTCATCTAAGTGAATCCCCTTAAAGAGAGGGAACTACTAGAGAGATGACTTGATATAATCTTGTTTGTCAAAAGGAGACTCGTCTATGAGTGGAAAAATATCAAGAGACATTTTTAGAGAGACTGGATTGTCAAGGAGATGAGCTTCTTTAAAAATAGGTAGAACATGAATAGGTGATTCATCACAAGTTGAATCATCATAAATGGGTATTTCATAAATAACCTTGTGATATTGGTTTACAATTATTTTCAAAATATCAGCCTTGAACACATTTTGGTCCTCATAAGATGGCTCTTGAAGAGGTAATGGGTTGTTGTTGAGGTTTGTAGATCAACAAAAAATTTCTAAAGTGTTGATGATTTAGATTTGGGTAATCAATGGTTTGTGGTTCAATAATGGGATCTCAAAAAATTAGACTATTAAAGAAGGGATAAACAAAAGTAGGTTCATCAAATGGATTCTGTTCAACAATAGGCTTACTAAATATAGGTGATGGACCCAGAATGGTAATAATTAGACACTTCATAGTTTGGTTACTCATATAAACCAAAGGATGAGGTCTTAAAATGGTAACCTTCATGCATTTAGGAGCTTGGTTAGTCACAAAATATGAAGGAGAATAGCCTAAAATTTTAGCCTTCACACATTGTGGAGCTTGATCACGTAGACAAACCAAAAGGGGATAACCTAGAATGTTAACCTTTGAGTTCATCACACAAATCAAAAGAGGATATCTTAAAATATTAACCTTCAAGTGTAACACACAAATTGAAGGGGAATGATGGGGATGATGTATAAAAATCAACATGGACTAGATTGGTATTCAACAATAGACTCAAAGAAGGTGACATCCCCAAATAAGATGGAATGCCCATATCCACCATAAAATTTCTCTACCTCACAACTAGGGCCACAAATGACCCCAATACGATTGTACCTTTGAGTCATCTTTAAAAATGTTGCTTCCTATATTTGACTAGATTTGGAAATGTTTCTCAAATGTTTGAATAAGGTATGTGTTTTGATCTTTTCTAGACAAAGTGACTAGGTACCAAAGAGACTATAAAAAGGAGGGTGGTGTAGTACCACACACAATTATATTAATGTGTTCATGAAATTACTCAACTATGTGTAGGGTTAAAATAATATAAATTAGAAGAGGGTATGATAACTCAAATACCTATGTGTAAACTAGTACACCAAATATAGGTTAAAAAATATGTCAATACTATAAAATCTAGTTCAACTTTGACAAGTTGTTGCTAAGAAGCTAGAAGAAATCCATTCATATTAGGAAGGAAACAATATGAACCAAGAAACTTAAGATGTGGAAACATTAAAGAATTCCTAATTACAAAACTAAAACCAAATGGGTAGCACAATGTTGCCACATGGTAATAGGAATAGTAGTATAAAATGTTGTTGTAGAACTCAGAGAGTAAGCAATGCACAAGATGAATTAAGTTCACCAATGATTAAAATGGATGCTGAGTCTATAAATAGCCTTCAATCCAAGAGGAAAATTGAACCCAAGTTACCTCAAGTCAAGTGAAAGTGGTAAACCCAATTAACACATCAACCTTATGAACTTTGAAAGGTGAAATTTTGAATGTGAACAATCAATTAAGGACTTAAATATTTTATGCAAGTGGTTTAGACTCAAATGAGAATCATAACTATGCCAATTAGATAATAAAAAAACACAATTTTTAAGATGACAAATTTGAACAAGGTAAAGATGATTTGGATTTGACTAGTGTAATGTCTCCTTGTTCAAAAAAATTTGGATAATGTGTTTGGTTATGACATTTGTTTACAAGCAAGTTTTGACTCAAATCAAAGACCAAGTAAGCTAAGACCAAAATACAAATATAACTATAAATAATCCTAATCCCTAAACTGACAAGGTTTGATTTGTATTATTAAAAGACACACACACACACACACACACACACACACACACACACACACACACACTTAGAAGTAAATTAAGTGTTTATCCAAAATAAAATCACATTAATTGGTAGGGTATTTTACACCCCCTTATTTCAAGTAACAATACAATGATATAGAGCTGTAGGTGCACCTTGCATCAACAATACTCTACGATAAGTAAGGATTTATAAAACTTAAAATTTATGACCATCTAGATCATTCCAAGTGTGCTTAACATAAGAGATTCAACATGCCAATTGATTTCATACCTAACAACTTATCATGCAATGGTCTATTCCTTTTTCAATATGATTCCATTTGTAGACTACTTAGTGAAATCCCTTAGCTAACCAAACCTAACTCAAGATTTCATTACTAAAGGAAAGATTAGTCATTCAACCCCATGGCTCTAGAATCATGTGTACCTTGATTTGTATACCCCATCATAGATCAGAGGTGAAACACTACCAAGAGATGAAGCCCTAGGTCAATGCTTCCCTAGAGAACCTATGAGGGGTAACGACATCCCCCTCACATGCGAAATTACATGAAATAAAATATAAGTAAAAAGGATTTAGGGTTGTTTTTAGATCACCCAAACCATATAAGTTTTGGGAAGAGCCTAGAAAACTTCTTTTTTATGCCTTGGACAAAGGCACAATTGCAATAAAAAGGCACTTTTGGTCACCTAATTTCCCTATAGGGGACAAGGGAGATCATACACATGTAATTCCTTTTGTGCACATAATCTAATAATCAAGTGATAGATGAATTATATAAAAAAACTTCAACAAATTTGAAATTTTAAGTGAAATTTGAGTTTTATAACACCAAATATGAAATGTGAAGTGAAGTTATAGACACCTTGGCATTAGTTTGCAAAATATTTTGAAAACATCCACAAAAAATTCAAATAAATAGTCCAATTTTTATTTTAAACACCAAAGGGAAGGTTCTTAATTCCTTTTAAACACCAAAGAAAATGTTAAAAAGACTTAATTATGCATAAATAAACACTTTTCCTTGCAGCTTTTGCAAGAAAAATTAGAGAGTCTTGTTTATATTTTAAGCATATTTTCAAATGAAATAAGCAACTTTGGTCTATGTTTTTTTCAAAAATATAGAGACTGATATCGGTCACTATTGATCGATGCCAGTTACTACAATATTGATGTTGGTCATATCTTAACCATGGCTAATCAAAATTGATTGATAATGGTCACCTATGAATTTTAAGGCAAAAACATTATGCTTAAAAATACTTGTTAGCTCAATTGTTAGGATATAATATCCAAAAAGAAAAAATTTTCGATCAAGAAATGTTCAGACCAAAGACTTAGAAACTCAAATTAACCAATATAAATTGAAAAAATATCTTAAATTCAAATTTTTTATCCATGTTTTCTCTACAACCCAACTGATGCCAATTGGAGTTGACCAATGTTGGTCACACAGAAACAACATTGGTCACCATGTAATTTGTGGGTGTATAAAAATGTCAAAAACATGGGAAAATGAGAATAAAAATTATTATCAAAGAAATTTTTAATGACTTTAATGTAAATCTGAGATTTCTAAGATATCTTCCTTTCTTAAATGGATGCTATGGTTCCGTTAGGCATGCATTAGTCATGAAAAACACAAAAACACAAAGAGGATTAGTTCAAGCATTGGTCATAAAAAACACAAAATAATGCATAAGAACTAACAATGTAGGCCAACCTATTCAATGGGTTTTGAAAATGACAATAAGAAGCAATTAAAAGAAAGCACATATACCTATTACCTTCCCAAGAGCATTTCACCATCCAAAAATGGTTGCATGTGTGTTTACCCCTTGATTTGGTGTTCTTGTCTTTGTCAATAATGGATGCCAAGTTTCTCCATCATCTCAAGATCAACATGCATAATCTAGGCTAATGATATGTAATCAATATATGCCTATCAATGAAGTTATCATATTGAAAATAAATAATTAATCAAACTACACAAATGACTTGTGGAGAGAATCTTGCATTATAAGTTTACACAATCTAAGCTTAAAAATATGAGTGAGATGCCTTCTATTATAGATTTTCCAAATGAGTTAAAGATCAAGCATGACTCTCCATCTCGAGATTGAGATGTGTGGCCATAAATTAATCTAATATTGTATAATAAATCCATAAATATCCTCATAATTATTTATGAATAATGGGAATTAATGAGGTATGGGTGCCCATAAACCTGATATTTGTTACATTTATGGCTTATGGATGCCACCCCATTAATCATGTCATTAGGTGATATAGATATTAGGAATCATTTTCCAATAAATAAATATTCAATTTTCTTCATGTAATTCTTACTTAAGCTCATAATTTAGTTTAATCTTCCTAAGTAAGATTAATCAATTTTAGTGCAATTCTTTGGAATTGGTGCATAATTAATCAAACTAGCTAGAAAGTAATACTGCTGGGTCATGGTTTGACTCGGGAGGAATTAGAAGAAAATGTTACATGCGTACAGATTGTTATCCCTTTTAGGATGTTTCCAACATTAAATAAGATAGGCATGTGACGTGTGCTTACATATTATAAGAAAAGAGTGATCTAGAGCACCAAAAATGCAAAATTGTCATTTTGACTCAAAATGATTTGAGAAAAGTTTTGAATCACATAAAATGAATTACCCCATTTAGGTATACATTAGTCTAAATCGGCACTTGTATATGAAAAGTTTGAACTATTTAGCATATTTAAGTGATGTTTGGCCTAATTTGCGCATTTTTGTTCAACTTGAGTAAGATTTATAATTTCAACATAAAGGTACAAACTCAACATTTACTATGATATATAGATATGTTTTGGTTTATTTTAGTGAATTACTATTCATCTATTATGGGTTTAATTTCCACATATATTTCTTAGTTTATACACATCAAATGACTAGACATTGATGATATACCATGTATATCTATGTTTTTATGAAAATTCTATGGAAAATTATTATATATGTGAGAACAAAAATGTATGAGAATGATGTAACTTGATTGATATTCATGAAACTTTGTGAATGCACTAATATTTTTTCGAAGGTGATGACTCAATTATTTTATTTTTAGATCATATGAATTTCAATTTGCAGTAATGAAATGAAAGGGGGAATAGGAATATGTGAAATGGTGAAGTTTATAACCAAAAATTAAAATTTCACGTGGAAAAGAAAGGTGACATAATCCTTACGAGCAAAGGGGTAATTGTATTTATTGTTAAACTAAAAAATAATAACTTTATTAGATTCATCTAGAGATAACTAGCCCTGCCAAAATTGATAAATGGGATAAAGTTACCCTTTTCAACATAGACATATAAACAATATTTTTAAATAAATTTTTATTTGGACACCTTCTAATTTTGTATTTAATACTTTTCTTTATCACTCCTTACACTTAGTCTCATGTGACTATGAATACATGTGTGCTCATTACCAAAATCTAGATGTAGGTAGGTAAGGGTATCTCTCCCAAATGTTAATCCCACACAACTAGTGAGATGTGAGGGTTCAACCTTGAAGATTAGCGAAGGGATTAGAATTTGGAATTTTAATTGATGTTGTATAATATTTTTATAAGGGTGTATTTTTATTTTCAAGGATTTTACCCCCAATTCTTGACCCCATGCTATGAGTAAGATGTAAAGTATCACCACTAAAGACCAAGATATGTGAGTAAATTTACCCTTTTTGAGCATGTTAATGTTTTCTAATTAGAGGGAACTATAAGAGGAGACCTTGTCATGTACAAACTTATAGACTAGGTTGTAGGCTAGTATTTTATAATTTTTGAAAGAATATGTAGGAAAAAAAGATGACTCTACTCATAAGAACTAAGGTAAGAACTAATATAATTCAAATTTTGAGAATGTTTTCCCTGGGATAATAAGGTGATATGAAAAGTGAAATGATATAATTATATGCATTTTTAAAGTTTGCGTTATGAAAATTGACAATTAAATCATCACCAAACATGACATCTAATATGCAAGAGAAAATGCAATGTAATGAGGGCAATGTGAAATATAATGACTAGATGTAGAAATTTTTAAGGTACAAAGATTTCATAGGTTTATCAAACTCTTTGCCCTCCAAAGTTCATAACTGATAGGCTCCATTTTGAAAATATTTAGTCACTAGTTAAGGCCCTAACCAATATGAAATTTTGACATTCTCCTTTATTTTTGTCAATTTCGATGTCAAGCTTAAGGAAAAGGTATCGTGTACTCAAGAATTCATAAATTGCCTCATCATTTTTAAAATGATCAAGCAATGTTGTTGCATGTTGGTTCGATTGGATTAATTATGCATATGTGATATAAAGTGTCAAAATATAATTTCCAAGGAAAATGTTAGTTAAATATAGGTCTTTGAATTGATTGTAGATGGATTCTATTTCACTATCCAGAGAGTCTTCCTCCAACTCACTAGAAGAGTCACTTTGGAAAATAATGGTACTTACATTAAGTGGATTAAACCCAGTGACATGGAAGGCTTCATTGGTTTTGATTGTGATATGTTTGATTAGTCCTTGTTCATGGAGTCCAAGGTCATTTCATTTATAGTTCATTATTTTAAACATAATGGATTTTTGTATGGGGTATTGATTATTTAAAAAATAAGTAGTTATTTCATTAGACTAAAGCTAGGAAGGATTTTAATCTTCAAATTTTTCATAAAAAATAAGACCACCTTCTAACCATTTTATTTTGCCAATTTTTGGAACTTTTTGTTTATCCCTTTAATAGTGAGGCCTACCATGATAATGTGGGAACATATGAATTGTGAATGTGTAATTATAATCTTGAATTTCATATTCACCCATGCCTATATCAATGATATTGAAGTGGGACGTAAGAGATGGTGTAGCTTTATAAGTTGATGGTTGATTGGAAGCTTGACTAGAGGATGGTGTTTCTATAGAAGTGTAGGTAGTCAGTGTGTTTATCTAACCACCAATGGGAGGTGTTTGAAATAAAATATCAAGATGGATGTAGTTTTCAAGCATAGGTGGTTCTTCAAAATTAGTTGTCTTCAATAACTAGTAGATAATTTGATTTTTATAATGCGCTTCCAATAGTTCAAAAGATTAGAAAGGCTGAGGATCACCTGGGATAGTTACTTATATACCATTGTGAGAGAATTTAAAACACTAGTACAAAGTGGAAGGTATGACATTCATGGAATGTATCCATGGATGTCCAAAAACCAATTTTTAAGGTAAATTAAGATCAAGTACATGGACTAATGTCTCTTAAATGATAGGCCCCATCATCAGTGAAAGATAAAGGTACCCATAGATTGCCACTCATGATCATCATGTGCCTTTATTTTAAATATGTTGGATTCTAATGTTGTTTTGGAATATCTTGAATGTTTTTTCAATCTTAATGTACATAAATTTAATGTTAAGCCATTGTCTATAAACACCATTTTTACCTTGTGTCTAGAGAGAATGACTTATATATACAATGGCATATTATGGGTAGATCCTATAGGGGAGACATCAGAATGGTCAAATGTAACCTGATTATTAGTTGATAAATTTCTAACTACAGCTTGAAATACCAATGGGTTAATGTCTACTAAGACTCTAGACTCTTGGAATAATTTATACATGATGTCCTTATATACAGGTGCATTTTTTAGAATTTATAGGAAGGAAATGTTACCAGTCATCTTCTTAAGATGGTTAATAATGTTGTGCTTACACTCAACATTGGATGATGATGCACTAAGAGTGGTAATTTTTGTGTGCCTTATGGTAAAAATTGAATATTGGGATTATAAAGTAATGACATTAACATGATTGTGTGCATAATACACATAATTAACTATGGAGTTGAAAGGGTAATTGTTTTGGTTGACATTAACTACTATAAGTTACCCTTGTTTTTTTTTTACCTTTTCTTTTCTCATGTTTGGGGAATGGGTCTTTGTATATTCCCAAATTTTGGTTAGTGGATTATGTAGATGGTTGGTTTTTGATATCTACAACCCCATAATTTATAAGATCTTGAACATAGGATTTGAAGTTCATACACCTATTAGTAGAGTGTCCCTTTATCATATTGTACTCATAATATTCATCTTCTTTGTACTAATTATGTTTAGGAATGCTGACATCAAAAGTATTGGTGTTTGGTCAAACTATCATGGTTACTTTAACCAATTATTGAAATACCAATTCAAAATCTATTCCCAATTGGGTAGATTTACATTTTGGTTTATCTTATCTTTACTGACCACTATGAATAGTAATGTTGTTAATGGGTTATGTGTGAAATTAATTGTTAATTGGTTATGTTTGAAATTGGTTGTTGGTGGGTTATGTTTGGAATTAATTGTTGATTGTTTATTATTTAGGTGGATTTTGAATTTGTTTGATGTAAGTTACACCATCACCTATAACATTATTTTTCTTGGATAAAAACTTTAGTTTGACATTTTAGTTGAAATAATTTATGTTACGTTTAAACATTTTGATAACACCTTTTGAGATTAAAGTGAATTCAATTTGAACTCCATTTACAATTATTTAGTAAAAGGTACTTGGATAAAGAAGTCAAAGTGGTGACCTAATTCCAATTTAAAATGTCTTAGAAAGATATCTTTAAGTTTTGTTTACAGAAAAGGCTAAGGGAAAGAGATTTCTAATGACCACCATATTTTTAAGGAGGTAAAGGTTTCACCATTGCATTGTTTAGTGTTGTGAAGATTAAGTTTGGTTAATTAATTTTTGATATTATATGAAAAATGGTGAATGAACTTCTCATATAGGTCCTCAAAGGTGATTATTGATCCTTTGGGTAGGTATGAAAACTATTTGAGAGTTTGACCCCTAAGACTTAGTAGAAAGAGTTTCAACATGTACTCATTGATATAAGTAACATTTACATATGCATGATAGAAGTATTTTAAGGTCATCCATAGGATCACCATAATATTTGTATTTATCAAATTTAGGAAGTTTAAAATTTTTAAAGAGAGGTGTTGTCATGGTACTTAAATCATATAGGCAAGAACAAATTTCTTCAAACTCATAATGTTTTTGTTGGGAAAAGGTTCCATCTTCCAAGCCTTATATTTTATCTTTCATATTTTGAAAATCTTGGATAAATTGTGGTAGTAATTGATTCATTTGGCTTCAAGAAGTAAATAAGTTTTGGCCTACGAATGGGTTTGTCTAGTGTAGGTTTGTTAACATTGGTGAAGTGGTGGATTGTGATTTAAGTGATTAGGAGGTGTATTGGAAAATTTAGCACATTGTGGATATAAAAAATGCTTTGGATTGGTGTTTTATTTAAAATATCACTGGTTTATGTGTGTTAAAGTTAGGTTTTATTTTATTAAAGTTTTTTTTGGATTGGTTTGGGTTAGTTGGGTTTGGGGTTATATTAGGTTTGGTGTTAAACGTGAGGTTAGGTTGATTTGGGTCAATGTTTAAAATAGGATTAATGTTAAAATTAAGATTAGAATAGTTAAATAAATTAGGGTGGGATGAATAATATGGATTTGGTTTAGCTTGTTTAAGTTTTGGTTAGAAGATGGATGTGAACCAATGATTGGATTAGAATCGTTGTTAGTTCTAAATGGTTGGTTGGGATTTGGATTATTGTTGAAGAAATTGATGTTAAGTGATTTTTTATTTGAATTGGATGGATTAAGCCCTATAAAATCACATAAATTGTAAAACTTAGTGCTAAACTTATTAATCCCTAGCATTAAAATTTTGATTGATGGGTACACTTGAATCAATACCCAAGTTTGGATTTTCTATGAATTCGCTGATTGGTGAGATAGAAGAGATATTAAAGTGTGCATTTGGATTGGTGATGTTATTAATTGGTGAGTTGTGAAGGCTTATATTTTGATTTATTGGTGAGCTTGAATAAATATTCAAGATCGTATTAGATTGATTGAAATTGGCAAACTTGAATGAAAATCCAAGTTTGGATTGGTTAGATTTGAGATGGGTAGGCTTAAATGCACATTCAAGTTTGGATTGGTTGGATTTGAGATGGGTAGACTTTAATGCACATTCAAGTTTGGATTTAAAATATTTGTGATGGGTGAACATAAATTTGAATTCAAGTTCAAACTAATTATATTTGTGATGGGTGAACATCAATGAACATTCAAGTTCAGGTTAATTGGATTTGTGATGGGTGAAATTGAATGAATATTTAATCTAAAGTTGGATTGGTTGGCTATTGGGAGACTTGAATGAACATTCAAGTTTGGATTGGTAAAATTGATATTGGAAAAACTTGAATTACGATTCAAGTTTTGGTTACATAGATAGATGAATGAGGGTTAATTAGTATTCACACTCAAATTGGTATGGGGGTTAGAATTTAAATTAACCAAAAGATTTTTCGATTGATTGTCTTGGAGAATTTCAATCTCTAGACAAGTGTGTTGAGTATAGGTTTTGATGGAAAACACATGACTCACGTGAGAGGATTCCTCATGAAGAATGGATTTTTCCATGTATTGGGAGACATGGGGGTTAGGATTGGAGGAAAATATGAGAGCATTAATACCTTCTAAAGAGATTTTTGAAATTGATTTTTAATGAATATGGGATAAAGACTCTTTTTTTGCTATCAAATATTACAAGTTTTAGACATCAAAGTCAAGTGGAACTTTAGCCATTAAACTAAAATATTGGAGTAAAAATTAATATTTATTGGTTATGATGTATTGGATAAATGAATTTGGGGGTAGAATTAATTTTGGGCTATGCTCTCTTGGTATGCTCCCCCATATTCTTCCTCATGGTCATGGATTTCATTTATTTGAATATGATGAGTTTGATGGTCTTGGCTACCAAATTGGAAAGAGTCATTGTAAAAAAGATCTACCATTGCTATAGGATTTTTGAGAATAACCATGTTCCTTATAATGGATGTCATCGCTAGGTGAAATATTTTATACAATCAAAATTTTGACACTAAACTATAAAAGGACCAAAGTGACCAAAAACCTAATTGATAACTAAAAGATTTTGATTTTCCTTTGGATGTTTTTATTTTATAGATTTGTGAACAATAGAATAAAAATTACTTTTGTTTACACTCAATTATTTTAAGTACAAGGTATAACACAAAGAAACAAACAAACAATATTTATGATAAACGCTCATGCAATCTCAAAAAGATGAAAAATCTAATAAATATGGACTTGAGTAACCTGTAGGGTTCCCATGTCACTTAATTATTTGTTACATTAACTATGGAATAATATTTCAAGGAACTAACCATGGAATATCCTATCTTTCCCATGGTCCACTAAGCCTTGTTTCAGGGGTGCATTGGAATTAGTTTCTTAGCACTAATAACTAATCGATGCACTAAAGATTAAATAGATGGAATGGATTACCTAGGCTTAAGGTTTATAAAAATTAATTTATGGGAGTCCTATATATAACTTTCAATATGATGAGAACCATATATATATATATATATATATATATAAACCCTAGGTATTGGAGCATGGAATCCACTCACATCATAGTGTGCTTAAAACATATCACTATTTAAGCCTTTGAAATAGTTGATCCTACTATTTATACTTTGATAGTGTAGAGAGTTTTTCCTACTGCATGGTAATGAAAAATAAAGTCTATAGAACCCCTAAGAAAATAAAATGAAAAAAATGAAAAACTTACTTTTGAATCTCAAGTATCACCACCAATTTGATGTCAAGAGAAGAGCATACACACAAGTATTATCCTGGGTAATACAACTTACAAGTGTTATCTGAGATTGTCAAGTATCATAAAAAATATTACACTGAGAGAAGAGTATACGAAACACAAGTAAGACACAAATGCTAAAAAATAAAGTTGATTAACTCTTAAAAAAAAAAGGTTTTCTAATTGCTAAAGTAAATGAAAAACTAAAATAAAAGCTTGTGATAAAAATTGAACAAAGGAAACGTTAGCAACAAAGGAAAAAATCGTTTATCTCTTTATAGGATTTTATTTGATGTGTGGCCTTCAATCAAAATGTTATAAGTTTTATTGGGCTAAAAATCCAAGGAAACTTGTAAAAATTTAACAAAAAATAATGAAAAATACAAAGTTAAAAGTTAGAAAAAATTAAAAAAAAACATAAAAAATAACAGATGATATTTTGATGATATCTCCTAAAATATGGTTTTGATTTTTATGAGATTTTGAAAATGTTTTTAAATATAAATTTGAACAATAGTAAAAAAAAAAAAAAATTAAAAAAATGGATTGCTAAAAAATGTTATTGTTTATTTTTATAGCCATGTGTTTTTTTAAAACTAAATTAAATTTGAAAAAAATAAAAATAAAATAAATCAAGTATATTAGATCCAAAATATCCTAAAATTTTCACATAAATTATATATATATATATATATATATATATATATATATATATATATATATATATATATATATATATATGAATGAGATGAAAAATATTTGGGAAAAGTCCCATCGAGCGTGCCAAAATGTGTGAAGGGAATTTAAATGCAAATTAAGTAATGAAAACACTAAAATAGGTCATATATAATCCAAATTCAATAAAATAAATTTAGATAAATAAATATAAGAAACTAAAATATAAAATTATACATTATACATTATAAACTCCTTTCATTTTGATTTTGAATTGATTTGATCTCTTGGATGTGGTTACTCAATTTTATCCAAAGCAAGGGGAAATGGGCAACATTTTGGTATATGATATTTAGATAGCTTGGATCTTTTTAAATGTGATTAGATGTAAAATGTGAAACTCAATTATGAAATAAACATAATAATTATGCAATGAAAAATCTTATCTAAATGGGAGGAGTGACCTCTCATTTATAAACTTTTGAAATGGATGTGAATTGTCCATCTTGAGATGAGGATCAAGGGCTGAGAATTGGTCCTTAAGAAAAGTAATTTTTAATTCAGAATGGGAATATTGAATTAAAAATTGGAATGGAGAACATGTGGAACCCACAAATTAAGATTAAATTCATGTGGGAGGAAGATATAATATAAAATTGTTGAGTGGGATTAAATGGAATCTAATGTGGATTATTAAATTAGAGGAAATCAAATCATGGAGGATAATGGAAATTGAGGTGGATTATAAAATTGGAGGATAATAGATCATGAAAGATAATGGGTTTGGAGGTGGATTATAAAATTGGAAAGATAAGGAAAATAATATTATAAAATTTTAATTATGGGGGATAGGCCAAGCCTAGGGCATCTTTGAAATTTGAAGTGTGAGTATAATTTGATTTTTGGATTTATAAAAAATATGGAATTCCAAAATCCATGGAATTTTTTATTAGAAAAATATTAGTTAATTAAATTTAATTAATCGACTAATTTATAATGATCAATGAATAGTGAATAGTGAAAAATAAAGATGATTAGGGATTTAATATAAAGAATTTACTAAAATCAACACAATCCCTGATTTTAAGTGTTTATAGAAAGCATGAAGGGACAACACTAGTATGTAGAGGAAGGAATGCACATCCTTATTTCATTAAATGTACACTTGTCAAAGTATGTATACATCATGATATAAGAAATATAACAAAATAAAGGGAAGTTTTTTCATGAATAAATGGTGCTTGCATATTGAAACTGAATGAAATATCTATAAATTGGAAATATTAAGGTTTTGTGTGCTTGAATTTTAAATTATAAGGGAAAATATTTAGTGGATAGGATTGACCAACTAAGGATAATAATATCAGTTGTATACATCCAATTCTTAACACCATTGTGTTGAAATTGTCAGTCTTTCTTGAAATTTATGAAAACACATAATTTGGGCCAAAATATCTTAAACGTGCTAAATGGTTCAAGTTTGTTCTATACAAGTTTCAATTTTGGCTAATGTATCCCTAAATATAGTAATGTGTTTTATGTGATTATTAACTTTTCTCAAATCAATTTGAGTCAAAACGATGAAAATGCATTTTGGTACTTTGGTTCACTCTTTTCTTCTAATTTGAAAGTAGATAACATGTGCATCTGTTGTTTTATGTTGACAACATCCTAAATGGGATATTGGTCTGCATAAAAATAACATCACCTTCTAATTCCTCTAAAATCAAATTATGACCTAGTAATATGGCATTCTAACTAGTTTGATTAATTATGTGTAACCAATTTCCAAAGAATTGCATAAAATTTGATTAATCTCACTTAGGAAAATTAATTCAAATTAAGAGGTTAAGTAGAAAATACATGGAAGTTAATGAATATATTTTAGTTAGAAATTGATTTATATTATTTTCATCATCAAATGACATCATCAATGGGGTGGCATCCATAAGCCATAAATACAACAAATATCAAGCTTAAGGTCTCCCATAACTCTTTAATGTCCCTTCCTTCCAAATATTTATGAGGGTATTTATAGATTAATTATAAAAAATAAGACTAATTCACGGCCACAGATCTTGATCTCAATATGGTCTATAATGGTTGATCCTAATAAAAATGGAAAATATATAAATAGGAAGGCCAAGACCACTTTGATTAAGCTTTATTTGTATAAAGTTATTATGTAGAATTCTTTCCATAAACCATTTGTGAGTGGTGTTTATTATGATTAATTTTCAATAGGATAGCTTCATTGATAAACATAACATTGATTTCATATCACGATCCTAGTTTCATTGGTAAGCAAGAGATGATGAAGGAGCTTTACCTTGCATCATTGATGAAAATTTGAGCACCAAATCAAGGGGAAAGTCATGTTTTGAGCCACATTTGGGTGATGGGATGCCATTGGGAAGGTGTTGCATATTATTTCTTCCATTTGATCTTAATTGACATTTTCCAAATCCCATCAAAATATTTGGCTTAGCTTGTTATGTTCTTATGCATTTTTCTTGATTTTCATGACTAATTCCTAATCTAACCATCTTTCAAATCCATACTCTACATATTGGCACACCTGATGTTATGACACATCCCATTAAAGCAAAGAAGACACTTTGACAATATTATATTTACTTAAAAGTCATTAAAAATTAGTTTTTAGCCTCATTTTTCTCTTGTTCTTTACATTTTTTGTTGATACATAGGTCACATAGTGACCGATATCATCTCTATATAATCAAGATCGATCCTAACTAATCGATGTCAATTCAGTTTTGGGGCATAACACGATGGAAAAATAAAATTTTAGAGCTTTATCCAAAATTATAGGGTGCCATTTTGATTTTTTAAATATCTATCTAAACATTATTTACATGATATAGATATTTTTTAGATATTTTATTCTAATTTGGGCTAACAATTATTTTTTGTGAAAAATATTTTTTGCCTAAGGGTTCACTAGTAACTGGTATCTATCTTTGTCGACCAAAATTAGTTAATTTATGACCATAATCATCCTTGCTACAATTGGCATCAGTCACTATTGACCAATGTCAGTCTCTGTGTTTTAAAAATAGAGAACCTGAGAGTAAGTTTTAAAAACTTGATTGTTTCATTATCAATTATTCTTCAAAATAGGGGGAAATTTTCTAACCTTTTCAAGACCTACATGGAAAAGTGACCAATTTGATCACAATTAAGTCTTGAACCTTCCCTTTATATTTAAAAGGAAGTTATATGGTTTGTTTAATTATTTTTTGATTTTTTTCAAAGTTTTTGAAAACTAAGGCCAAGGGGTCAGTAATTTCACTCAACACTTTACTTTGGTGCTTAAAACTAATACTCACTTAAATTTCAAAGTTTTCAAAAGTGTATTTTTTAAGCAAAATCATCTATTACTTATTTATTTTTTATGTAAAACAAAGAGTGCAAGTATTCTCTCCCCCCCCCCCATTCCCTTTAGGTAACTTTCATGACCAAAAGTGCCTTTTCCTTACAATTATGCCTTTGTCCAAGGCATGAAAATAATGTTGTTTAGGCTCTCCCCAAAACTCACATGGTTTGGGTGATCTGAAAACACCCTATAAAATATTTTCACTTAGTATAATTTTTATGCTTTGGCTTGTGGAGGGGATTTCGTAGCTTCTTCATGAGTTATTTAGGGAATCTTTCACTTGGGGAGTCATCTCTAAAAATTATTTCAACACCACTACATTATAGGTTATATAAATTAGGGTACACATACTATGAGAACCAAGGGGTTGAGTAGATAATCTCTCCTTTCACAACAAAAACCCATGTCAGGTCTAGTTAACAAGGGGATTCTAATAAATAGTACATGGATGGAATCACTATGCAAAGTAATAGACCCTTGATGTAAACACCAATATTGTGTCTACTCCTTGGTCCCCTCCTAAACACTTACACACTTCATTAATTTAAAATAAATCACTTATTTTAAATTAATGACATCACCTTAGACACCTCACCATGGACACCTCGCCTTGGACACCTCACCCTTAGACCTTTTCTCACCCTATGAGTCACCTAAGACCTATTATCACTCCCTCCTAACCTCCTAACTAACTCCCGTGCGTATTAAGCCTACCTTTTGACCATTTTCCAATGGACTATGCACTTGGTGGATGGAAAACGGGCTTCTAAGCCCTTTTACCAGTTCTCTAGCTGCCGACGTTGGTCAACTATCGGCCGATGCTAGTAGGATCACCGATGTTGGTTACATAAACCAACTTCAAACGATGAGTTATGAGCTCTCTCAGGGCTTCTCAATCGGTTCTTCAACTGGCTCTTGAACTCTCGAATCGACTTCCTCTCGTACTCTCTCTCTCTCTCTCAAACTTTGACATCAATAACCACTCTCTAGGATAGATCATCAGACTTTGACTAACACTCTCTAGGCTTTAGAAACTCTGCACCAGTCACTCCAGATTAGACTAAAACATTACATGAGGTCTTCAGCATCAAGCCACAATAGGTACAAGCATTCAAACACCACTGGTTCTTCATCAAGCAAGAGATAAGTATTCTTCTACCTTTCATTTTAGTATTTAGAACACATTAGTAATTAGTAATTATTAACTATTTCTAAATACTATCAACCAGACCTGACCTGACTTCTTCTTAGAGAGGCTGAAAAGCCTTCTTCTCACCCTTACCCTTTTTGACAACCTAGCCTCTACCTTTGTCCTTCTGTGGACCTTAGTTGTCTCCCTGTAACCCTGCACAGACCTTTAAACCCACAGAATCCCTCTGTCGACCATGGACACAACCCTGAGACCCGTCCAAGGACCATTGCCCCTATCGACATTGGTAGCCTAACTAACACTGGCCATATTGACTAACCGATGATGGTAGACTAACTGACATCAGTGACTGTGACAGACTGACAATAAAATATATGTACATGTTATCTCTATTTCTTTTGTTTAGTCTTTCACCATTTCTTTTCTAGCAACACTCTTTTGTCAAATAAGTGGACTGTCATCCCTCAAGGAAGTCTTTGCACTTCTGGGACCGAGCATATCGCTTGGCAGTCCACCATATATGTCTCTAACATTTTTCTATTTAAGTCTTATTCTCTCTACAAGTGTCTTCCTCCATAGCCAAAGAGGAGTCCCTTCAATTATCTGGATACGGTGCGCAACTTCATTCGGGTACGTACAAACCCCTGACCATTATCTTAGTTTCTTTCCTTCTTTTGAATGTAAACAAGCAAAAACTAGCGAGAAACATTTTAGCACACCCGGTGGGACCCCTGGAGTTTTCCTTGGGTTCATTTCTTCTAAAATCAAACTTTTCATATAGATGCATTAGATTTTCTTCTTGCATCCTTTTCTTCTATCTCTGTATTTCAAAATGAAACTATAAGCAAGATTTAAAAAGAACCTCTTTCTTTTTCTTCTTGTCATTTCTTTCTGCATCTTAGAGTAGTGAAATTCATACTCTTAACCTTTTCCCCACTTATTTGCATGTGAACAAACATTTCAATTTGGTTTAAAAATATATTGCATCTCATTCCTGCTTGAATGCATATTTTAGCTCATCTAGTAATTAAAATGCATTATGAATAAATCGTAGTGCACATATGTTACACAACCTGACCACATTCATAATCAAACATCTAAACATACCTGAGACAAGGCCTGTCTATGATTTCACCACCTAGCGGATACCTTACCCTTCCCAGTGATCCTACTTGGACTTCACAACCAAGAGGAGGACCCACTCTATTCTCTGGAAGAGTATAAACTATAGGTGAAGTATATATTGGCTAAGCAACCCAGCTTAGCTCTTAGCTCATGAAGTGAGGGGAGAAAGCCCCTAGCACCAGGCCACATATAGAACCTAACACAGACTCTTGAGCACCAAAACATAACCCGAAACCAACCATAGACTGCCTCTTTTAGGACCCATTCTAAAAGCCCATTTCCCAAACATATTCTTTTAAGGCATAAGCCACCACGACTCTAAAATTTATTCTTAGGGATTTAACGTTTAGAGGTTGCTTGCCTTCATCTTTTCTACTGTTCTTATTTGGTTTTTTGTGCTGGTGAGGATGCATTATTTTGAGTTCCAAAAACAACTTAGACTTTCTTTTTTCTTCCAAAAACTTTTAGTTTTTTGAGTTTCTGGAAACACACAGACACCGACATCAGTTTTTCCACCAACATCGGCAATTTTTCCTCACCGACATCAATTTTTCCACCAACGTCGGTCACTGTCAACAATTTTATTCCAAAATAGCAAGCTTAAAACCTGACTTTCTTGCTGTTAAAACACACTTCTAGTTTTTTAAAACTGAAATATATAGTTTCTGGAACCTAGACCCTTTTTTCCTTGGATAGATTTGACACCTAGTCAAGTCAAATCCCTTATTAACCATGCAAGGCAACAATCACTTCTGCCTTCACCCTTCATATCAAGTCCTCTAATGGAGCATACTTCAGATACTAAATATACTCTTATCTAGCTAACCCCCATTCAACATCTAATTGTTCCCAAAGGGGATCAAAACTTTGAGAGATTCCTTGACCACAATGTCAAGGCTCTCCAACACTATCTCGTGAGAACCCAAATGTGAGACCCTTCAGGTAATCCTAATTATGGGATGCCAACTTCCTTGGTTGAAGCAGCAATGGTATCAACAGCCTCTGCTACCCAACCCATAATCACTCAAGCCATTGCCTCAACCAGTAACCTGACCATGACCAATGTCCAAGATTTGGCCTCCCCTTCCATTTTTGGACCTACCTCCATTGGGGTTTCCGTACCCCCTCAGCCATAGACAATTCAAACAAGTTCTACACCTTTTCAAAACTTGGTTGTCTCTACCCCACACACTCTTGCACCCACAAATATAGGAGTGACTACCTACCCTTTAACTAGTGTCGCCATCATTCAACCATCTTTGGTGACATCTAGTCAACTTATGCCCTCCAACTTCATGACACACGCCCCCTTGACCTCAACATCAGTCCCTATGATGAACTACCAATATGTTACGCCTATACAAGTGCAACCAAGTACGTCATACACCCCTCCTAATGCCTTCCAAGTACCTTATAACCTAGGGGGTGCTCCACCTGCCAATCCATCAGTAGATCTAATAATGATGCTGATGGATAAGATGTCTAACCTTGAGATGTCCATTTCTGGTTCAAGTAATGTTCTTTCATATGAACAAATATGCAATGAACCCATCCATCTTTCTGTCCCTATTCGACCATATCCTAACCAGTGGGAACTTCCCAAATATACTCAATTTCAGAGTAAAGAGGACCCACAACAACATCTACGAGCATTTAGACACGCTTGCTACCTTATAGCCCATGGTGATGCATTATTACTACACACATTTCCCATGTCACTTGTTGGCACCGCCCTTGATTGGTATAGCTCTATTACCATTCATTCACTCTTTTCTTTCACTCAGCTTGCCCAACTATTTCTTGACCACTTCTCAATAACATCACCAAAAAGGTCTCCATTACAGACCTCTATTCTATTAAATAATTTGACGATGAGTCAATTGCTGACTTCGTTGCCCATTAGAGAGGTTTGATTAACCAACTCTCCTTCTCATTACCTCAAACTGAGCTCATTGAGCTCTTTTCACGAGCATGTACCAAGCACATCTCATCTACTTTGTGGGTTCAAACGTTCTACACATTTGACGAAGCTTTCACCATGGCACGAAAGCTTGAACTCCACATGGTCGAAGAAGATAAGGTCAAATTGTGTAGCAACACAAAATCCAATGACCCTTCTTTGTCCAAACCTGCTTCTTCCCACTCCAAGTCTAAAGGAGTGGCAAATGTTGTGGTCCTTAGACCATCATCTTCAACCACAACTAACCAACCTTAGCCTTCCACATTAGAATACATCACACGATAATTCCAACAATGATACATACAGCGTCAATACACTCTAATAGGAGAATCATACGCTTCCATGTTAGATAAACTCGTCAAGTAGGGAGTCCTTAACCTCCTTCAAATTTGACCACCCCAATTTGACCCCTCAAAATCCATCCCTACATGGTATAGGGAAAATGACTTTTGCAACTATCATCGTGTCAAAGGGCATGGCATCGACAACTGCAAAAACCTTCAAAAACATCATTCAAGACATGTTAGACAAGGGGGATCTTGTTTTGGATAACCCAAATGTGCCAGCTAACCAAAACATGGATGTCTTTAGGCAACCATCCCCCTATTCAAAATCACATTCAGACCATAGTTGATGACCTTCAAGAGTGTAATATATGCACGGTCGACATGGTTTCTAACCAACCTCTCCCACAGTCTGAAGAGGTTAATCAACCTATTTGTCCACCACAGGTAGAAGAACTTTCTTCTCCTATTTGTCCACCACAGGTAGAAGAACTTTCTTCTCCTATTTGTCCACCACAGGTAGAAGAACTTTCTTCTCCTATTTGTCCATCACAGGTAGAAGAGCCCTCTTCTCCTATTTGTCCATCACAGGTAGAAGAGCTTTCTTCTCCTATTTGTCCACCATAGGAAGAAGAGCCTTCTTCTCCTATTTGTCCTCCACATATGGAGGATAGTCCTCCATCCATCCCCATTTCACATGTGGGAGAGTCTATTTTGACCTCTCCCATATTGGAGGATGTTTTGATAGCACCAGCATTGGTTGCCTCACTCTCATCCTTCTTATCATCAATGGGGGATCATACTTTCCCAGCTACTCGACCACACATAGAAGCCATGACCATCCCATGCCTCTCAAACCTCACTCACCCATAAGTGAAGGTAGACTTGAACCTCACCTTGCCCAATAGTAGTCCTCACACTAAACCAAAGAAGGCTGCTAAACCATGTCAAAGAATTCCTCCCCCACATTCATCATTGCCCTCTATTTTGGGCCCACACCCATTCACCTTAAAAGAAGTGCTCCCAACTCCAACATCTCACAGAGGCAAATTGCCTCCATTACTCTCTCAACCTAACACAAACACACTTCCTCCAAAACATTCAACACCTCTCAACAAGAAAGTGTCATCTACACGTGCGATCACACCACCAACTAAAAAGATGGTATGAAAAACTCCCCAAATAATTCCTAAATAGAAGTTGTCAACACCTACTACAACAATGAGTGCAAATCCATTTTTGGGTTCTTATGCTTCGATGTTATGTCGATTGTTGCAGTCATCTAGCATCACTCTCCCACCCATTAAACCATACAAACCTCTCAGACCAAAACCATCTTGGTTTGATGACTCTCAAATTTTTTGGTATCATCACACACTTGGACATGATACTGAGCATTATTGTGCCCTTAAAGCTATCATTCACTAAAACTTGAAAAAGGACACCCCTCACATTGAGGCTTCTCTTGACCACTTTTTTGACCAACCATCGACACCATCCCATGCCTCTCAAACCTCTTCACCTAAATTGGGATCCCATCACAAGACTATGGTCCCTCTATCACCTTCCCATCCTTTATTTGAAATCAACACAATTGATGTGGCCTCTAGGCCCCAAATTTTGAAGGATAAAGGAAAAGACCAGACTTCTACACCTTTGACATATCCATTATTCGTCAAGACCTCTCAACCAACACAACCCAAGATTTCTATCTTGGACATGTCTCGACCAACATCACTGGGGGAAATCCCTCCAAACCTCTCTAGTCCACATGACGCTTGGTATAAGTGACTTGTGGACTACTTGACATATTCTATCATGCCTCCCAATCTCTCTAGCAATGCATGATGAGCTTTTATCAAATGTACTGCTCGATACACCATGCTAGGGGGTCTTCTTTACAAATGAGGTCTTAACAGCCTTCTTATCCAATGCCAACAACATACTAACCAACTTCACATCCAACATCAACCAAAACATACCAACCAACTTCACATCCAACATCGACCAAAACAACCTAACCGACTTCACGTCCAACATCAACCAAAACATGCTTACAACCATAATCTGAAAGAGCAAGATTTCAAAATCAGCGATCTCATCCTTAAGGACAACCAACACGTGACCAACTTGGAAAGAAGCAAATAGGGCAAGTTTGCTCCTAATTGACTTGGACCTTATATCATAACACACAAGCATGAATCAGGTACTTATTATCTGTCTTCTCTCAAAGGCTGACGAGAATCTGAGCCCTTTAATGCCTTACATCCTCGACCATTTTACTGTTAATCAAGTAATCAATCACTTGACATTTAACTTGAGCTCATCCCTTAAGAAACCGTCATCATCGTCATTCATATTCCTTTTAACCCTTTTTCCCTATAGACATTAGTCAACCCTTTTGACAAGCATGAATGCTTTGTCCTAATAAAAGGAAGACCCCTAAACCTCTATAGTCAAGTTCATGACCAAAAGTCCAGTCAAAAATAAAACATAAAACTGGGATGCATATTCCAAGGTCATAAACTATAAATGTAGATTGCTCCCTCGAAGGACAACTACATCATTGCTGTAATCAATAGACTGCTCCCTTGAAGGACAACTATACATAGACATCTAAACATACAAAGTAAAATATAGACTATTCCCTCGAAGGATGGCTATGACCAAATTTTTCTACATACACAGCTTCAACATGACCATACAACAAAACAACATCCCTAAGTGGATTTCTCACATTGATCAGTCCACCATAAAAAATAAAAAAAAACTGACTGACAAACTATTAAGTCATGGACTTGTCTATAGTCATTCTCAGGGTTACCTATAAAAGGGGCAAAGTTGTTCCTACCGAAAAGGGTTACCCCATATCACATAATCACACCTATCACCCCAACATAATCAAGGGATTTCGAGCTTACTTAACGTCAAGTGATTTGAATACTTCTCTAACACAAACCAATGGTCAATGACGTAATGCATGAATGGGGCTTTTGTTTACATAAGCCTTATCTATGCCATCATTATAGTCCTTGTCAATGAAAGAGCAACGCGCCTTTCACTTCTTACACTTTGGTCACACACAACTAGATCATCAACTAACCAAACCAAACCAAACCAAAATATTTTCAGACCACTAACATGACATAGCCCATTCACACTAGTTTCTATGGACAATAATACACATGGAAACTATCGACCAGACACAATTTCATTTTTAGCATACACCATTACCAATATGGAAAATTGGTAGGGATGAAAGACCACATCACCAATGTTATAGAATACACCATCACATAATATGGAAAAGGTTATAACATCATCATACACTAACCATTTCACTAACCTGACCAAAAACAACTATCAACCACTTTAACCCTCTTCTTCAGAACTACATTGGCCTGAGACCCTTAAAGCAGGGGCTATGTAGGCAGCACTCAATTGAAATGATGTCTTCTAAGGTTAGCTCAGCCATTCACCTGATTGTCTCCCTAAAGACATCAACCATTAGTTCATTCATCTATTTGATGGATGAACCATATAACATTTTGACCATGACTTACCCTCATCCACAATCATGACCAATCAACTAGCCCTGACACTGTAGAAGTCACCTTTGACTTCTCATGGGGCACATTGGAGATCACGCACATCTCCCTAACCACAAAAAACAACACTTGAGATCACTTATATCTCAAGCCCAACTTGACCATTAACCTTGGAGATCGTGACTATCTCCTCAGACCATGACCACTTTTGAGACAACTTTTCCTTGGTTATTTTGATTGCACATATGCTACCTCACGAATAGTTAGTAAATTGTCTGCACCTCACATTACGACCATCAAAAGTATTAGATCACGCTCAAGTTGATCCCCATTACTTGTGACATTTTCATGTTTTCCAGGAGCACTTCCCAAGCCTAGGATACTTGAAACACGATGACCATTAGAGCTACAGCTTTGATCATTTAACCCAATCAACTACGACTAAAAGCTAAGGACCGGTTACTTCGATTATAACACTCCTTGACCTTGCTTGTGACAATTTGACCTACTATCACGTGAAGTGGTATATGCACAATCTCAACTATTGTAGCATTCATACTCTAACTTCACCATATCCATCCACGGCCTATCAAATTAGCACCCGATATAAGGTTACTTTCCCTCGAATCTCACTTTGAGGGGGGAATACCTCATCCCACACTTGGGGCAACCCACACTTATTTTTGTCTTGCAGTTCATCAGAATAACCAACAAGATGAAAAGGACCTTATCCCATACCTGGGACAACTAACACCTTATTTTTGTCTTGCAGTTCATCAAAACAACCAACAAGATAAAAAGGACCTTATCTTCATCCCACACCTGGGGCAACCCACACTTATTTTTGTCTTGCAGTTCATCAAAACAACCAACAAGATGAAAAGGACCTTATCCCATACCTGGGACAACTAACACCTTATTTTTGTCTTGCAGTTCATCAGAACAACCAACAAGATGAAAAGGACCTTATCCCATACCTGGGATAACTAACACCTTATTTTTGTCTTGCAGTTCATCAAAACAACCAACAAGATTAAAAAGACCTCATCTCACACCTAGGGTAGCTAACCTCTATTTTTGTCTTGCAGTTCATCAAGAACAACCAATAAGACAAAAAGGGGCAAATGTAGACACCAATATTGTGTCTACTCCTTGGTCCCCTCCTAAACACTTACACACTTCATTAATTTAAAATAAATCACTTATTTTAAATTAATGACATCACCTTGGACACCTCACCGTGGACACCTCACCTTGGACACCTCACCCTTAGACCTTTTCTCACCCTATGAGTCACCTAAGACCTATTCTCACTCCCTCCTAACCTCTTAACTAGCTCCCATGCGTATTAAGCCTACCTTTTGACTATTCTCCAATAGACTATGCACTTGGTGGATGGAGAATGAGCTTTTAAGCCCTTTTACCAGTTCTCTAGCTGCTAATATCAGTCAACTATCAGCCAACACTAGCATGATCACTGACGTCAGCTACATAAACTGACTTTAAACAATGAGTTACGGGCTCTCTCGAGGCTTCTCAATCGGTTCTTCAACTGGCTCTTAGACTCTCGAATTGACTTCCTCTCACACTCTCTCTCTCTCTCAAACTTTGACATCAATAGCCACTCTCTAGGATAGATCATCAAACTTTGACTAACGCTCTCCAGGCTTCAGAAACTCTGCACCAATCACTCCAGATTGGATTGAAACATTGCATCAGGTCTTTAGCATCAAGCCACAATAGGTACAAGCGTTTAAACACCATTGGTTCTTCATCAAGCAAGAGCTAAGTATTCTTCTGCCTTTCATTTTTAGTATTTATAACACATTAGTAATTAGTAATTATTTACTATTTCTATATACTATCAACCAGACCCAACCTGACTTCTTCCTAGAGAGGCTAAAAAGCCTTCTTCTCACCCTTACCCTTTTTGACAACCTATCCTCTACCTTTGTCCTTTTGCAGACCTTATTTGTCTCCCTACAGCCCTGCACAGACCTTTAAACCCATAGAATCCCTCTGTCGACCATGGACACAACCCTAAGACCTGTCTAAGGACCATTACCCCTACTGACATCGGCAGCCTAACTGACGTTGGCCATATTAACTAACTGACAATGGCAGACTAACTAACGTCAGTGACTGTGACAGACTGACAACAGAATATAGGTACGCATTATCTCTATTTCTTTTGTTTAGTCTTTCACTATTTCTTTTCTAGCAACACTCTTTTGTCAAATAAGTGGATTGTCATCCCTCAAGGAAGACTTTGCACTTCTGGGACCGAGCATATCACATGGCAGTCCACCATATCTATCTCTAACATTTTTTTGTTTAAGTCTTATTCTCTCTATAGGTGTCTTCTTCCATAGCCAAAGAGGAGCTCCTTCAATCGTCTGGATATGGTGTGCAACTTCATCTGGGTACCTACAAACCCCTGAGCATTATCTTAGTTTCTTTCCTTCTTCTGAATGTAAACAAGCAAAAACTAGCAAGAAACACTTGAATAGTAAGTTTATTGGTATAAAATCAATTGAAGTGAGGCATCTCTAATATTAATCACATTTAGGACCATCTAGATGGATGGAAATTTATGTTTTAGAACAACCCCACTTGTCACAGATATATTGTTAATGTAGACAAGTATCACATATATAGATGGATTTCAATAATACAATGCAACCTTGTCATTGTAGGGCTTAGGATGATTTAATTAGTTTTATTTTTCTTTTCTTTTTATTTTTTGGTCTTAATTTAAGTTTAAAACTTGTTTGAAAGTAACACATCATAACCAAACACATTTATCATCCACCATTTCTTGAATAAGGAGGTGTTACATTAGTCAAATACAAATAATCTTTTGCCTTATTTAAAACCTCATCTTAAACATTGTGTTTCTATTTTATCTAATCAATGATATTATGTTGCCCATTTGAGTCTACACTATTTTCCATAAATCCTTAAGTCCTTCACTTTTTAATTCAAATTTAGAATATCACATTTTTAAGTTCTAGGCTAACATGTTAAATTGGTTTACTATTTGCACTTGCTTTGATTTAAATTGGGTATAATTTCTCATTTAGATTGAAGGCCATTTATAGACTCATCATAATTTGATCATTGTGAACTTAGGTTATAAATCTTGTTGCTTATGCTCTAAGTTCTAGAACACATTTTATTCTACCTCATATTACCATGTAGTGTTAGTGTGCTACCCACTTGGTTTTAGGTTAATACTTAGGAATTATTGCATGTTTTCACATCTTTAGTTTCCTAGTTTTTATTGTCACCTTCCTAATCTGAAGGGATTTTTTCTATTTTTCTAGTAACAACTTGTCAAAATTAAACTAGATTTTATGGTATTGATGTATCTCTAAACCTACGTTTGGTGTACTAGTTTACACTTAAGTCTTTGAGTTATCATACCCTCTTATAATTTATACTATTTCAACCTACCAAAGGTTGAGTAAATTCATGAACACTTATTCTAATTATGTGGTACTATGCCACCTCCTTTATATTATAGTCTCTTTTACCTTGTCACTTGTTTAGAGAAAACCAAAACACACCTTGTTAAAATTTGTAAAACATTTTACAAATCTTGCCAAATGTAGAGGACAAACATTTATAGATAGGACTCAAAGGTACATTTTTAGTGGGGTATTTTATAGCCCTACCTATGACAAGGAGGACTTTTATGATGGAAAAGATAATTTCATGGCCTTTGAAGACATTCCCACAACCATAAGATCTAAGGAAGACTATTTAGAATATCAACCCCAAGAGGATAAAGATGAAACACTCATAAGGTTGATTGAATCAAGTACTAGATTGCCATTAGACTTTTCTATGAAATAATTACATACCTTGGTTAGGGTAGAAGAACAATGAAAAGAATAATACCTCTTTCACATTATGAAAATAAATGTTTCAACTTCTAGCAAAGGCAAGGAAATACTCATAGAGTCAAAACCTAGTGATCAAGATCTTGCCACCAAGATTAAAAAGATAAGTCAACGATATGCAAACCAATTTATCATGGACTTAATTGACTCTTTAGTTGATACTTAAGTCTAAAAAGATGCTTCCAAGGAACAAAGCAATATGGTTAAACCAACACAACAACATTTAGTTGGGAACATAATAATGATGGATCAATATGTCTCAATTAAACAACTTAAGTCCCAAGAGGTTCTAAAACATGCTTCACCAAAGACAAATCATACATTTTTCAATCATCAAGAACCATTTATCCCTTTAAAAAACTAAAGACCAAAGCATTCAGTGCGTATTGAGTAAGTTATGAAAAAAAAATTGTAGTTCATCTCAACCAACATTTACTTTGGTGAATAGACCATGGACTCCCCAAAATCAATAGAACATGTATAATTCAAGATGGCTGACTTCAAAGAATGTCGATCAACCCTAAAATCAATAACTTACTTACTTGACTCAATGAGTGAACCAAAACAAAGTCAAGGATTGTAGGGTGTATATCTATAACAAATCCACACACCAAGGTAACATACCACCCCAGCATATTTATATTCCACATACCACTGCATCAAACATTCAAGAGTGGAATTTGATGAAGGAAATTATGTTGTGATTTGAGATAGGAAACAAAATCAAGAAGTAAAAATTTGATGAGATATATCTATATCTATTTGATTTGAGTCTTCTCCAAGTCCCCTTTCCACCTCATTTTATGGAACCCAAATTTGATAAATATAAAGGAAAGGGTGACCCTCGTGAACACATTCACGCATTTTTATATTATGCCAAGAGATAGCTTACAATAAAATTTATTTTCTTCATTTGTTTCTATGAAGTTTAGCAAGACAAGATTTAGACTGGATTCTTACGTTACCCAAGGGATCAACTGTGAATTGAAACAACAAATCTCAAAAGTTTGTCAACCACTTCTTGTACAACATTGAACATGAATTGATTATTTTTGACTTGTTTAAAGCTAAACATTGAGATGGATAAAGTTTCATAACATATCTAAAATGGTGGAGAACACTAGCTAGATGATTTCAACATAATTTTCCATATAAATAACTGGCTTACATTTTTACACATATTTTACATCTTGAGGTGGCACACGATATAGGCTTGCTTGTACAAAAACATTTGAAGAGATTTTTGGCAAGGGTGTGTAGATTGAGAAGGTGCTTATTACCAAAGGCCTTGTCAATATTTATTCATAGGGTTAAATTTCAAATCAAACCCAATCTTCTAGTCAAAGTATTACAATAGAGAAACCCAAAGATTTCAATAAGAACAAGAAAATGGTAGGGAATGGAGTAATTGAAATAAGACATGTACAAATAGTGAAGGCTTTACCAAATTCAAATGTATAATTAGCTCCCCCTAATCCACCTCCAAATTTTCAAAGGGTCCTTCCATGAAGGATATTCCACAATCAATTCAGAGTCTTTAGAAAATTGGGAGAGCCTATTGAGGTCATGTTTGAAAAGCTTGTATAAACTAACCTGATTGTATGACATATACCTAAACCATTTCCTGCAAATCAGCCCAAACTCGATTGGTATCAGGAAAATGAATTTTGTAACTTCCATCATAGTTTTGGTCATGATGCCTATTATTTCATCCAATTACAACACCTTATTAAATAATTTGATTGAGAGTGGTGAAGTTGAGATCAAGCTTGATCTACAAGGCACTAATTAGGATATGGGAATCTACAAAGATCCATTACCTCAATATAAAAAACCACCACCAAGGAATAATCATAAGCAATGAAAAAATTAGAATCAAGGTCAAAATCATAATTAGGATGATCACAATCAGGATCATAATACCCATGCTAACAATCTAGGTTACAATAACATGCCTTAAGACTATAACAATATCATGTGACATATTTATACAAGTGACATTACCATTGTTACTATTAAATCCCATGAACCATTTTATACTACTCATAGTATTGGACCCATTGTTATAGGGTCAATACCCTCTCTCTCAAGTAACACTACATCAAGTTCACATAATTTTTTTGTACTTTCATTTGTACAGGTTACTATTTTTATACCTTATCCTTCCTCTAATTATAATGGATTGTCATCAACTCAAAATTTCTCCCACGCAACTAGACACCCCTGAATCACCCTCATAAACCCTTTGCTTTTATCTTCTAATTATAATAGCTCCTTGCCACCTCTAGATTGTTCAATCACAACTAGATGATCTTGAGTTACCCTTCTAGGCCCTTTTCCCTCTTCTTCCACTAAACACAATGTGAACATTGTGCCTTTGGATCTAAAGCTGAACACTGTGTTAGTTAAAGCTAAACTATCTCATCCTATAACTTAAAATCATTATTGTCTATTGGACCAAATAAGTAAAACCCTTGTACATATTTCTATTTTGGATATCTTGTGTATGTCTGAAGTCTATAGAACTATTTTGAGTGACCTTCTTCAACAATCCACTATTCCAAACAATATTAATATTAAATAATTCTAAACACTAGTTGGGAATTTGCCTTCATTTTGATAGCTCAAGTTTGATAAAAAAGGCATGCCCACTCTTGGTTCGAGCCACAATAACCCTTTGTATATTGAGGTAGTCATTGAAAAACATAAGATCAAGTGGGTTCTTATAGATAATGATTCAAGGATAAACATGGTATCTCTCAAAATGATATAGAGATTAGGCTACACTATTGTTGGGTGAATATTTTGTCAATCAGCGTACTGATAAAAAAAATAGGTCTGATCAACCACAGTAAGAAGATTGGTTAGCCAAGTGTGTAGGTTTACCACATCAAAAGGGGATTAATCTCTCCTCTCATCAAGGGGAGGTTCCTTATATATATATATATATATATATATATATATATATATATATATATATATATATATATGTATGTATGTATGTATGTATGTATGTATGTATGTATGTATGTATGTATGTATGTATGTATGTATGTATATGTATATATGTATGACACTTGGTGTGCTCTGCTTACTTTAGTAGTTTACTGGGGGCTTACCACAATCCTTACTTAATAAAGAGACCAAAAGAAGAAACTATGGATAGTGACATGTGGTAGCTTCCACTGAGCTTTAGTTTCTCTTTCGAAAGTATTTGGGTCTTATATTAGTTTCCTATAGAAGATGACATGTGGTGATCTCTGATAAGTTTTGAAACTGTGTCTCAACAGACAACATGTGGCAAATTCCACTGCATTTTGATAAGGGACACATGGCACTTTCTACTATAACTTTTTGAGGGACCGTGGTGGGTCAAAAAGTTTTTTGTTTTGGGGGAATTTTCCTTCGAACAAAATTTTTGAAGGAATTCTTTGTGTCTATTCAGCCTTTGAATTGGTCTATTTGGTCCTTGCCTACCCTCTGCAATGTTAGGGTGTGGAGCCAAAAGCTTCACCAAGGAGCACATTATGACAGTTTCGGGTCTACACAGACACCGACGTCGGTCAGGAGTGACCGACGTCAGCCAGGTGCAGTTGCAGAGGTGCTGACATCGGCAGTGGATCGGCCGGTGGTGGTCACATGCAAGTAGCAGGAACCGACGTCGGTTACCTATGCGTCTAGAAAGCTATTTTCGAGGATAGAAGCAAGTGTTTGCATGATGAGTTTGAGTTGTAGTCTTAAGCTCGCGTCTCTATTATTAGTAATATTATTTTTAGAGTCCTTGTTCAAATGGCTTAACTGTTTGTTGTAAGTGCATGCTCAAGTTTCCTAATTCTATATGTAGAATTAGATCTTCTTAGCTTTGTGTGGATTATTGTAGTAGTTGTTGAAGAACAGTACAGAATTGAATCAATCTAGGTTTGTTGGAGTTGATTGTTCTTAAGAGAGAGAGCTCTTGAGGAATAGAGATCTATTGAGAGATCTATACATCTAGGAGAGGTGTGGAAGAAAGAAGTTTCTTCAATTGTATTCCTTTTTTAAAGAGTTTGTTAATACAAGTTTTCAGGGTGGTTTCTTGTATCTCTTGTTCTTGCTATTATCTCATTCAGTTACTTGTTTATCTGATTTATTTCCACGTTTATTGCTTTCACAAGTGGTATCAGAGCCTTGGTTGCAAGTTCAAGAGCTGATACCAACAAGTGGTATCAGAGCTCAGGTTCACTAACAGGTGGTTCAGATCTGTGTAGTGTGTATTGATTATAGGTTCTCACAGGGGTTTTTGCAGGGATTTCTGTTTGAGTGGGAGAAGCAATGGCAGATGAAAGTAAATTGAGAATGGAAAAGTTCAATGGCAAAAATTACCAACATTGGAGAATGCAGATAGAGGATTATCTGTATCAGAAAGATCTCTACTTACCGTTAGGTGGGGTTGCAAAGAAGCCCAAAGACATGGAGGATGAAGAATGGGAAGTTCTTGATAGAAAGGCTCTGGGGTCTATAAGACTGAGTCTAGCATCCACTGTGATATCTAATTTATCACAAGCAAAGTCTACGGTAGATTTGATGACTACGTTAGCAAATTTGTATGAAAAACCCTCAGCTTCTAATAAGGTATATCTTATGAAGCAGTTATTTAATTTGCATATGAATGAAGGTGGATCTGTTTCTACTCATCTGAATGATTTCAATGGAATTGTGAATCAATTAAGTTTAGTCAATATAGTGTTTGATGATGAAATAAAAGCTCTTTTGATATTATGTTCTTTGCCTGAAAGCTGGCATGGCTTAGTAATGGCAGTAAGTAATACTGCATCTGCATCAAATATTTTGAAAGTAGAGGATGTTGTTAGTGTTATCTTGAATGAGGAAATACGCAAGAAAAGCACAGAAGAGACATCTGGGAACGCTTTAAGTTTTGAGAGCAGGGGAAGGTAGAAAGAGAAGAGCAAGAAAGGCAAATCAAGATCCAAATCTAACGGGAAAGGCAGATCTAAATCCAGAAATGGCAGAAGGCCACAATGCTAGAATTGTGGAAAGATGGGGCACATAAGCAGAGATTGTTAGTCAAAGCCTAAGGAGGACAATCAACACGAAGGAAAGGAAGAAGCCAAGGTTGCAGGTATTGCAAAAGATGCTTTAATTTTCTCTCTGCATAATAATATAAAATCTTGGGTGTTAGATTCTAGTGCATCTTTTCATGCTACCCCTAACAGGGAATATTTTAGTGACTATATCCATGGAGATTTTGGAATAGTGTATCTAGGGGATGATGAGCCCTGTAAAATAATTGGCAAAGGTAAAGTGCAGCTGAAGATGCAGAATAGCAACACATGGGTGTTGAGAGATGTGATGCATGTTCCTAGCTTGAAGAGAAATTTGATTTTTGCAGGAAAGTTAGGGGATGAGGGTTCTACAGTAACTCTCACAGTAGAATCTTGGAAGGTGACCAAGGGTGCACTTGTTATGGCCAGAGATAAGAGAGAAGGTACTCTCTATTTATGTAATTGTGTTACTAACAAATCTCCTTCTGTATTATCCACTTCAGATGTGGATGCTAAATTGTGGCACTCAAGGCTTGGCCACATGAGTGAGAAGGGGATGTCAATTCTTAAGTCCAAAGGTATGCTTTCAGATTTAAAAGGCATAGATCTAGAGTTTTGTGAGCACTGTGTATTTGGAAAACAGAAAAGGGTTAGTTTTCTCAAGACTGGGTCTACTAAGAAGAGGCATAAATTACAGCTTGTTCACATAGACGTGTGGGGACCAGCTCAAGTTGCTTCCATTGGAGGATCACAGTACTATGTATCTTTCATAGATGATGCTACAAGGAAGGTATGGATCTATTGTATTAGGAGAAAATCTGATGTATTTGAGACTTTTAAGATTTGGAAAGCTATGGTTGAGAATGAAACAGGTAAAAGATTGAAGTGCCTGAGATCTGACAATGGCAGTGAGTTCTGCAGTTATAAGTTCAGAGATTATTGTTATATGCATGGAATCCATAGGCAAAGGATGGTTCCAAGGACACCTCAGCAGAATGGAATTGTTGAAAGGATGAACAAGACAATAATGGAGCGTGCAAGATGTATGAGATTGCATGCTGGTTTGCCCTTACAGTTTTGGGCACAAGCTGTTGACATTGCAGTATACCTGATTAACAGAGGACCCTCTACAGCTCTGGATGGTGGTATTCCAAAAGAGGCATGGACAGGTAAAAAAGTAGATCTCTCATATCTCAAAGTTTTTGGTTGTGAATCCTTTGTGCACATAGATAAAGAAAATAAAAAGAAGCTTGATGCTAAGTCTATGAGGTGCACATTTATTGGCTATGGCTCAGATGATTTTGGTTACAGATTGTGGTATCTAGAAACTAACAAGGTAATTAGGAGCCATGATGTTGTTTTCAACAAAAGAGTGATGTATTGTGATCAGCTAAGGAAGCTGAATCAATCTGAGCAGAGCAATGGTGAATTGGACGATGTGAAAGTCCAAGATGAGCTCACAGGAAAAAGAAATAATCACTTGCAGGAAAACACAGAGACCGACGTTGGCAGGTTAGGAACCGGCATCGGTAGTACAGAAACCAGCATCGGCCGTATAGAGACCGACGTCGGCAGGACAGGCACCGAGGTCGGTCAGGCAGAACCGACATCGACTAGTAACAGGTCTAGAGGTGACCGAGGTCGGTCACTGTCAGAGAATTTGGGTGGATAGCGTGTTGTGAACGAGTCTCAGACACCCATCAGGAGGTTAGAAAGGGTGAGTAAGCCTCTAATTAGATATTCTCCTTCATTATTTTATTTATTGCTAACTAGTGGTGGAGAACCAGAGAGTTTTGAAGAAGCAATACAGGTGGAGTCCAAGAGTCAGTGGGAGCGTGGCATGGTTGAGGAGTTGGAGTCCTTAAGAGAGAACCAAACATGGGATTTGGTTGAATTGTCAGCTGGTAAGAGAACACTCAAGAATAGATGGACTTACAGGTTGAAAGAAGGTGAGAATGGACAGATGAGATACAAGGCCAGATTGGTAGTGAAAGGATTTGCACAAAAACCAGGTATTGACTTTGGTGAGATTTTTTCTCCTGTTGTTAAAATGACTTCTATAAGGGTTGTATTGTCTTTGGTTGCTTTTGAGGATTTGCATCTTGAGCAGCTAGATGTTAAGACAACATTTCTTCATGGAGACTTGGATGAGGAAATATATATGGAACAGCCAGAAGGATTTGAGGTCAAGGGTAAGTAGAAGTTTGTGTGCAAATTGAAGAAAAGCTTGTATGGCCTCAAGCAAGCTCCTAGGCAATGGTACTTAAAATTTGACAGGTTTATGACTGAGCATGGCTACAGTAGGTGTCAATCTTACCATTGCATGTATTTCAAGAGATTTGATAATGGTAGATATATTATTCTATTGTTGTATGTAGATGATATGTTGGTTGCAGGATCACACATGCAGGATATCTCTGAGCTTAAGGTGAAATTAGCTCAAACGTTTGCTATGAAGGATTTGGGAGCAGCAAAAAAAATCCTTGGCATGAGCATTAAGAGAGATAGAAAAAATCACAGGGTGATATTGTCTCAAGAAGATTATGTGGACAAGGTGTTGAAATGGTTCAATATGTAGGATGCTAAACCGGTAAGCACACCTTTGGCTAGACATTTTAAGTTGAGTAAAGAACAATGTCCTAATTCATATGATGAGGTAGAGTACATGAGTAAGGTTCCATATTCTTCTGTAGTAGGGAGTTTGATGTATGCAATGGTGTGTACTAGACCGGATATTGCCCAAGCAGTGGGAGTGTTAAGTAAGTATATGGCCAATCCAGGTAAGGAACATTGGAAAGTAGTTCAGTGGATCCTTAGATATCTGAGAGGAACTAGCAGTAGGCACTTGTGCTATGGAGGTTCAGATACTTCTCTACATGGTTATGTAGATTCAGATATGGCAGGTGATTTGGATGGTAGGAGGAGCCTACAAGTTATATTTTCACTGTAGGTGGAATGGTGGTTAGTTGGATATCTAAGTTGCAGAAGGTTGTTGCCTTGTCAACTACAAAAGCAGAGTATATTGCAGTCAGAGGCTAGCAAAGAGATGATATCGATGACACGGTTCATGGATGAGCTCGGTAGGGAGCATGAGAGTTGCAGATTGTATAGTGATAGTCAGAGTGCAATCCATTTGGCTAAGAATTCAGCCTTTCATTCAAGAATAAAGCACATACAACTAAGGTATCACTTCATATGACAGGTATTGGAAGATGGTGAGTTGAAGCTGGAGAAGATCCATACAGATAGGAATCCTGCTGATATGTTAACCAAGCCGGTTACAAAAGAGAAGTTGAATCTTCATTTAACTTCTGTTGGTCTTCATGATTGAGTTGAAGATGGAGGAGCTAGAAGATGTTGCTGTATAGGTACTGGTGCAGCTGTTTATCTCCAAGTGGGAGATTGTTAGGGTGTGAAGCCAAAAGCTTCACCAAGGAGCACACTATGACAGTTTCGGGTCTACACAGACACCGGTGTCGGTCAAGAGCGACCGACGTCGGCCAGGTGTAGTTTCAGAGGCACCGACGTCGGCAGTGGATCAGCCGGTGGCGGTCACATGCAAGCAGCAAGAACCGGCGTCAGTTACCTGTGCATCCAGAAAGCTATTTCCGAGGATAGAAGCAAGTGTTTGCATGATGAGTTTGAGTTGTAGTCTTAAGCTTGCGTCTCTATTATTAGTAATATTATTTTTAGAGTCCTTGTTCAAGTGGCTTAACTGTTTGTTGTAAGTGCATGCTCAAGTTTCCTAATTCTATATGTATAATTAGATCTTCTTAGCTTTGTGTGGATTATTGTAGTAGTTGTTGAAGAACAGTACATAATTGAATCAATCCAGGTTTGTTGGAGTTGATTATTCTTGAGAGAGAGAGCTCTTGAGGAATAGAGATCTATACATCTAAGAGAGGTGTGGAAGAAAGAAGTTTCTTCAATTGTATTCCTTTTGTAAAGAGTTTGTTAATACAAGTTTTTAGGGTGGTTTTTTGTATCTCTTGTTCTTGCTATTATCTCATTCAGTTACTTGTTTATCTAATTTATTTCCACGTTTATTGCTTTCACAAGTGTAATCTATTGTTGGTTGATCCCCAACATGCAAGTGTTGTTTGAGCTTCAAAGTGACCTTTCAATTTTTTGTAATGGTCCACTTTGGTTTCCAAGTGCCCTCCAAAAAGGCTATTTGTCTTTTGGTTTTGCCTTAGTCAATTTTTTACCAATCTCAACAAGTGACACGTGGCAACATCTACAGCTCTTAGAAACAAAGTAAAATGGGGCTCGATAGATGACACTTGGTAGTATTTGTTGGGCTTTGTCAGGCTTTTGTTTTAGGCTCTCTTTGCCTTAGTCACTTTTACCACAAAATTTCCTCTACAAGGGCACTTGTCTCTTCAAATTTTGGGACACTCCTTGAACCTACCACTTGAATCGACCGATTGAACCAACTTTGGTTCAATAGTTCAATTGTTCATTCTTTCATTTCTATTGACCACTTGAACCAAGCTCTTGGAAATAAACTATGTTGAACCAACTACTATTGAACCTGTTGAACCTTTGAACCCGTTAAACCTTTGAACCTGAGTGGTTCAATGGTTCAACAGTTCAGTGGTTCAAGTCTTCTTCTCTTTGACAAGTGTCTTGAAGCTATTGAACCTGTAGCGATTGAACTTTGAACCTTGACAAAAGTGCTTAATTCTTAAAACTTGTTGGCGTCATTGAACCTTTGAACCTGTTGAACATGTTAGTCCTTTGACTAAAAAAGCTAGAAAAATTCCCAATTTTGAAAGCTTGGATCAATTTTTTGAAATGGAAAGAGATAATTATGTCTTGCAAGACCAAAATAGCTTAAATGTTGTCCCAAAAATGAGTGAAAATTTTTGGGTATAATAGCTGGCTCCAGTTGGAGAACTATTAATTATAAAAAAAATTGAAGGGAGTAGATTCAAGAATCTCCAGTGTCTTCATTTGTACCATTGGGTTACAGAGTCATGTTACCCATAACGAAACATGTCAAAAATGAAAATAAATAAAACTAAACTAAACTAAAAACTATACAAATATACATATGTAAAAATGAAATGATCTGATACTTCAAGAATTGAAGTGTTTCAGATGCTGCCCACTGTGAGGCAAAGAAAAGAGTGTGTCATCTAGATACTTTAGCAAAAAGCTATTTTCACCATTGTGCTGATGAATAATAAACAGGCCGCTCTAAAGGGAGTCAAACTTTCCATGCATCCCTTTTGGTTCTCTCCTTTTGTCCCATATTAGGACTTGATCCCCAATCTAGAAATCACAGTTTTTTGCCTTCTGATCAAAGAGTTTCTTTACCAGACTTTAATGGGCAGTAATTCAGTCTACCACCATAGTTCTCTACTCATACAACTCAGTCAGACACATGATCCTCTTATCAAGGGGACTTTCACATGTCTGATCTTCAATTTCCTTAGCCAATTTCAAGGTTGGCAATTCTAAGGTGATTGGTATCTCAACATTAATACCATAAAGAAGTTGGAAAGGAGACATACCAATTTCTCTCTTTGGTGTGATTATATCTACCCATAGAGCATCAATCAATACTTTATGCCATGTCTTTTGGTTTTCATTTGCCAGCTTCTTGATGATAGTTACCAGGTTCTTATTACTTGATTCAGCTTGTCCATTCCCTTATGGAAAGTAATCAAAAGAATGGGAGAGTGTAATCCCATAATAGAAATAGAATTGTGTAATCTCTTGGAAAGTGAAACAAGTTGCATTGTTAGTAATAATTTTGGTTGGAACTCCAAACTTGGAAATGATATTCTCTTTGAGGAAATTGCACACTACTTATGAAGTGGCATTTTTGGTTGGGAGAGCTTCTATCCACTTGGTGAAATAGTCAGTTACTGTAAGAACATAATCATGTCCAGCAATTGAAGATGGGTTTATATCTCTAATAAAATCAGTTCCCCATTATTGTAATGGTTCCTCTATGACCACTGGCTTGAGAGGCAGGGCACCCAACTTGGGTCTGCCAACAAACTACTAGCATAATTCACATTTTCTCACCCACTTATATGCATCTTGGAAAAGATTTGGCCAGTAATACCTGGCTCACAAAATTTTGTGGGTAGTCACAGGAGCAAAAAAATGTCCTCCACAGGATAGATTGTGTAAAGATTTCAAAAGTTGGCTTTGTTTCTCTTTGTCTACATAGTGAAGGAATACTCCATCTAGGCTTCTCTTGTATAGGCCATTATCCCAAAGGAAAAAATTGGTGGCTTTTAACTTGATAGTCCTCCTTTTTTTTAAGATAAGTGAGCAGGACATTAACCATAAGTAAAGAAATGAGCAATACCTGAATACCACTCATTGGTAGTGGAGACAAAGAGGACTATCAGTGTGTCTTCCACCTCTACTTTTTCATGCTCTATTTCTTCTGGTTTGTTATCAATAATTAATTGGCACAGACCTTTTCCCCTTACCAACTTTGTTGGTTTGATGTCTATATCAAACTCCTAGATCTTTGCAATCCAATTGCCTCTTTTAGTCCCAAACTCCTGCTAGGTTAATATGGACTTGACTGTAGTGTCAGGAACTAGGGCAATAGTGTGTGAATTCAGTATATAAAAGTGGAAATGCTTGACTGCCTTCATCACTACATAAGCATGCTTCTCCATGTTTGAGTACTTCAGCTCATGAGCTTTGAGAGGACAACTCATGAAATAAATGAGAGATTCCATACCTTCTTTATTATATTAAACCAAAATTGTTGAAAGTGTGTGTTTAGAAGCATAACTATATATGGTGAACTCTTTATTGTAGTCTTGACAAACCAGAGTTGGGGCATGGGCAATGTCAGTTTTGATATCTTCAAATGCTGACTTGCCTTCTTTATTCCAACTAAAGGTGGTCTTCCCTTTCATCATGTTTACAATGTGTCGAGTCTTCTCAAAAAACTTAGGGATGAATCTTCTTAAGAAATTCACCTTTTCGAAGAAAGAGTGAACAACATTTTTACTTGTAGGTAAGGTAAGCTATTGAATAGACTTGACTCTATCTGAGTCAATTTTTATGCCTTCTTTGGACACAATGTGCCTAAGAAGTTTCCCCTTTGTTACTCCAAAAATAGACTTCTTGGGGTTCAAAGAAATACCATTTTGGTAGTAGTGCTCCAACACTTTTTGTAAGTGGCGTATATGATCATAATGATGCTTTGAAAAGATGGTTAAGTCATCAAGGTATACCATAATGAATTTACCTATCTCATCCTTGAAAGCAAGGTCCATTGCTCTCTAAAAGGTGGTGCCAACATTTATCAAACCAAAAGGCATCCTTTTATATGCAAATGTGCCCTAAGGTGTAGTGAAGGCAGTCTTGTATTGGCCTACTTCACTAACTTCAACTTGATTGTATCTTGAGAAGCTGTCTAGCATTGATAACATCTATGAGCTGGTCATTGTCTATAGCACTTGATCCATGATGGGTAAAGGATAGTTATCCTCTAAAGATGACTGATTTAGATTCCTGAAATCCATACAAATGAAAATTTTTCCATTCTTATTCCTTATAGGCACTATGTTTACAATCCATGTGGAATGATGGATAGGGAAAATGATTCTAGCATTTAACATTTTTTGTATCTCAGACAGAATAGTACCTGATATCTTCAGATTTTACTGTCTGGATTTTTTCTTATAAGACATTGAGTCAGCCTTGAGAGGAATTTCATGGCATATTTCATCAGGCTTGAGAGATTTCAGGTCATCATAAGAATATGCTAAGACGTCCATGTATTAGTGGAGTAAAGTGGTGAACTTAAATTTCTTTTCCTGAGTGCAGCACTTACCAATGTTAACCATCTTGGGATTTTCTTTAGTAGTCACATTTATTTGATCAAATCCCTGAGAGGAGCTTGAATTTGTTTGCTGCTATTTGATGAATCTATCATGCTTGTCAAATAGTTTCTCAAGAGAAATTAGGCCTTTGGGAATTTTATTTCCTTTGAGTTGTAAGCATTCTTCATTTGCATATGAACTTGATTCAGGAGCTGGTTCATACTTCTGAGGTTCACTGCCTTCAAAATTCAATTGTTCAAAGTTGTCTTTTCATTCTAAGAAGGCAATGATGTGGTGATCATTATTGAATACTTGCCAATGATCAGCATTGTCAGGCATACTTTGTCTAAAGACTAGCTCAATGGTATAATTGTCTTCTATGAAGTCTGAGTGAGGAACTAAGAGAGTTATTGAAACAACAAGTGCATCAGCTTTATCATTGGATTCCCTAGGTATGGTAGAGATGTTGAAACCATCAAAGCTTTCAATTTGGTCCCAGACTAAGTTGCGGTAGTGGCACAATCTTTCATTCTTGGTTTGTTATAGGTTTCTCACTTGACAAACTACTAGTTTAACATCTCCTTTGGCATGAAGGAGTTTGATGCCTTTGTCTCGAGCAACCCTCAATCTAAGTAATAGAGATTCATATTCATCTATATTATTAGTGTTGTTGAACTGTAACTTATATGAGTAAGGGGAAATATCTCCTCAAGGAGATATCAACACAATCCCAGCACCTAAACCAGTAGAGGAATAGCTGCCATCGAATTCCAGAGTCCATACCTCATTAGACACTAATTTTTCTTTAGATTTTCCTTTATTAGAGAGGAAAGATCCTTCTCCATCTATATTGCAATCTACCAATTATTTTGCTATTCTAGCTGAACTAATTTCTGGGTTGACACTTTGAAAACTTTATCAAATGTTTCATGAACTTCATCTATAGAAAAAAAATATTTACCCATGTGTGAAGACTCAAAAAGAATTTGAGACTTAGGGGATGATATTTGAGTGAAAATATATTTTGATTCCTTTTTAGGAAGCAACCTCTACATGATGCCTTTAATAGGGATCCTTGCTTCAGATAGGTCCATGCTCAATTATCCACCAACATCCTTATATAAATTTTACCCTAGCAGAATACTGTATGAGGCTGGAACATCGGCCACCAGAACTGTCATCTTGATTCTTTTGTCTGGAAAGGCTATAAATGCAAATTGGGCATCTTTAATTTGCTCTAGCAATGGCACTTATTTGTTCTCCATGGAGAAATATCTCTCAAATGTCTTAGTCAGTGTGAGATCAAGAGATTATACCACTTTGACAGGCATGACATTGTCAAATGCACCTGAGTCTATAATGTAATTGCTTAGTTTGTGACCATTTATCAACAAGGAAACATAGAAAGGCTCTATTTTTCTAGGGGTAGCAGGAGGAGTAATGACAAGATTATTTGGAATGGGCATATTCTTTGGGAAATCAAGAGTTAACTTCTTAACATCTTGTCCTATAGGGATAGCATTATTCTTTATGCACTCAACTAACCTATCCAACTGCTCAGGATTAGATTGTAAATATTCAAATTTAGACATTTGAATTTTAGTTTTCTTGACATGATCAATTATGTCAAATGACTGAATTGGACTAGGAATAGAGGAAGGTAATTCAACCTTCTAGTTTGTAGAGGGGGAAGGACTAACTTGCAAAATTGAAGTTAAAAGTGAAGGTAAAATTGATGTACTTACCTTTTTAGTGATCACTAGGTCCTTTGGCTAGAAAGGTAGAGAGGTTCCATGTTTAGCAATTAAAATTATAGGCTGAGAAAATTCTTCTATTTTTCTCTTATCAGCTTGTTGAGATGATTGGTTCTTAGACCTTGTGAACACTGCATATGATCCATTAAAAGCTTCTCCTTTACTTCTAGGTTCATCCTAGTAGTTTAAGAAACCAATGTTGGAGTCGCCAACTGATTCTTATTAGTTTTCTATGAGGAGATCAGCATCATTCTCTTGACTCAATTTAGGATGGAAAGAGAAATCCGATTCTGCTTTAAGATATCCCACTACTGAATTGGCTGGGGGTGCTTTAATGGCAAGTTTCCCCTATGGGGGGGAAGATGATTTAGCTACCCTTGATTCTTGGCAGCATTTCCCTGGTATGATTTATTTGTAAATGTCCTCCTTGGTATATCTCTGTATGAGGAGAAAAAGACATTCCTTGCACCATTTGTTTTTTGAGAGCAAGTAACTCATTTTCCAACTTTTGCACCATTAGATCAGTGGTGCCTATAGATGGATATTCAAAAGATGACAAGGGTCTATTTTTATTAGGATCTCTCCTTGTCTTCCCTGCCAAGATGAGATCATCTTCTATCTCAGTGGCCAAATATTGAGCTCCAGTAAGGTCTATTTGACTAGTACATCTCAACAAGAAACTCACTTCAGGTAGCTGAGAATTAATGAAGAAATATTTTAGATTCTCAGCTGTAGGTCGAGCAATTATTGGGATCCTATTCCTCAATTTTTCAAACTTAGCTATGAAGTCTCTTATTGGTTCATGAGGCTCTTTATACATTTGTGTGAGCTGAGCCAAAAGGGCATGTGCATCTTCTGTAGGCTTGAATCTAGCTTCAAACTTAGCTTTGATAGTGTTCTAGTCAGTTACTAACTGAGCTTGTAGATGGTAAAACCAATTTGCAGTAGCAACTTGTAATGTTTCTATAAATAGTCTGACTACCACATCTTTAAATTCCACTCCAATTACACCATAGGCTATGCTAAAAGATGCAACGTGTTCGTCAGGATGAACCTTCCCATCACCATAGAACTTGGGGAAATTCTTCCTTGAACTACGTGGGAGCTCATGTAGAGGCGGAGTAAGATTGAGAAGGCCAAAGGAATTACCCCAGGGGCCTTGAATTGCCATTATATGACTATGAAAAGGAGGAATAACAAATCTCAGAGGGGTAATTATTGGAAAATCTTTAATAATAGTAGAAGTGGATACTTCACTTGGTAATGGAGACTTGACTTTAGTAGGAGGAAAACTCTTAGTTTGTTGGAGGTAAGATGGTAAAAGAAACAGGTCAAAATTACTTTGTTGTACCAACTCGAATACAGGGTCAACAATAAATTTAGCCCATTGGCTTCGTATATACCTTGATTATGCTAGATTGTGAAAAAAAATGAAAAGAATTGATCTTGCTTTAGCTTGAAGCTTGAGGCTTTAAACTGTGCATTCTTTCCTAGTGGATCTAGTTTACAGACCAGATTATATATCAAAAATGGATAAATATGGTAAGGTTATAATGATAATGAGAATGCACATAAATCTCCAGTGGAGTCACCAAAAACTGTTGGGTGAATATTTTGTCAACCAACATACTGATAAACAAAATAGGTCTGATTAACCATAGTAAGAATATTGGTTAGCAAAGTGTGTAGGTTTACCACATCAAAAGGGGACTAATCTCTCCTCTCATCAAGGGGAGGTTCCATATATATATGTGTGTGTGTATATATATATATATATATATATATATATATATATATATATATAAACAGAAAATAACACTCAAGGGTAGGATAAACCATCCATCTCTCTTTTTTTAGAGATGATGTGTACAAATCAAAGGAAAAATCCTGATGAAATGATAGAAGACACTCCTCTTCTTTGAGAAGTGTTGTTCAACAGACAAAAGGAATCTTTCTGGTGATGACAAATAACTATAACAGGGTATAGTAACACAACAGGATGAAATGAGGCACAAAGTATCCACCTCAATTGCCAAAGAGTCAAATACGAAGAACAATGAGGGCAAAAAGTCATCCCAAGGTTCTTTACATAGAAATAGAAAATAAACACACACTAAACACATACAAATTCTAAAAGTAGCTGGCTTCAGGACACCTTCTTAGTCACCTCCACTAGTTTTACTTGTTTATTTAAAGGGACAAAAAACGTATTAAGAAAATAGACAAGAACAATTTCCCCAACAACCAAGTTATTATAGCAAAAATTCTAAAAATTCACTTGCTTTCTTATTTTAATAACAAAATATTATCAACAATCTGAGCTCAAAGTCTCAGTAATACCTTTCAATTTAGGCAAAATTTAGTTTCTAATAACAAAAAAGATCTCTCTAGAACAATAAGAGAGAGTCCAATATATAAACCTTCAAGAAAGACTTGGGGAGTAGTAACACATCATGTTGCATTAAATTTTGTCAAAAAGATATGCTATAATTGGGCACATTTTCCCATTTTCTTTTCTCAATGTAGAGAAATGGGTCATGCCATTAAATGTTTGTGTTCTCCAATGTCTATTTGGCAGTTTACTTCTAGAAACATATTTCATGCATGGATTTTTTTGGTCTTCTTCATCATTCCTCCTTTCTTGGCTATTGAATTAGGTCCTTGGTTCAATTTGATGCTTTTTTCTTTGGTCATTTTCTGCTGGTCTTAATAATTGACACACAGCACATTCCATTGCAAAATAGGTGAGGACATGTGGCAGTATCTGTGGGACTCTAAGAGATGTTTATTGAAATAAAATTTGAAACCTATAAGAAACTCAAGATGCAGATATAGACATTTGTTGCATTCCATGGAGTTATAACGGGACATGTGCCAGCTTTCGCTTATCTTTTGAGAATCTCATGGAGGATGACACTTGGCATGCTCTACTTACTTCAGTAGCTTACTGGGGGCTCGCCACAATCCTTACTTAATAAAGAGACCAAAAGAAGAAACTACAAATTTTGACATGTGGCAGCTTTCACTGAGCTTTATTTTCTCTTTCAAAAGTCTTTGGGTCTTATATTAGTTTCTTATGAAAGATGACATGTGGAGATCTCCACTAAGTTTTGAAACTGTGTCTCAATAAAAGACACATGGAGGCTTTCGCTGCATTTTGATAAGGGACACGTGGCACTTTTCATTGTAACTTTCTGAGGGACACATGGTGGCTCGATCGGTTTTCTATTTTGAGGGACTTTTTCTTTGAACAAAAATTCTGAAGGAATTCTTTATGTCTGTTCAACCTTTGAATTGGTCTGTTTACTCCCTACTTGCCCTCTGCAAGGTCTATTTGAGCTTCAAAGTGACCTTTCATATTTTTGAAATGATCCACTTTGGTTTCCAAGTGCCCTCTGAAAAGGCTATTTGTCTTTTGGTTTTTCCTTAGTCAATTTTCTGCCAATCTTAACAAGTGACATGTGGTAGAATCCACAGCTCTTAGAAATAAAGTAAAATGGGGATCGACAGATGACACTTGGCAGCATCTGCTAGGCTTTGTTAGGCTTTTATTTCAGGCTTTCTTTACCTTAGTCACTTTTACCATGAAATTTCCTCTGCAAGGGCACTTGTCTCTTTGACTTTTGGGACACTCCTTTGAACTTGCCACTTGAACCGACCGATTTAACCAACTTTGGTTCAACGGTTCAACGGTTCATTCTTTCATTTTTATTGACTACTTGAACCAAGCTCTAGGAAATAAATTGTGTTGAACCAATTGCCGTTGAACTTGAGTGGTTCAATGGTTCAATGATTCAATGGTTCAAGTCTTCTTCTCTTTGACAAGTGTCTTGAAGTCATTTAACCTATAGTAATTGAACTTTGAACATTGGCAAAAGTGCTTAATTCTTTAAACCTACTGATGTTGTTGAACCTGTTAGTCCTTTGACTGAAAAAACTTGAAAAATTCCCAATTTTGAAAGCTTAGAACAATTTTTTGAAATGGGAAGAGATAATTTTGTCTTTCAAGACCAAAATAACTTAAATTTTGTCCCAAAAATGAGTGACATTTTTCGGCTACAAGAACTATTAAGGTCTTTTTTACAAGAGATGATCACCATAAAGGCTTGTGACAATGGTGAGAGGGAATATTTTGGTATAATTTGTTTTCCAATCATTTTTGGGTTAGTTTCCAATCACACATTATTACATATTATGGATATTGAGTTGCCTTATAACATACTTCTTGGTCATCTATGGATCTATGAAGTATAAGCCATTCCATCCATCATGCATCAGTGCCTTAAGTTTCCCCACAATGGGATCGATGTTACTATTCCCACCGATCTACAACCTTATTAGTATTGGAAACACCTTGAAGCTAAATTCTACAATTATAATTATTGTCCTGGTTCTAAATTTGTTATAAAAAAAACTAAGGAGATAGTTTTGTATCCACCAAAATCAGTTTATATAAATGCTAGTGACCTCTCATCTACTTCAACTAATCCATTTCCTGTAACTCTTTCAAAATAGGATGTTATATAGGATGTGGACATTTCCACATACCATCTTAAGGATGCCTTCCATGTTGTTAAGTTTTCAAAGTCTCCCAAAATAGTTGGTAATCCTAAAACTTCCAAAATACCTAACAAACCCAACTTGATTTATAAATAGAAGAAATTTACTTGAAAACCACCAATGGTATTTGTACCCTCTACTTTGCCAAAATAGGATCAAGATGCTTTCACTGAAGGAGACTGGTTATATTCTAATGACATTACTAATTGGTTTTAGAATCCAAAATATTAAAGCCATAATTGGATCATGGATAATTTTTATTTAATAGGAAAAATCCTTGGCCCATGAATGTAAGGAATCATAGAACCTTTATCAATTGGTATATCATTTTTGAATCATGGTCTTAGATTTATACCACCTAGGGGTGACATCATGACTTTTGATAATGATTATTATGAATAGAATAGTGATGATATTCTTAGTAGTGATGTATCATCCCATTATAACCTTTTTGATGCACTTTTTAACATAGATTTATTCAATTCAAACACCATTATGACCATAACACCTCATTGTTCCCTATGCCTTTATCATCCTCAACTCATTGATTGGGACCAGTAAAATTCAATCATACCCCTTAAGGAATTTTAGAATGAAGAATAAATTACAAAATATAAGTGCCTCAAAGATGGATTTCCCATTAGAGATCATAAACAAGGGTTTGATTTTTCATGAGATCCTTCTACCTACTTTGGAGAACATGAAAACTTTATTGGTCATAAGGAACATAAAACATTGATATATTTAGGTGAAAACCTCTTTGAGGTGCTTGTTGATCAGGGGAAAAGTAAAGAAAAAGACAATCCCTAGATTGAAAACATGTTTTAGGAATCTTGGATAGGAAAGTTTACTCATCCCCAAAGGATGCTCAAGTTCCATCAAGTCCTAGCTCTATATCCAACACTAGCATCTCATCATAACAAGTATTTGAGCATCTCTCTCTAGACTTTACTAAGATTTTTTTTATTTGGACATTACCTGATTTGGTGGATTTAGATTCATCACATTATCTAGAGATTTGGGATGACATTAATAAATTGTAGCATAACAAGATGAGCATGATCACACATTGCCTACTATTCTTAAATATGGTTCTACACTTATTGTAGAGAACACTGTTGAAACAAATCTAGGAACATATTAGGATCACAAATTTGTTTACCTTAGAGCTTCCCTTAATGAATTAGAACAAGAACACATTATACCCATTTTGATGAATTTTATTAATATTTTTGCATGGGCATATTCAAACATGCCTGATTTAGACCATCACTTGGTTGTACATTGCGTTGTTGTTCATCCAAATGCCAAGCTAATTAAAAATAGATTGAGAAAGATGCATCCACATATTGATATTTTGCTAAAATCAAAATTGGAGAAGTTATTAGGAGCAATAGTCATTAGAACATTGAACTATTCCAAATGGATATCAAACATAGTTCTAGTCAGCAAAAAGACATAGGGCATACATATTTGTATTGATTTTAGAGCTATCAATAAAGCACACCCCAAAGATGATTTTTATTTGCCCAAAATTGACATGATTATATATTATACTAATAGGTATGAGATTTTATCCCTCATGGATGGATTTTATAGATACATTTAGATCAAGATAGTCAAAGAATACCAACACAAGACTACATTCACCACCCCTTGGGGAACAGTCTATTATCAAGTCATGTCATTTGGCTAGAAGAACATTGGAGCCACTTATTAGCATGTCATGAATTTGATCTTCCATGACATGATTCATGATATTATTGAGGACTATGTTGATGACATCATAATAAAATCAAGAACACATATCAGACATCCTAACATTTTATCTTGAAACTTTGAGAGGCTTCATGAATATAAAGTTCACCTCAATCCTAAGAAGTGTGTCTTAGGTATCACTTCAAAAAAATTTATAGTGTTTATTATATCATAAAGAGGGATTTAAGTTGATCCTATTAAGGTTAAAGATATTATTTAAATTCTTCCACCTTAAAACCTTAAAAATATCTACAACCTACAAGGAAAGATCCAATCTATATGAAGGTTCATTTCACAACTAGCAAATAAGTGCCAACCATTTACACATGTTTTGAAAAAAGTGGTCATGTTTCAATGGGATAAATATTATAAATTATCATTTGTAAATATCAAAACATATTTGGACAACACATTATTCTTGATACTTCCAACACCTAGACAACCAATGCTTCTTTACATATCAACAATTAAACATACACTAGGGGCACTCTTGGCCTAACATGATAATCAAGGTAAAAAGCATCTAGTTTATTAACTTAACTACACACTTGTGTGGGATCATAGCAGGGGTTGGGTGCGCGGATGCGGATGCGGCCCTGAAACCCTCCCTCTACGGCCGCCCCCTGGTATGATGGAGTCCAGGTCTCGGTCGATGGATGGCGAGATCTCGGACGTTTGGGCGCGGAGTAGAATGGTCCATTCTTTATAGCGCATTTTTTTGGAGTCTTTACCCTAGTTTTCTATTGCGGCTGCTGCGTTGACCACAACCCTGATTTGAGTGGATCATGTTTTGTTTTTGGATATTTTGAGCTTGCCATGGCGGTGATTCCTCTAGGATTTGAGGGAGATCTTTGCAGATTCATGGGCGGTGGGATTGGGCGGTGGTGGCGATGGTTCTGGGTGGAGTCTCTTTGTTGGAGGTGATATCCATTCTGGGCAGTGTGTTTTACGCAACGCTTAACGGTGAGATATTTCTTCTTGCATGTTTTTACTTTTCTTCGGTCTGCTGCACTTTGGATGGAACCTGGGTTGGATCTCTACCTGGAGTTGGATGGCCATCCAGATCTGGTAAGCGAAGTATTTGTGTTAGTTTGTGGGAAATTTTGTTTTCTTGGTGGTTGGTGTTTGAGCCACGGCACCCTGGCAGGGGTTTAATGGAAAACCTAAAGCTGTGGAGGAGCCTTGCTCATTAACTGATGGGCAAGGTGGTTTTCCCTCTCTGATTTGGAGAGGGTTTTAGGTTGTTTTCCTGGTCTTGTTTTGGTTCCAGGTTTGTGTAAAATTTGGGATGTTTCAAATGGTTAATCTTGTTGGTTTCAGGTCCCTGTAAAACCTGGTTCTATCACTGTCTTTTAGTGTTTTGCCTCCTTTGGCAGTTTGTATTGTTTATCTTTCTTGATCTGTACAGGGTTTCGGGGCCCCTTCAAAACCTATTTTTACCTTAATCTAAAACTACACACTTGTGGATTATGAAAAAAATTATACACCTATTAAAAAGGCATGTTTAGTTATGGTGTTTGCATCCCAAAATTTATGACATTATATGTTGAACAATGAAACCATTGTTATCACTAAGGTGGATCCTCTCAAACTTTTATCATCCAAAACATCTCTCATAGGACATATGGCTACATGGGTCAAGATCTTAAGCAAGTTTGATGTTGAGTATCAAAATTAGAAAGATATAAAGGGGTAGGTTATTGTTAATCAACTTGCAGATGCCCTTATTATAGACACTCAATAACTTAGATTCCACTTTCTAGATGATTCTATCATGACAATGAAAGAAGTGTAGCAGGAAAATAAATAATGAAAACTATATTTTGATGGTTCCTTCACTTCTCATGGATCTAGAGCTAATATATTATTAATTAAACCATAAGGAGACTTAGTTCCCAAATCATTTCACATTAATTTTAATTGTACCAATATTATGATTGAGTATGAGGCACCTATCATAGGACTTCATCTTGCCATACAATACGATATCCATTATTTAAAGGTCTATCATGATTCTCAATTGATTATCAATCAAACCACTGTTTAGTATCAAACTAGAGATGACAATATTGTTCCTTACAATCAAATTATAGATAATCTCAAGCCTTATTTTAAATATATGTAGTTTGAACAAGTACCAAGAGCCAACAAAAGACCTGCCAATACAATGGAAATAATTGGGTCCATGATATAGATTACAAGTACTGCTAAATAATATCAATTTCTGATTGAAAATATTCTACAACCTACACATGTTTTTCTAGATTTAAAAAGGGTATGTGCCATTGTTGGTCCTAATCCCCCACTTGAACTACATTGGTTCCAAATTTTTTATAATTATTTCCATGATCATGTTTTTCTACATGACCTATCCAATAATCATCAAAAAAATTTCCATAATTTCATAGCCCATTATACCTTCCTTAGAAACACACTTTATCACAAAGGCTATGATGAAAGTCTACTTCATTGTTTATCTTTGGGAGAATCTAATCTAGCACTAAAGGAGGTTCATGAAGGAATGTGTGGGGCCCAAACCAATGGTGTTGTCTTAGAAAAAAAGCTCCTCAGAATAGGTTATTATTAGAAAAAAATGGAGATAAATGCTTACAATTATGTGAGGAACTGTGTTCCTTGTCAACAACATGGAAATTTGATACATGCACCTTCCTTACCACTAAAATTGATCATAACACTATGGTTATTTTCTACTTGTGGCCTTGATCTCATCAGGAAAATAAATCCCACATCTTCAAATGGCCATAAACATATTTTAACTACAATTGAGTATTTTATTAAGTGGATTGAGGCCATTCCTCTTATGTACATAATTGGGAATCAAATATCCAAAATCATTCATTATCATATCATCTATCGATAAGGCATCCAAACTCACATTATATCTGATAATAGTGGATCATTTTTAAATAGATATATTCGAGACCTTTGTGCAAAATTTAAGATAAATCACAATAAATACACACCATATAATCCATAAGGCAACAAACAAGTTGAGGCATCAAAAAAAACCATTGTATCCTTTTTAAAGAAGACTAGAACTAACGTTGGTTGTAATTATCACTTAAAATTATTTCTTTCCCTTTGGGCTTACCAAACCAGTCATCAAATACCCATAGGAGCCACTCCATACTCTCTTATTTATGGCACAAAATCTATCATCCTGATTGAGATTGATTTGCCTTCATTATGAGAATATTGGGAACGTATTGAAGATGAGGAGGAATATAGAGTTTCTAGGTTAAAATAACTATAACTCCTTAATGGAAAGCATTTCTCTACCCTATAAAACTTACAAGCCTATCAGAACATACTATGGAGAAGCTAAAACAAGTAAATTATCCCTTAAGAGTTTGATATTGGTGATTTGGTCTTAAAATAGAACCAAAAGAACATAAATGTTGAATGTAAGAAGAAGGGCAAGTTTCAAAATAATTAGATTAGACTTTATGTTATCATGAAAAACTATGGATGAGGGGCATATCAATTGGCTAATCTAAATGGTGAAGAACTTTTATAGCCCATGAATATTTTTCATCTTAAGAGGTTCTACATTTGACAGTCATTCAAACCATTATCTACAAAACCCCTTACTTGGGGGTAACTTGTGTTGAAGTTATTTTATCCTATCTTTATATCTTGGACCATACAATGATGGACTATATTCATTTTGTTTTGACCTACCTTGAACCGTTACTTTGAAAACCATATGCTTTTCATGACTCTAGATAGTGAATTCTTTGGACCATTAGCACTTTGGACTCATTTTATCCCAACATAGACCATCCTCTTTTGGACCTTATTCATTTTCAATCGTTCTCTTTAGAACCACATAATTTTCGTATCTTATGTTGTTGTAACCTGAATATCTTTTATCCCTTGACCAATTATGATCCTAATTATGACTCATAGGCATTATGAACACATTCAATGCTAGTCCTATAAATTATTTCAATGTTAATAGTATTTTTTAGCTTCTTATACAAATAAGTGAACATGGATACATCTTCAGCTCAAGATCTTTGCCTACTAGATGGTTCTTCATAGTTATCTCATATGATGTACTATTATATTATTTTGATACTATTTGGTAGACATTCTTACCTTGATAGGACCATGCTCTCACTAATTTGTGATCATAGGTCATTGTAGTCAACTTTATCTATTATTGGAACTTCTACTCTTGAACAACCATCTTATTGACTAGTTATTTCCATGTTCCATTGTGTGAATCTAGGAATTTGACTCAAGAGAGGATGGTTAGTATGGTGTCAGTTTCAAAATGGAAATAAAATGAAAGAAACACACTAATTACCATAACATCTCTAGGCCTAGACACTAGGGAGAGATTAGTTAACAAACATGAATAAATAACACAACTAAAATTTAAAAGAAACACTCTTTTACCTTCTTTGTATGCTCCAAAATGCTTGTTGTAGCGGCTTGCTCAACTTTGCGCTCATGAAGTCCTTGGCATAGAGACTTGTCTACCTCCATCTCTCCTTGGCACCTTTGTCTTTTGGCTTGGCTTGAATTTGAATCAATTTGGCATGGTAACACTAGTTTCTTAAAGCTTTTGGAACCATTTGTGCATTATAACTTGGAATTATCAAGACTTAAAAATTATGTTCATGGCCTCTCTATTTATAAAATTTTAAGAATATCTAGAATCAACCTGAACTATCCATCCTGAGATTAAGATGTGTGGCTAAGGATTAATCCAATTTTATAATTAAGTTTATAATTATCCTCATCATGACATTGGAAAAAGGGGAAATTAAGAGGCATGGAGGATATTGATGAGGCATTGAAGGCATGAATCCTGATATTTGTGGCATTTATGACCTAGGGATGTCTTTCCAAAAAATGAGGTTACTTGATGATGTATATATTTAATATTCATATCCAAAACAAATTATTCAACAATTTTTCATGGAATTATTAATTATGCATTGATTTATGTTAATTAGCTCTTAAGCATGTTTAAGCACTTTATGCACAAATTACTCAAATTAATCAAAATGACTTGTTATTGGTCTAAACTTTGAATAGATTGGAATTAGAATGGAATTTCAGATATGTTGGATCCATTATCCCATTTAGGATGTTACCAACACCAAATAACAAAGGCACATGCCTTGTGTAAGATATTTGATAGGAAAGATCAATCCAAAGCACCTAGGTGTAAAATTAGCATTTTGACTTGAAATGATCTGATCAAAGTTAGTTAGTTCATAAATTATACTACCCCATTTAGGGATATTCTAGCCAGAATCAACACTTTAATATGATAGTTTCATATCATTTTACATGATTTAGTGTTTTTAGGCCAAATTGTGCATTTTGATGAAAATTATCCAAAAGCCTGGTTGGAGGTTATCAATGGCCAGAATTAGGTGTCTACAATTTTTCCCTATTTGAGAATATGTTTCAAGTTATAAGCATAGTAACATATTCTCAAAAAATGAAAAGGCCCTATATTCCTATAACTACAATGATGATAAACTTACTGTATGATGCCCCCTTGAGGGAATGGTTGGCATATGTAAGTTAGAAAATGGTCCCTCAAAAAGAAAGAACTAAAATGAGGGGACTAAAGAAATAAAATATGATGGGGTGAAAAAATAATAATACTAAAAAAGTAGTCAAAATCATTGAGAATACAAGTGTGATGGTGCGTAATGGTTTTCCCAAAGGTAGTTCTAAGCATTGTACCCTGATAGTGGTAAGGTGGTATGATAACACAATGAGGCCTATATTCTAAAAAGAAGATGATGGTTGAAGAACAAAGCTCCAAATAGTTTTGGGAAGCCTATGATGATGACCCCTTAAGGGAGTGATCATTACATTTATTGATGGATTGTCCCTTGAAAAGAAATAAGAAGAAAAGTGAAATTAACTGATGGTTGAGATTAATCCAAATGAGAAAATGCTTGCATGCATTGATGTGAAAATGATACTAATTTAGCCAAAGGCAATTATAATCAGGATTAAAAGTTAAAATAATGATTTTCTCATAGGTGGTTATAATCATTAAGTAGACCTGGATTGGCTAAAACTGATGGTGCCCCAGTTAGGGACAATTAGCAATCATAACTCAAGAATATAAATTTGAATACAGATTAAATCTAAGTGGGTGCAAAGTGATGAAAGAGATGGATAGAGGAATAATATTGATCATTAGAAATGATTTAGTTGTACCTACCAATGAGGAGATGCTTGTCATTATTAGTAATGATACAACTAGACTGGCCAATGGGTTAATTTGATCAAGGGTGGGATGGAAGGATTTACCAAGGTACAAAGGAGAAAATTCTATGGCTCCATTGACTATAGACCTTCATGAAGCTAATTTTTTTTGTAGCATGTGACAATAGGCTTAGTGATAGAACACCATGAAGACTTAGCCAAAATATGCATAAGGACTAACTCCTGATCTAATAAACACTAAAAAACAATGCACCAATGATAAAAACCATGATGACAATGTTAATGGATGAATATGGATGCATAATGTGCTCAAGGAATCACCCAATGAACACATATAAACTGAGTCAGGGCAACAATACTAGAAACAAACAAACAAGCAAGTGAACAAAATAAAACAAACAAACAAACAAATAAACAAACAAACAAACAAATAAACAACCTGAAATAAACAAATAAATAGAAAGCTTGAAAACAAAATTAAAAAAACATCCTAATAATGACAATGCCCCAGTAAGGTTGATAAAGGATAAGTGACTAGGCTTAGACATGACAAATATTTTTTGGTTTTTAAAATATTTGAATGTTTTTGGAATTTTGAGGGTATCTTAACTCATTAGAGAATGACAAGATACCTGCTCACAAAATGGTGAGAGCATTTGGCTTAGGTTGATCATAAAATGGTAAGAGTGTATGGAATGGGGGACTGAGGTGACCTCAACATGAATTGAGCATGACCCACATAGTCTTAAAGTAACCACAATAATTCCATCCACATAAAAGATGAGGAAAAGCCAACTAGGTCCCAACAAGTTCTCAAGTTCGACAAATGGCTAGTCAAATAATGAAAACATTGATGGCAAAGTGATGCGATAATGCATGATTAACAAATGTTATCTCTAGTTTGCCCATAGGTAGTTATAACTAGGATACAATGGCATAAGTCAATGATACTAATTTTCCCATAGGAGGTTATAATTAGTAGCAAGACTAATGAAACACTAATTTACCCATAGGTGTTTATAATCAAGCTCACATAAACAAACCTGATATAGGATGGAAAATGAAAGATACATTGGTAGAGCAACTATCACACTACTTTCATAGACTATCATTGTAAACATGGATTGGATTGATTGTTGAAACTTAATTAGAATCACCTCACAAAAGGTGTGGGAAGAACCAGAGTAACCAAGATCAAAATAGTATTGGGTAGGATGACTAAAAATAGGGTTTGGTCTAGATACGAATGGAATGATCGGATGGCATGGCCTTGCTCTAGGTAATGATGGTTTGATAAATTTGATAAAATAGTAAGTGGGTTGGTATAAAGTTGGATATAATTCCAAGAGGGTTTCCCCCAAGTGATGGGGTGAATGGATAGGTATGTGATAATGGAAAATGGATATGTAACAATGGCAATGGTGTGGAAATGTAAAGGCATGGTACATGTTTTTGTCCTAGGTGTGGTAAATGGCATATGATTCTATTTTTCATGTTGAGATGGAGATGTGCATCCTAATCAATAAATGACATAAAAAAAAATCAATCATGTCAATTGTTATCCCACACCTCATCTGAATAACTTCTCTATCAAGACTTGGTTAAAAATTTGGTTGTCAAGAATGCTTTTGTGATCTTCATTAGTCATTGATTTTGATTTCTTCAAACATTGAGACAAGGTATCTTTATAGGCTTTACAAAGGAAAGTGTGGCCATGGATGGTAAATAATTAAAAATAATGGATAGTAGATTTGATTGTGAAATGCAATGGTTAATGATAATGGGATGTATAATGGTGGGGAAACAAATGAAGATCAAGACTTTTAGTCACACGTAATGTTGTTGATATTGGATTCAACATAACTTTGGTTGTTGTAGGGTGAATGAATTGTTTTATTAATAGGACCACTAGATTTTTTTGTTGTATGATCTTAAGAGTAGTTACCATCTAATTAGACTATAGATAAGAATCTATTTTGATTTGATCTTTGATTTTATCTTCATCAAGTAGTGAACAACTTTTATGCTCAGCTATTGGTGCCACAAAGAGGTTTTCACCAATGAAGTTGTCTTGATTGTCTCATAGCACCTCAAAAGGTTTCACTAATAAACATTGGATTTTGACTTTGATTTTCTTTTAGTGCTTTAAAAAAAATTTCACTAGAAGATGCTGAGTTCTAACTTTGATTGTCCCCTAGTGCCTCCAAAAAAGTTTCACTAGGATAGTTCTCTTCTACTACATGAATGTGGTATTTGCCTCCTTGCTCTTCTTCAACTATTATGTCACCATGGATGTAGTTTAATAAAGTGTGATTCTATCAATCCCAATAGACACTTATGGGAGATGAAATATCAATGATATGGCTATTTTGGTTGATGGTAATGGCCTATGGAATGGTAATGGAATGGAGAAAGGCTACATAATCCTCGTAGAAGATACTAGCATGACTCATGTCAAAGCTAAAGTAATCATCCTAAAAAACTATAGAAGGATCATAAATTTATTCAAATTTATCTATGAGGCATGCATAACCAATATTGTAACAACCATAAACATATTCTTCCTCTGAATCTAATTCTAACTCAAGGGACTCTAAATTTGATGTTAAGACGGATGTTGATTCAGATTTTGATGGTAAGTGTGATGTTAGGGAAAGAATAGAACCTAACTCTAACTCTAATTTTTCCTCTGATGGGTACTCTATTACAATGATGTCTTATTGAATATTTGGTTTTGGAAAAGTAACTGCCTGTGATGGCATAATGAGCTCCACAAAAACTAGTTTGTCAGAGTGGGACTCCTCTATGATGGGATAAAGATCAAGAGACAACTCCTTAGATACTGGCTTATCAGTATGAGGCTCTTGAAAAATAGGCACATAGTTGAGGTAATGATTTTCATAAATGTGGTTATAATCATTAAAAATTGACTTAGCAAAGACTAGCTTATCAGTGTCAGACTCCTCAATAATTGTTATAGGATCAATAGGTGATTCATCATAGGTTGACTTATCACAAATGGATGAGTTAATAGAAACATCTTGGATTGGTTGGTTCTCTTGGCCCTGGTTTCTAATGAGTTTGAAAATACCAATTTTAAACATATATTGGTCTTTAAATGATTGTATTAGTTGAGGTTTGGTTGGGATCGGTATTGGATGAGGAATGACTTGTGGTTAGATAATGATAGGGCTTTAGGGAGAATGGTTTATCACATGAGATAAAGGACAAAGTCCTAAGATGGTAATGATAGGGTGGTGTGGAGCATGATTTCTCATATAATCTAAAGGATAAAGTCCTAAGATGGTAATTATAGGGCGGTGTGGAGCATGATTACTCACACAAGCTAAAGGACTAGGTCTTGGTATAGAAATGGTTTAGCATTGTGGAACCTAATTTCTTGCATAAACTAAAGGATGAGGTCTTGGTATGGGAATGGTGTGATATTATATTCTTGGAATAGAAATGGTATGATATGGTAGAGCCTAATTATTTTCACAAGCCAAAGCATCCAAGTCTTTCTCATAAACTATATCATCCTAGTTGTGAGTTGGCTTATAAGCTGGTTATGGACTATGTTCTATGTACTGATTATTTCAAAGAGGGTATGGATCTATATCCAAAACAACATTACCTATAGCTAGATCTTAGCATTCCTCCTCACAATCCTCTTCATACCAATCCAAGTCTTGATTTGGATTTTGTGGATTTTGACTATGTTTCCCATATGGAGTATTATAGGGATAATAATAAAAATCCTTAGAAAATCTTTCTCTATAGGGGTTCCTAGTGGGATTTTGTGAAGCCATTCTATCATAAGTTGGATTGTACATGACTGCATCATAAATGTAGCTATACATATCCATATAAATGATGAAAACTCTGAAATAAAAGGCTTAGATTTATACAAACTCTAAAAAACTATGTCCAAAGGAGAAATGGTTTAAGCTTAGTTTAACTTGGTCAAAAGGTGGAGCTATATCTCCAATGTGGTTTAAAAGTGGAGCTGTATCTCCAAAATTATTTGTGATAAGACTTGTCATAAAATAGTCTAACATCAATTGTCTAATTTCAAATGGCACATACATAAATGGTCAAGTGTCTGAATAAAAATTGGCATGTCAAAGGTCTAGGTCAAAGTGTTCCAAACAAGGTCTAAACTAGGAAAGGGAAAAGTTGAGTTACTAGGTTTTTTGTCCAAACATGGAGTCAAAATCTAGGCTCAAATAAATAGGTATGCACTAAGATTTTTGTCCAAACGATGTCAAAAGCTAGACTTGAAACAAAGACTGATGTGAATTGATTTAATCTAACAAGTTTGGAAACAACTTTGACATAGACCTGGCACATAGAATCAAACATAAACATGATTAGTTGGCATAAGGCATAAGACAAAAGGATCTTTGAAGAAGTATTGTGTTTTCCTAAATAAAGGCACAAATAATGATAAGGATAGGTACTAAACAAACAAACCATCAATAGTTTTCAAATTTGGGTAATCGATTAACCAAAGTTATGCAACCCAAAAGAGAAATATCTATGTATTAACCCTATGAATTAAATTCTAAACATAAATCAATTAATTTTTGAACCCAAACTTGACAAGTTTAATTTAAAACTCAACATTGAAAACTAGGATTTGACCAAATAGGCTAGACAAGATTGGATAACATGACAACACAAGACAAAGGTACAAGTGGTATACATGACATGGTTTGAAACAAATGGTTTGGCACAAGGTGAAACAAGTCTTGAAACAAATTATACAGCCTAATGATGTAAGCATGCTCAAATGATGTGAACTATGTTATGTTTCAAAGAATCAAAAGGCTCAAAATGTTTTGACATGATTTGGGAAGCATAACACTACCCTTTGTAACTCAAATGACACACACACACAAACAAGTTTTAGCAAAAATATCAAGGCACAAGTGTGGTGTAAAATGGCCAGCATAACGTCTCTTTAGATAAAAGAGTGACATATAGATAAATTGGTTTTGACATGGCTTATACACAAATAAATATGTTTTAGTCTCAAAACATACTAAATAAGATAAATGACCAAAATACTCTAAGTATAATCATCTAAATCCTAGCAAGGGTGTGAAAAAATAGGTTTGACTAAAACTAATTAGTTTTTTTAATCATTTTAGGGAAATCAATTACACAATCACTTTCACATCAAATAACGTAAAAGACAAGCACACAAATTGGGTGACCATGGCATTGGCTAGTTGTAAAAAGGTCTAGTCCTTTTTACAACCACTACATCCTACTGTTTACTTAGTGTAGTATGATGTCCAAATGTAGATACATCCCATGTGTAAATCAGGAGTAAGTAAAGTCAATGCTGGGAGATAAAATCTCATGTTAAAACTTCCATAAAGAACTCATAGGAGGTAATAATGTACCCTTTACAAGCTAAGTTTTCATAAAAATAAAGAAAGCATGAAAGTATAAATACTTTAGGGTCATTTTCAAGGTCACCCAAACTTTGACGAGTTTTTGGGGAGTGCTTTACATGACTTTATTTCTAAGCCTTGGACTAGGCTACCTGCAATAGGAATGATGCTTTTAATTCCAAGGGTTCCCTAAAGGGGAAAAATGGAAGAGCATTCACGTAACATCCCTTTTTTCAAAACAAAAATTTAATTTAAACAACTAAGTGAATACAAAAATCTTGGAAAATACAGTGGTGTTCATTTGACCCCTTGGTCTTAGTTGTAACTTTGAAAATTAATGTTAAAAACACTTATTTAATCACCTTATATGTTACTTTAAGCACCAAAATAACTTTCCTAATTTATTTTAAAACATGCAAAATATGTTCTAAAACATGATTATCAAATTTGAAATCCACCAGTTACCTGTCTACCCTTAAGGCATCACCCCAAAAGCAAATATGCTAGATTAGAAACATTTTAAATATATTTTTCAAATTTTTTAAAATTTAAATGAAACTTGAAGCTAAAATAATTTCAAATTATGAAAATTTAGGAGAAAAAACATGGTTTAACAATAAATCATCCAAAATAGAGTCCATATGACCCCAAACCAAGCATTTTAAAATAGCTCTCAAGTTTGTGTTTTTTAAAAAACATAGTGACTGACATCCATTATATAAATAACATCAATTACAATTAGTAACTGATGATGGTTATATAATTGACGTCGGTTACATAAATAATTATCGACAATGGTAATGCCAATCGATGATGGTTTTACTAATCGATGTCAGTTACTGTGTAAACCCATGACAAAAAAAGGCAAAAAAAAGTTAGAAAATCAAATTGCAAGAGTTTTAATGATCCAAATGAAGATTCTAAAGTTTCAAAATTATATCCTTCATGTGTGGGATGAATTTGGTCCCACAAGGCATGCCATATGTAAATCTAGGAATTTGACACAAGAGAGGATGGTTAGTATTGTGTTAGTTTCAAAATGGAAACAAAATAACAGAAACACATTAACTACAATAACATCTGTAGGCCTAGACACTAGGGAGAGCTTAGTTAAAAAACATGAATAAAATACACAATTGAAATTCAAAATAAACCCTCGTTTACCTTCCTTGGATGCTCCAAAATGCTTGTTGTAGTGGCTTGCTCAACTTTATGCTCATGAAGTCCTTGGCAATGGATGCTTGTCTACCTCCATCTCTCCTTAGCACCTTTGGCTTGTGGCTTGGATTGGAAATAAATTTGGCATGCTAACACTAGTTTCTTGAAGCTTTTGGAACCATTTATACATTATAACTTTTCATTATCAAGACTTAGAAATGATGTTCATTGCCTCTTTATTTATAGATTTTTTAGAATGTCTAGAATCAACTCGAACCATCCATCCTGAGATTGAGATGTGTGGCTAAGGATTAATCCAATTTTAGAATTAATTTTATAATTATCCTCATGATGACATTGTAAGAAGGGGAAATTAAGAGGCATGGAAGGTATTGATGAGGCATTGAAGGCATGATTCTGGATATTTATGGCATTTATGACCTAGGGATGTCTTCCCAAGAAATGAGGTCCCCTGATGATGCAAATATTCAATACTCATTTCCAAAACAAATTATTCAACAAGTTTCCATGGAATTATTAATTATGTCTTGATTTGGGTTAATTAGCTCTTAAGCATGTTTAAGCACTTTATGCACAAATTACTTAAATTGATTAGAATGTCTTGTTATTAGTCCAAAATTTGACTGGATTGGAATTAGAATGTGATGTTAGATGTTTTGGATCCATTATCCCATTTAGGATGTTACCAACACCAAATAACAAAGGCACATGTCTCATGTAAGAGATTTGATAGGAAAGAGAAATCCAGAGCACTTAGGTGTAAAATTAGCATTTTGACTCAGAATGATCTGATCAAAGTTAGCCAACTCATAAATTGCAATGTGCCATTTAAGGACACTCTAGCTAGAATTGGAACTTGAATATGTAAGTTTCATATTGTTTAGCATGTTTTAGTGTTTTTAGGCCAAATTATGCATTTTGATGGAAATTGGCCAACATCCTAGTTGGAGGTTATCAGTGGCCAGAATTAGGTGTTTACACATTGTTTATATCCATGATAGGCTATTATAGATAACTTTAGCTATTATTAGAACTTCTACTCTTGGATGACCATCTCCTTGACTAGTCATTTCCCTAATCCATTATTTATATCCATGATGGACTGCTTTAGCCAGTTTAGCTATTATTTGAAATCTTAGTTATGGATATGCATCTCCTCAGTTAGGTAATTCTTTGGATATATTGTAAATATTTCATTTCTATTTCTTATCCCAAAAATACAAAAAAACTATAAAATGATCCAAAAAAAGAACAAAAACATTTTCTTACACTTTTTTATATTCTTATCTCCCATGTTCTTGTCATTTTGCAAGACCATTCTCATTTGTACTCTTCCACCATTTTGCAAGCCCATTTTCCTTATTTACACTACAACATTAATCATACTTTATTATCCTCACTTTTTCTTCTATCCCATTTCCTAGGAGAACTATTTTGACATGAAGTTCATGTTAGGACTTGCATCTATGGAACTATGTAGGCAACATCCACTTATCTTACACCTTTGGAGTTAGCTTAGCCACCACTTTCCTTTTCTTATTTCCCCCTATTTTTATTTTATGTTATTTCCCTATCACTTGCAATAAACTTTGTGTCCTTGTCCTTGTCCTTGTTATGTTTTTGTAGGAAGTAATGCCTTTACTATACATGCCTAAACAATTATTCTCAAACCACACTAACATTGTGACTAACCTCTTGTTTGTGTGCGTTTATTTAATTTTTATTGGTGATTTGTTGTGATTTCCTTTCTCTCTTTTTGTCCAGTTTTGATGGTTTTGTTCCTTTTTATTCCTTTTTTGTTCCTTATTATTTCTTCTTGGTCTTTTGTTTTATTGTTTTGTTATGTTCTTTATTTTGTCTTCCAAGTACATATTCATAGTACACATGGATCTTGATTATTCATATCTTGTTTTCATGTTGTTTATTTTGTTGTTATTTCCTTGTTTTTGTACATTCTTTTTCCCACTTAAATCATGATTGTTCATATCTCAATTTTAATTTAGGTTCTTTTTTTTTTTTTTTTTTTTTTTTTGTTTTTGTTTTATTTTTGTTTTTGTTTTTGTTTTTGTTTTTGTTTTTGTTTTTGTTTTTGTTTTTGTTTTTGGTTTTGTTTTCGTTTTCGTTTTCGTTTTCGTTTTCGTTTTCGTTTTCATTTTCGTTTTCGTTTTCGTTTTCGTTTTCGTTTTCATTTTTGTTTTTGTTTTTGTTTTTGTTTTTGTTTTTGTTTTTGTTTAAATTTAAATAGTTGTAACTATGGTATTGGTATTTTTTATCATTATCCTTAGTTATAACATTTGAATTTACTCATCATAATTGAAATCCAATGTCATTATAGGCTACTCATAATTATGAAATATAATTTAATTTTGCTATAGCAAGCACCATGTGCTTTGGATCCAAGTCTCAACATCAATACAGCTCCGATGCTCATCTCTCAAGTGCACCAATGAAATTAGGTACTAAAGGATTATCTTATACCTAAATCTATGCGAGACCTGCATATTTTAGAATACATTATGAATCTAATTGAATAGTGGATAGTATTTTTTCATTCCTCATTCCATTTTCTCCTACTTTTGGGTAAACTACATCAACTTGAGGTCCATTTAGACTATATAGGAAGAACTTAGATACATGATGTATCTCAGGTTAACTTGATTATCTTTACTCTTCTATTCATCTCTTTCATCACTTTGTGTATACTTGTATGTCTAGTTGGTTATGGCATTTTCAGTCATTGGACTATCACATCTATGTTTATGCCCACTCATATTTTAATCTATGCAATAAGTTATATCCTTGAGTTATGCTTGCCAATTTTCCATGCTAGGGCACAACATTTGAACCAATCATAAATCTTAATCAGCCCTATTGGGGCACAAATTACTTATTAGTGATCAAAATCAACCCTACTGGGGTAAAATTACTTTATCAACTAATCAAATTTTCTCTACTAGATCACATTATTATTTTCTCTATATAGAGACATGATTTTCTTATTTCTTCTAATTCCAATCTCTATAGACTTTTTCCCTCATTCTTACAATATTTTAGTATGCAACTTGTCTTAGGATCAATCATTTCATAAGCATTCATCTTGCACCCTAGCTTTGGGTGTGTTTAAATTATGTCACTTATATTTTTAGATTATATCCTTACCCTTACCCCCATCCTTGGGTCCCATTATATTCTAATTATATTTTGATCATTGATGGAATCAATGTGTGCAAGCATTAGCTTGTCTAGATTTAATCTATTCCATGGGTTAATCTCACTTTCTCTCTCTTTTTGAGAGTCTATCCTTTTCTTTCATCCTAGTATGTCCTCTCGAGGAGGCATCATGGATCATTTCATTCTAACTTATTCTTGAAAACTATTTTATTTGAAAAGATGCTTCTTCACCTGAATCTCTCACTATGCCTTCTCAAATAGGGGGAAAATGTAGACATCTAATTCCTAACACCATTGTGTTGAAATTGTCAATCTTAAAATTTGTAAAAAAACACAATTTAGGCCAAAATAACTTAAATGTGCTAAATGGTTAGAGCTTGTCATATACAAGTGCCAATTTAGGATAATGTATCCCTAAATAAGGAAATGCATTTTATGTGATTTTTAACTTTTCTCAAATCATTTAGAGTCAAAATGATGAAAAAACATTTTGGTGCTCTGAATCACTTTTTTATTCTAATTCAAAAGCACATAACATGCGCATATGTTATTTTATGTTGACAACATCCTAAATGGGATATTAGTCCATACAAAAATAACATCACCTTATAATTTCTCTTTAGTCAAATTATGACATAATAATATGATATTCTAACCATTGTGATTAATTATGTGAAACCAATTTCCAAATAATTACATAAATTTTGATTAATCTCACTAAGGCAAATTAATTCCAATTAAGAGCTTCAATGGAAAATCCATGGAAGTTATTGGATATCTTTTAGTTGGAATTTTATTTCTATTATTTTCATCATTAAATGACATCATTAATGGGGTGGCATCCATAAGCCATAAATATAATAAATATCAATATTAAGGTCTCCCATGCCTCTTTTATGTCCCTTCTTTCTAAATATTTATGAGGGTATTTATGGATTAATTATACAAAATTAGATTAATTCATGGCCACACATCTTGATCTCAAAATGGATGTTCATTATTGATTTTGATTAATTTGAAAATTCTATAAATAAGAGGGACAAAACCACTTTGATTAAGCATCATTTGTCTAAATTCATTATGCAAAATTATCTCCACAAGCCATTAAGAGTGGTGTTTATTATGCCTAATTTGTAATAGGATAGCTTCATTGATAGACGTAACATTGATTTCATACAATGAACCTAGTTTCATTGGTGAGTAAGAGATGATGGAGGAGTTTTGCCTTGCATTATTGATGAAGATTTGAGCACCAAATCAAGGGGAAAATCATGTTTTGAGCCACATTTGGGTGATGGGATGATCTTGGGAAGGTATTTGATATGCTTTCTTTCATTTTATCTTAATTGACATTTGGCAAACCCCATCGAAAGAGTTCGATTAGCTTGTTATGTTCTTATGCATTTTTCTTGATTTTCATTAACTAATCTTTGCATGACCATCTCCTTGACTAGTTATTTACATGTTCCATTATTCATATCCATGATAGGTCATTTAAACCATCTTTAGCTATTATTAGAACTTCTAGTCTTGGATGACCATCTCTTTGACTAGTTATTTCCCTATTCCATTATTTATATCCATTATGGATTATTACAGTTGATTTAGCTATTATTTAAACTCTTACCTATGGACATGCATCTCTTCCATTAGGTGGTTCCCTAGACATATTGTAAATCATTTATTTCTATTTCTTATCCCAAAAACACAAAAACATTAGAAAATGATCCACAAAAAAATAAAAGCACTGTATTACACTTTTGTATATTCTAATCTCCCATGCACTTGTCATTTTACAATACCATTCTCATTTATACAGTCTCACCATTTTGTGAGCCCATTTTCCTTATTTCCTATACAACATTAATCATGTTTTATTATCATCACTTTTTTTATCCCATTTCTGAGGAGAACTACATTCGGCCTAAAGTTTATGTTGGGCCTTGCATCCATAGAACTATGTAGGAATAATCCACTTATCTTGCACATCCGGAGTTAGCTCAGCCACCCCCTTCCTTTTCTTCTTTTTCCCCATTTTTCTTATATGTTGTTTCCCTATCGCTTGAGGGGAAATTTGTGTCCATGTTCTTGTTACACTGTTGTAAGAAGGAATGCCTCATTACATGTTCCTGAATAATCATTTTGAAACTATATTAACATTATGACTAACGTCTTATTTGTGTGTGTTTATTTTATTTTTATTAGTTTTTTGTTGTGCTTTGCTTTCTCTCTTTTTGGTTGGTTTTGATGGTTTTGTTTCTTTTTATTCCTTTGTTATTCCTTCTTGTTTCTTCTTGGTCTTTTATTTAATTATTTTGTCTTGTTATTTGTTTTGTCTTCCAAGTACATCTTGATAGTAAACATGAATCTTGATTATTCAAAGCTTGTTTTCATGTTGTTTATTATGTTTTTATTACCTTGTTTTTATAAAGTATGGTTCCTACTTAAATCTTGATTGTTCATATCTCACTTTTATGTCAGGTTCATTTATGTTTTGTTTTTATATTTGTTTTTATTTTTGTTTAAGTGTAAATAGTTGTAACTTTGATATTGGTAGTTCTTATCATTATCCTCAGTTATAAATATTCACATTTGAACCAAATCATCATAATTGAAATACAATGTCATTATAGGTTACTCATACTTATGATGTATAATTTTATTTTTCTATATCAAGCACCATGCCCTTTGGATCCAAGTCTCAATGTCAATGCAACTTTGATACTCAACTCTCAAGTGAACCAATGAAACTAGGTACTAATGGCTTATCTTTTACCCAAATTTATGTAAGACATACATCTCTTGGCATACATTATGAGTATAATCAAAAAGTGGTCAATATTTCATCATTCCTCATTCCATTTTCTCCCACTTTTGGGTGAACTACATCATCTTGAGGTCCATTTGAACTATGTAGGTACCACTTAGATACATGATGTATCTTAGGTTAGCTCAATCATATTTATTATTCTATTCATCTCTTTCATCACTTTTTGCATACTTGTTACATACTCGTATGCCTCTGTTGGAAATATGATTGTCATTGATGTGAAAAGGGACATTATGAGTATGTCATTGATGTTCACAATTATATATGGTGATTAGAGGATATGCAAAGTATCCTATTTGAGGTCAAGAATGATTAGAATTCTTATCTTCATGATTATAGTTTATCTATTTCTTTATATTGATCATATAGATATTTTGGGTCTATAGAAGAAAAGATGAGAAGGAATTTTATTGATGTCACCATTTCCATGTGTGAATGAGTATGGGGTAGATAGTCACATGGTTGTGATCATATTAGTACCTAATAATTATTCACTAGATTTGAAAACATGAAATGAATCACAATTAAAGATATGGCTTTGCAAAGTTGGCTACTCAGATAAAAACCACTAAGTTCCAACATAGCCAAATTTGCAAAAGGGTTCAATAAAACCAAGTAAGCATATTGATGAGGTCAATGTCTGCATATATAGAGGTACTAGGATAAAATGATCATATGGGTTTGTTCATTTTTATGACCAATTTTTACATGATAAATCATAGGTCATGTAACTTATTGTGATAAAATTTATTCTTGAGCAAAGTAGGGCTCCCAGGCATTTTAACAGTGTTTTCCAGAACTTAGTCAAATTTTTAGTTTGCAAGAAAAATCTTAGAAGGAATTTTTGTGAAGACATATCTTAAACATATGAAGGATTTAGGAGAAAATGGATACATGGATGGAATCCCTTATGTAAGAGGATGTTACATGCTAAATTAAAGGTCATATGACTAAGTATGACAAGAGTTATGTGAGATCAAAGTTGGCCTTCCAGGCAAGTTTGAGACATTTCTAGTTCTATTACAGAATAATCTAAGTGAGAAAATTAATGGCATTATATATCATATACGTGAGAGCTTTAGGAAGAAATGAGCATATGGGCTTGCTCACTTTCATGCCTAGTTTATATGGTCCAAATTTCAAACCAAATGGTTGAGTGAAGTAGAAGATAGAAAGGTATAAATTTAGCCTTCCAAGCATAATTAAGATGTCCCCATACTTAGATAAATCTACACAAGGTAAAGATCAAGAAAATATTGAATAGATCAATGGAACGTATTGGATCCATGATGTTAAGATGAAATGAGATAAAGATAGGTGGTATATGTTTAAATCTTGATCAACGGTTAGCACTTAATCATATGCTAAAGATCCTATAAAACATATGAAAGTCAATTTGTTAAAATGGCCTCTGTTAGTAAGAAGTGTCACAATCATGAAGCTTACATAGCAAATCTATGGTTCTATTTAAAGTTAATAAGTTAATGAGTAATACAAGGATGCCAAGTGTCTCAATAGCAGGAACTAAAAACAATGTACAAAAGGCATGTGTTTATACCAAGTGTCACATTCTCAAGGGATAATTAGAGTTAAAAATCAATATTGTCAAAAGATCTGATGGTGAAAAAATGATCATTTAAAGGAGATCCAACATAGTGAGAGGACTTAGATGAGATTAAGTTATTGACATTTAATGAGAGAGTGACAAGTTAAATACTTAGAAAGTTTGAGGAGATCAACAGAGCATAAGCAATCCAAAAACTCAAAAATCTATGATATGGGATAAAGAGCTCAATGTTTAATGTCTAAATAGAAGTAAAGATTGAAATAGTATGAATATCTAATGGTACATGAAAAATCAGATCAGGAATATCAATGGATGCATTTTAAAGTTGACAAAGCTAAATTTTATAAGCATACAAAGATCAAATGGATAGTGTGAGCCTATCAAAATGTGATCAAATGAACATGTTTTAAAGTTGAGCTATTTGAAAATAGACCATCAGATCATGTTTCCAAATACAAGATCAATGATCTACATTTAAAGATAAGTCCAATCTAATAGTTTGATGTAGGAACATGTGAGTAAGCCATGAATCATGATATGGATAATGAGATTGATCGATGTAACCAATAAAATATATGTAAATGTGCATATGCATAAAAACTAGAGTCTAGTAAATTTTATAGATAGTAATGAGATCAAGAATCATGGTGGTGATGCATGAATTCTAAATGTAGGAAACTTGCATTTACATAGATAATTAACAAAGTCTAGAATAGAGTGTGATGTTTTTGTAAATAAGTGTGAACATAACAAAAATATGGAACCCTAGATCAATTATTTATATATATGACACCTAAGACAAAGGAAAAGTAGGTTAGAGTTATTGATATTGATTGGATTTGATTAGAGAGATAGAGGAAAGAGAGCACAAGAAATGAAGTTTGTGAAATAGAGATAGATCTAGACATAGAGACAAAAGCGTAAAGAGAAGAAAGGCATAAATAGATAATGTGTAGAGAATGAACAATTTTAGATTATACCTATAACAAATAATAGAAGTATTAGATTCATTTATGAATCTATGCTATAATCTAGAGTTGTAGCTCAGTAGATCTAATTGGTTGGTGCCATTAGACAAGATGAATTGGTGCTTAGTTAGGAAGGGGGTGCTTCCTTAGAGTTAAATCTCTTAAACTAGGGGATTGATGTTTCCTTAGGGTTTTTTCCCTTAAACATTATGACTAGTGAGGTTCCTTATTATGAGGCTAGATTAGAATGGTAGTTTTTATCAGTTATTCTCATGGTGGTTTTTATTATATTGGGTTTTCCATGGTATATCTTGTGTTATTTTTTTAATGTGTGTGTGATCTCTAAATATAGTTTTAATCTAATTTAAAAAGTTTTGAAAAGGAAAAATTTTAATAACATACTAATTCACACCCCTTCAATATCTAGTTGTATTCCAACAATTGGTATCAAAGCCCTAGTTCCTTGAAATAAGCTTAATCAACTCATGCAGATCTTGGAATAGTGAATACAAATGGCTAGTCAATAAGGATATTCATCAAATAAAGCACCTCTCTTTGATGGATCAAACTATGTATTTTGGAGAATAATAATGGAAGCTTATTTATCCTTATTAGGGTTTGATGTATGGATGTTTGTGATAAATGGATATACATACCTAGCTACAACTCTTACTAATCAGCCTACCAAGAAAGCATAAGAGAGCAATGCCAAGGCTAAAAATGCTATTATATGTGGATTGTCTAATTTAGAGTTTGTCAAAGTGATGCATTATCAAAATGCATAAGATATCTGGAACAAACTAAAGATCATGTATGAAGGAGATGACAAGGTAAAGTAGGCCAAGCTACAAGCTTACAAAGGCAAGTTTGAAATTATTAAAATGAATGAGGAAGAGAAGATTGTAGACTACATACTTGGGGTAGATGAAATAGTCAATTCAATTAGAGTCCTTAGAGAAGAAATGAAATAATAAATCATTGTCAAGAAAGTCCTAAGATCCATACCATCAAGGTATGACTCAAAAATATCTAAAATAAATGTAGTAAGAGATCTGGATAAACTCATTATTGATGAGTTGCATGGAACCTTCACTACTTATGAAATGAGAATGGGAGAAGTAGACATGTTTAAGAGAGAACATAAATTTAAAGAATCTAAACTAGTGAAGGCATAAGCACCTACATCTGGATCTGAGGAGACTAATGAGGAAGAAGCCAACTTTGTTATAAGATTAAAGGGAGGATATGGAAAGTATAGAGGTAATTTAACCTTCAAATTCTTTAACTATGGTAAAGTAGGAAATTTTACTCCTATATGCCCTCATAATAAAAAGGATAACTCTGATCAAGTAGAGAGTAACAAAAATGTGAAACCCTACTATCTTAAGAAAAAGAACTTAAAAAACAAGAAAGCTCTATACACAAAATAAGACAATGATTCAATGGATGATAGTGATATTTCTAATGATGATCATGACTATGGTTTTATGGTTGAGGAAAAATAAGTCCTATTCTTGAAAATATGATCAGCTTCTATAGATCATATCACACATGTAGATATTTATGACTAATGGTTCACCCTGATAAACCTATGCATAATTTGAATCACACTCTAGTAATGAGCACTACTCATAGAACATCATAGTGATAAAAAATCAATAAGTTACTAGAGTAGCATAGTGAAGCCTTCATAGAGCCTGAAGGCCTTCCAACACACTACATAGTAAAACACCACATTGATTTGATCACTAGATCCCCTTTTCTAAATATTCCCTAATATCATAGATCTATTTATGATAATGATGAATTTTGGTTCCAAATATAAGAGCTTCTTAATTAGGGAAAGATCAATCCTAGCTCTTTATGTTGTAGTATTCTTATAGTTCTTGCACCCAAGAAGGATGGATCTTGACTACTTTTCAAAGACTATCATGCACTCAACCAGATAATGATGAAGAATTGGTACCCACTACTACGCAATAATAATATTTTAGAATAGCTCTGAGGTCAATAATAGTTTGCCAAGATCAACTTGAATTCAAGTTACCATTAGGTTCCAGTCCATTTTTAACACATCTATAAGACAACTTTCAAGAAATGGGAAGGATTGATTGAATGGTTGGTCATGCCTTTTAGCATAAATAATGCACCAACCACTTCATGTGATTGATGGATGATCTAATCAAGATCTTCTTAAACTCCTTCATCATCATCTACTTGGATGACATCCTCATCTTCAACAAGACTTGGGAAGAGCATATGGAACACATATCGCACATACTAGACACTTTACATCAACACAAATTACAGGATAACTTAATAACTTATACATTTGGTATTGTGTAGATTTAGTACTTGGGCTATATCATTAGTTGTACATGAATACATGTAGATCTAAAAAATATCAAAGTGATACAAGATTAGCCTACTTCATGTAATCTGGAATAATTAAGGAGTTTTCTTGGACTGCTAAATTCTATCGTAAGTTAATCCATGGTTTCTTGCATATATCTTGGGCTCTCAACTAGATAACACATGCAAAAATCATGTTTTATTGGAAACATGTACAAATTTTTTATTTTGAGGCACTCAAGAAACATATTTGTGTAACACATATCCTTTCAATTCCCAATATTGTGCACTCCTTCAAAATGCAAACTAATGCATTTAATTCCACATTGGTGGAGAGCTCATATAACATGGATATTTGGTCACACATGACTCAAATACATTAAGTGAAATGGTGTAAATGTGCCCCACCCATGAGAAATAATTATATTATATTATTCAAGCAATCAAGTAATAGTGTTGTTATATTCTAGGGAAGGAGATAATTGTTTATTAGGATCACAAGACACTTCAATTCCTATAGACACAAAGAAATATGGAGAACACATGGAACATTAAATGGATTACTTACATACAATAGTTACATATCATGATCAATCACAATAAAATAAATAATAATAAGGTAGGATATTACCGTAACTAGCCACTAGTTCATGCACTCATCATGGTGATGGACACATGTGGCCATAACTTTGTAGACTAGGCATCCCTCTGCTTAGCTCATCAGTATTTCACAAATAATTAGACAAAACTCATAAAAGATAAATTTTTTTCTGATTTATACTTATATTACCATCATATTTACAAGCCCAAACATCTTTGCCTTCCTACTGACACACTTTTCCAACAATTCGTCTAGGAGCTGCACTACACCAAGACCTCAAGACACTTTGGTGTGATACCGAATCTATTGACATTAAATTTGAACTTCTTATAGATTCACATGTACACAAACATGGAATTCCACATCAAGTCTTGCATTCCATGTTTCATCACCAATCCCAAAAATAAGAAGTTGGGAATTTAGACACCTCTATCAGTTTCATCTAGATCATGGGAAACTATCAGCATGGTTTTCATGACTTGGTTACTTAAGATGAGATGATAGCATGAAAATTTGTTCATTATAGTGGATATTATTTCTAAGATGGCTATCATGATCACTTACAAGAAATACATTAATGTAGTTATCACTATGCAAGGTTTACTCAACCATGTTTTAGTGCACATTAGGCTACCAAAATCCATTATCTTTGATCCAAATCGATGGTTTGTAAGTCACTTTTAGAAAGAATTATATTACTTAATGGGAGTGAAATTAGATTGATGGATAAATTTTCATACATAGATAGATGGTCAAACCTAAGTGTTCAATCACCCACTTGTTCATATTATGTGAGTGTACAACCGTACACATGCTCTCACTTGGGATGTCAATATATTGTATATTCAACACACCTATAATAGGGATCTGCATAGCTTTACAGGTCATAGTCCATTCAAGACATGTCTTGGGTTTCAACTTTTGAAAACTCTATAAATATCCTACCATATACCAACAGACACTGAGTCTCATATATATGAATTGGAAGTAGACAAAGCCAAAATAATTCTGACCAATCTAATCTATTCATTTATAGGTTCAAAATACCCTCTATCACACTTTAAAAATTTACAAGGAACACCATGACACACAATACACACCTCGTTCATTTTATTTGGTGATAAATTTTGGATACACATTTAGAAGGAATGTCTCAAAGGTCCCCACAAGAAGATCAAGCTTCTATGTTATGGTCCTTAAACCATCCTCTATGTAGATGGTGAGACACCTTTATTATTTATCTACCTCTATAATTTTACATTCACCCCATATTAAACATGAAACTTCTCAATCTTTACACTCTTCCACTTCTTGAACCAAAAGTGATACAACATCTGTTCGGTTTGGATCATGAACACTTTCACCCCACAGAGGAATATATCATTGAAGTGATAGCCACATGCACTTGCCATGACAGTCAAATTTTTTTGAGTGGTCAAGGTTGGAAAATATTTTAATCAAGCTAAGTGGCACACTTATAAACAAATTCAAGTGTAGTATCCTCAGAAATAAATTGAATCAATTGAGACCATTTCTCTTCAAGAAAAGGTAAATGATATGCACATAAATCTGATGTAGGTGAACAAGATCCTCAATTTTTTCTATACACATAGATCACATTCCTCTACATGAATCTTTATTACACACTTATGCATAATTCCTACACTTATTCATAGACTTTCATACTCATATCTCACCTTATCATTGCTGACGCACTTCACTATGCACTACTGAACTCATAGTCCTACACACCTCACTAGTACTCACTCAAAAATATGCATGCCTACACTTATATTTAATCCAACACATCCATGTGTCAGCCTACTTATACTATATGGATTATCAAATGGCAATTTATAACCAAATATCTATCACATGGACCATTAATCACAACCAATATGAAAGTTCCATTGTCATCTAGCAAGGGAGATGAAACAACTCAACACTTATTTTTGTAACCAACAATAGTTGTAACTTCACTTGTATTATTTTTTTATAAATATGTAATATATACATCCAACCAAAGGTCAATATCATACATAGTTGTAATATAAATATCGTGCGTTGCATATCTACTCTATAACACACCAATTATAAGCACATATGTACCAATTCCCTATTCTCTCTATTGAATAGAAGTTCCAATTTTTGTAAGAAAATAATTCCAATCCATTTGAATGTGTTATGTTTGTTCTACATAAATTTACTCTATATGTTCACTCTACAAAACTATTTCTAATTTCCTGGCATAACTTGGTCTTAGGCCCCATGGTGCAGATCATTTAGTTTCTTTATCTATTGGATCTAGTTAGTTTATTTCCATTTTTTAAACTCTATTAAATAATTTAGTTTAGCTTATTAGTCTTAGATTTTTTTCTTACATATTTTATTGAGTCCTTTTAGACTTAGTCTCTTACCAAATTTTTTTGTCATTAATTTTGATTAGCATCCTTCCTATAGTTGTAATCAAAGGTTTTTTCAATAACTTTATAATTATTAACAATATACTTTTATCTCAATAACTTTCTAATTCAGGAGGGCAATGTTGTAGTGGATGGTCTAGAAAACATTGGCATCACTAAACTTGATTTAATCACATGGATTGGTCCCACCAACATTCCCCCTTTATCCCCCCCTTGATTATTTATGATTTACAAAACTTCCCCATTCAAACAAGGGTTGAAAGAACACATGAAAATGGATATCACACCTAATCCAAGTTCACCCCACACTAAGTATGATGATGGTGACACTCATTTAAAATTTTGGGATAGTAGACATCATCCTAAAAATCACGACAATTATAGTACTTAAACAAATCAAAATTACAACAACTCGACCCTTCACACCACACTTTGGTTTTCACACTACTTGAGTAGGAAGAATAACAAATCCATGGGAGATGACAAGAATAGGTGTGAGATAATATCTTATGATGAATTCCAAATGAACTGTAAGGTCTAGTGGAACGTTTGAAAAGGGGGGATTATAAAATTATTAATTCCTATTGAAGGCCTCATTTAAATTCTTGCTAAGGATTTTTCCATGGTGTGGAAATAGAGGCAAGTCACATTCAGGGGCATTGGAGTCAAGATCACAAAGGAGTTGGCCAAGAAAGTCACAAGTATATCCTATGATGTAACCAAGGCCTTCAAATACAAGAGGAGAAAACAAGAGCTGATGTAAAATTTCTTCAAAATAGACTCAGCCTTCCAAATTGATAATAAGGGTTACCTAAGAGCCAATCTTTTAAGTCTTTGGCTAGACATTTCTTTCTAGGTACTAAAATATTTAAATTTAGAGGTAACATTTACTCGCATATTTTTCCATCACTTATTATTACTAAATGACTTCAAGGGAAACTACATTAGCATTTCGTACTACATGGTCATGTCCCTTGAATTCTTTGTATTTACATTTCAAAAAAAACCCTCCTTTGACCTGATACTCTAGGGGTTAATCTTCTTCTTCACCAAAAAATGGAAACCATTGAGGGGAATTGGGATTTCCCTAGGCAAAATAAGTAAGGCAAAATGTTTGAGGGAAGTCCTAAAAAACTCTATTGAAGACTAGGAGGAAAATCCATATTCACCTTCCCCCTGTCCTACCTCCCCACCCGTTCCTCGAGTTACTAATAAGAAATAAAAAATAAAGACCCATGACTCTCCCTAACAGGAGAATAAAAATGAGAAGAAGGTTATCATAATTATAGAGGTTCCCTAGCGTATTAAAAACCCCAACTTTTAAATACATGGGATGATGGCAAAAAAATTTAGAAGGATAGGAAATGATAGAGAGTTAGTATACCTGATCGAAGTAATCATGAAAAGGATGCTAGACTTTCAAGATAATATTTAGAGCATGGGATGGTAATTGGTGCCTCTCATAGAATAGTGGAATAGCCTAAAATTAGAGTCAGATAGGTTGAGGAAAGTTTGGGAAAGTTCTAAGATAATTGAAGGTAAAAGGCATAGGATACAGGACACCCCAAATAAAAGAGGAAAGGAAACCATAATTATCACCCCAGTGAAATATTTTGCAAGCATCAAAAAGATAGATAAGACAAGACCCAAAAAGGAGAAAGGGACACCTTAATAAAAAATAAGAATGGTGGAAGGCCCTAACATTCAGACCAAAGGAAAATATAGAAGTATCAAGCAAACATTTAGTAGTAATAATAAGGATTCATCTTCTACTAATAAAAAATATGGATCTGATGTGCCATCAAAATAAATATAGTATGTGTTATAGTTATTGAGTCTTGTTTTGTTTTCTGGTCCTATTATTTTACTAAAATCCTGTAGAAGTTTAGTGGTCAGTAGGCCTACTTGGATTAGTTTTATTTTGTCCTTTTTTGCTTGACTTTACTTTCTATTTAAAGTCATGGTTTCAGGTCTTTGTAAATCCTCACATTCACATTAGCAAATAAAAAATAAAAAAATTGTCTTTTAACTCTTACATTAGTCTTAATCTTATGGATTAAATTTAATATTCACTTCTAATTGTATTCAAGTGGTTGTTTGCCTTAATATTTAATTTTTTTAGTTTAGATTAATGTTGATCTTGATTAATGTTTATTTATTTGGATTTTGTGTTAGTTTCTTCTATCTTTCTTTCAGTTTCTTGCATTATTTTTTTTTAGCTTGTTTCAGTCCCATTGTAACATTGAGAAAGATCGATTGTAGAAGATCCATATTATATATTTGAAATTTTATAATGAATCATAGTTATTTCATTTAATGGATTTCCCTTTGATAGGGTCTACTCTTTAGGGTAGGCTAGATCATATCTTCAATTTTTTTTAAGAATTGATATACATATTGAAGTAATTTAATTATTTATCTGAATAATGAGGTTCAATTCATATTTTGATTAAAATACATCTATTCCTAGAATTATTAAAATGTCCTCTACATTCTTCAAGGACTAATATTTATCTTAACAAGTCCCTACTATTAAAATTATTTGATTCCATTTTGAGTGTCATAATAGGTGAATGAGTTATTTCACTGATGTGACACTTTTCATTGTCAAAGATTTTGGCAACTCCACTGGGGAGTTCAAAAATCATTTCTTTTCTTTTATTAAAATCATTTTTCTTGGCTATTACCATTATAGGTCATCATATTGTTATCTAACCTAGGTTTGGTATTGTTGAACACCAAGTTGAGATATTCTCTAATCTTGTTCATTTTACTTGGTGTAATAAACCTCACCAAATTCATCATATTCTTGAAGCTATAAATTCTAAAGAATATGAAGTATTTAAGATAGATCAATTTTCCCTTTTTGGGCTTCAAACTCAATTTCACAACATCTCAATTATGTAAGTCCATGTTTAAAAAAATCATTTGCAATAAGAAAAAAGTAAGCAAATTTTAGTTATTAATGCTTTGCTTAGGATCAGGTCTATCTCTAAAAAATTCCCTTTGATGATTCTTTTGAATATGTTGAATCTAATAATTAATTAGAGCCTATTGAATCTTCTAATGGAATATTAACCAAAAAATAGATTCACTGAATCATCCCTGGTATATTAGAGACCAAGAAGATATAATTGATAATAAAGTTGACTTTGATGTTGAAAATGAACAACAAGTAGTAAATCCCTTGATTTATGGAAATCCAATAAATATTGGTAGCCATCCAAGTAAGTTACCCTCCATTAAAGGACTTAATGTCAGAAAAATTTCATGGAACCTCAATGAGTGTTGGAAATATCATTTAGAAACCTCTAAATTGATTTATCAAACCTTTGGAATAACTAATGAAAATGTTTCTGCTATGGTATTTTCATAAACTTTAGAAGGTATATCATACCAAGCTTTCGTTAGTATACTTGCTAAGGTCATTAATACATGGAAATGTATTAAATTTTTGATAGAAATACATTTTAGTCAACTTAAATAAGATATAAAGTTAGTTAATGAGCTTGTAAATATTTTCATTGTCTTAGGGGAAAAAATTTATCATTTTATTACTAGATTTGCTAAGTTGTGAAAAAAATACCATGCAATGTGAGACCATCTAAAAGTTGTCAAGATTGTTATTTTTTTAGTGAAATACCATTAAAATATAAAATGGCTTTAGAAGATAAGTATATAATAGAATATCATGCTACAATGACTTTATATATTGGATATGAAAAGAAGTTGAAATATATTCATTTTTAATAATGAGCTTCTACAAATCTAACATTTGGCAATGCAAAAATATTAAAAGCCATAAACAATATTGGAATCAAGTTGATCACTATCAAGTGATAATTAAATGAAAAAACATCACCATTAGGGAAAAATCCTAATCCTGAAAAATGTATGAGTGAAGAAAAGGTTCATTATTTTCATGTTTTTTAAATAGACAATGATATTAATACTTATATTGATGTTCAAAAGTTTAAACATTTTACCCAAGGGAAAGAGAGTATTGCTATTGACTTGGCTAACAATATAAATATGTGTAGTTATGACAAATATTCATTTAAAATCAAAACAACTAATGTTTATGTTATTTAAACAAAACATAGGGGTTATAATTCTCTCTTGAAAGATAATTGAAACTCATCAAGAACTAATAGTAATCAATTTTCTACTTCAAAACCTTCCCCACAAGATAAAGGTTAAATTATTGTACATAATATTACTACTAAATATACTTTTATTGTAAATTCTCAACAAGTCAATTGTTTACCTACTATATTTCATAATACCCAATATCATCCTCCTTCTAATCCCAAGAATTATTTTCATATTTATCACCTTGATGTTGAAGCTTATAACATTATTGTTTATTTGACAACTATAAAAGTAGGTTTTTCCTTACTTGAAGTTGCTAGTTTACCTAGCCAACTTGAAAATATTAATGAGCACATAAGAAATCCAAAGAATGTAGTAGGCTTGTAAGAATAAACCTATAATTACGAATCTCATTCTTTTTTTCTCAATACGATTACCCTCCTTTGGATTATATTTCTCCTTTTCATGTATCTATAAGAAATATTGATAAAGTAATACATAATTATATTCTTGATATAGGGGATTCTAAAAACATCTTACCTAAGTTTATGGTTGATCAAATATGCATATATTATGAAATGGATAACTAGAAACTTACCATTTTTTATTCTTGCCAAACCAAAAGTTGGGTTAAGTTTCATGATATTGTTATTAAGATAGCTTAGGATGAAAGAATTATGTGCATTATAATGTGCATGTTTTAGACATCCCTGCTAACTATGTAATGTTATTAGGTAGAGACTAGTGAAACTAGTAAGTAAAGATACTACTTGGGATACTACTAGTAATGAAATTTAATTTATACATAGGGAATAATATAATAGTAACTGTATTGAGTCCATACCAATTAAATTTATCATATGTTGAAATTGGAATTCGTACTTATGAGTTGTTAACTTTAGATGACCCTGATTAGTAGTAAATAAGAATAATATCTTGAGAAACCATATGGTCTTCATACTTTGATAGAACTTGTTTGAAACATGGGAGTGGTACTGAAATTGCCCTGATTTATCCTATAGGTAATATTTTTAGATGTGTTTTTAAATTATCATTTTAAAATAACAACAGCAAAGATGAATTTGACACTCTACGTTTGGGATTTGAAAATAAAAATGAACTGAAAATCAAGTGTTTGGAAGTCTTTGGAGATTTTGAATTGATTGTAAGATAAACAAGAACAATATACAAAACTAATCAAATTCATCTTCATAAGTATACATAGAAAGTTTGGTCACTAAATGAAAACAATAAAGCATTCAATATCACACATATTATTAATTCTTATATTGATAATCTTATTATATTTTCCACTTTAAATGACATTGAACCTTTTGTAGGTTTTACTTGTTCGAAAGTTTTTAGACCTAAAATTCCTAATATTAATGATGATCGGCATGTTTTTTACTTTGGAGAACATATTGATATTTTATTGAAAGGTAATTATTTTGATTATGATGACTACGTGCTCAATTATGATGATTATTTGTAGTTAATCACTAATAAAGTGCCTCTTGGTTTAGTCAATTTGTAATCAATGTTTACACCTAATGATTAACCCCAAATATCTTGAGTAGTGGAACAATCTAAGGCAATTATAGATGAGATTATTCATATTAACCTTGGTACTGAAGAAAATCCTACTTTGTTTATTTGGAAATTTATTGTACTTCTAAAGAGAGGGCACAATTTTTAAAGTTAATTATAACAATTTGTTGATATTTTTTCTTGGTCCTACAAAGATATAAAGGGTTATGATTGAATCCACATAAAACTTGAGAAAAATAGATTTGGACATGCATAATGATATTAAATCTAACTCAAATCCTTACAAAGATCATCAATATGAGAGAATATAAAGGAGCAATCAGAATTAATAATGAGTTCTTATCATCATCTCGCTCCTCTTTGGCTTCCTTCCAAGATTTTCCACTCGATTCTCAAATGTTGTTGTGCTTGACAATGGCTTCAAGACAGAAAAAATGATGAATTCTTTAGACGCTTGGATGCTATGATGGGCACAAGAGAGTATGAGAGCTAGTGTAATGTTGAGGTATAGTGTGAAACATTATTAATTTAACGTTAGTATTGTTAGTTATAATATAACATTAATAGATTTGTTAATAGGTTTATTTGTAACCGTATGGATAATATAATAAGATATTATATTATCTCATATATGTTTGAGATTATTTTTAGGAGATTGAAGGTTAATAGTCGAGAGTTTGTAGGGATTTAGAATTCTTTATTATAGGAATAAGAAGTTCTATATATTTGTAATGTGTTTGAATGAAATTAATTTAACACAGTATTATTATTTGTGTGATTAAAACTCTTTGTGTACATTACTTGTATTTGGGTTCAGATCTCTCATTTTCCGACAGTGGTATCAAAGCGATTATGGGAGTTTGAGATTTGAATGGGGTAGATCCATTTTTTATTTTGGTTGCCCCTGTATATGAAATTATTCATTGATATGATATAAATGAGATTTTGGTTCCACATCAGAAATTGGGCAGATAGGTCCACCCTATATAGATAGAGAGATGTATTATGATCGAATCAATTATGGATACAAGGTCGTTGCCATATCTATATATAGGGGAACCCCATCCCATCCATCCATCCCCATCTATATATAGGGTATAGGGCACTCAGCCTTGACTCTATATAACCTTTTTAAGTGTAGATTATTAGCATAGAGAACAAGGTATAAATTTTAATTGTTTAGTGACAACTTTCTATACGCAAGAAGCACTAAGATTATGTTGACTGCATTCAAGAACCCAACTACTAAAAAGATCCAGAAAGTCAACCCGGTTTCAACGTCTTACCCTAAACTTTCCATACACTGCCAGCTATTCTGAACTTGCAGATCCGTGTACCAGACTTATCACCACTCCACATGGCTAGCTAAAACCCGCGTCTAAAAAAATCAGTTATATAAAGAATTTAGAGTAGTTAGAGATCAATGACTTCACCTACGTACAGTTACAGCAAAGAGCTTTGATCTTTCTGTGCATCGTTCAGTTTCCATCCTGTTCTTCCAGCCACGTCATCTCTTCTCTTATATTTTTGTGATCCAATTCCTATAAATCGTGTTTCTTTCAACAACTCTGAGCTTTACCAGTACTATGTGAAGGCTTTTTCATGTACTCAACCTCACACAATTTGTCTATCTACGACACCAGGTCTGGTTTCAATATCTGATTGCAAAGAACAAATCCACATCCATGCATCCATCTATGGATCATTACATTTGAAGCATTCACCAAAATCCTGCACGCAGTCCTGATCTGCTATGGCCTCAACCATTTGAAAAGATTTGCTTTAAATTTACCTTCATATTCGTGCATCTCTACTCACCTGGTACTTGGTGAGTGAATGAAAAATGAAGACTACTCAGATTCCCATAAGATCATGAGTAATCAACCCAAAAGGGGACCAGCTCCAGACGTTCATTCCATTCTTTGGGTGGTGGTGTATTTGGTCCTTCTACCACAAGGCACTATACATGCAGTTCCTCCTCTACATTGAGCTTTAACTTTTCTATACGGTCAACAATAAGGGCATTTCTTGTCAGTAGTTTTTGTTTTTCTTTTCAGTCATATGGTTATCATATTGTCTAGATATGCCTCTTAGAGGTTTTAGGCTTTTAAGAGTTTGGGTATCATTATTTAGGTATTTATAATTGTTATGCTAAAAGCATATAGTGTAGTGTATGTGTTCTACCTAAAATTTATTTGTAGATTAAATTGAGCTATTCATTTGGTTAGATTAGTTGTGTCATTAATTTATATGTCTATCAAAAATATAAGGGATCATAATAGTCTTTATGTCATATATGGTTGGTTTTTAAAAATATTAATTAAAAATTATCTTATTGGATGCATATTGCTTGTATGTATCGTCTATTATTGTAAAATGAGATTTAAATTATATTTCATTAAGTAAATAGATATTTACTAGAAGATGGAGGAAATGGAGGTTGGAGGTTCTAGAGCCGCTAGTTAGACACTAGCGATGGGGCCCAAAATGATTTGGTGACTTGCATGTGTGTGTTTGAATAAAAATAGAAAAACATTCTATTCACATGCATGGTGTGATTTTTTATTTTTTCAGTGTGGTGTGCTTTATGCCAAATTGGATAACTTCAAGGATAGTTCTTCAATGGCATTGGAGACTATATACATTGTTTTTGTTTGGGTGGCAACATATATTAATAGAGACTGCATAAGATGACAATGAGGATTTGTTCCTCATGATATTTTCATTTTCTGAGTTGTGTATAATTTTCATTCCCCTACTTGTTTGGAACACCTTTGATTATTTTTAGGAAATTGGAAGTTAATAGTTGAGAGTTTGTAGGGATCTAAAATCCCTTATTAGAATCAGAAGTCCTATATATTTGTAATATGTTCAAATGAAATTAATGTAGTAGAATATTATTATTTGTGTGATTAAGTTTTTTTGTGTGTACTACTTGTATTTGGGTTCTGCTCTCTCATTTCTAAACATAATGAAGGATGCATAGACTTGGATTTCTTACTTATTGTTGTTCCCATGCTTAGGCATGCCCCTATTTAAAGAGGTTTTTGGGAGGGATTGGAGGGGAGATTTCCCTCCCAAATTTTTGAATTTGAAGAGGGATAAGGTTCTAGAGGTGGGAATCCCCTAAACCTTCTTTTTGGAGGGAAACATGTGATTATAAAAGTAATTAAATGAAGAACCATAAACTTGAGAATTATGTGAAAAGTGGGGTAAATCAGGATTTTGAATATTATAAAAATATGAATACGTGGAAAGTAGGATTTTGCATGTAGTTAGGATTAATTAATTAATTAATTAATTAATTGGCTTAAGGGGATGAAGGGGTGATGTTAATATGAGATATCAAAATTCAATATAGATATTAGATGAGATTAGTCATAATTCAACAAGTTACTTTGGTGAGAAGAATTAGAAGCATATATTTTTCTCCTCTTTGAAAGGGCATTGTGATTGGAAGGAGTAATAGTCTTTCAAAGAACAAAGATGATCACGAATGGGTGTTAGAAAATTAGTGGATTTAGGATGCCCCCTCAAGGGGAAATGCAGAAAATAATGAGATGGATGACCACTCAAATAGAAGAAATGTGGGCGAGGTGAATACACAAAGGATTGATAGATGTGAGATTGATGATGAAGAAGATGAATGTGACATGAGGAGTGAGTTACACATTGACAATGCCCCTAAAAAAGGCATGCATAGAGATTGAGGATGATGATGTCACAGTTGTCGACATGTCCCAAGGGGAATCAACTGAAACAAAAGAGTGATAAGTCAAGAGGTTGAAATCTTTTGATGTATCCAAGTAAGGATACATGAAAGGGAGAGATACAATCTAGAATGTGATGACTGGGCCACAATATGTTTGATGTATCCTGAGTAAGGATGCATGCAAGGGAGAACCACAGACCAAACAAATTTATATTAGGCCACAAGTTTTTGATGTATCCCAGGCAAGGACATATGCCAAGGAGAGATATGGGCCAAAATGATAAAGGTCACACACTTTTAATATATCCCAAGCAAAGATTCATGATAGGAGAACATCATACCAAAAAGACCAAGATTGGATAATTTTAATGATGGTTATATCTCACAAAGTGTGTAAAGTGAGAGTGAGAAGTAGTGGATAGAGGAAAAATAATGTGATCAAATGACCAAGAGATGAAAGGTAAATATTGGTTAGTGTGTCTGAGCTATCCTTGAGTACCATGGGTGACCAAGCACTGCTTACATAGTTTGAAGAGACCTCAAACTAATGTAGTTCTTCTAAAATGGGATAAATTATAGGAGGAATAAGAGATATGAGGATGAAACAGACAAGTTAAATGTGAAGAAGACTAGTGTAGGATTAGAAAAATGGATGAGATACAACATGATTGATATTGATGATGCCCATAGCAAAGACATATGCATAGGAAGTGGGAAGGATAGTGTTATGGTTGTCGACACATTCTAAGGGGGAATCAACCGCAATAAAAGAGTGACCAAAAGAGCTACAATGTTGAGACATATCCCAAGCAAGGACACATGCTTAAGAGAACTATGGGTATTGAATGGAGGATAGATGACTATCATGGTAGCTCATAAAGATTTTTTATTAAGAATGGGGATTATGTTGATGTCATGATGATGGTTAATTAAATTAGGTGATTGATGTGTTGATGGAGTGTGAAGAGGACTAAAGGCCAATGGAATGGTATGAATGGAATAATCCCATATGTATTGGGATTAATAATTGTAGAGGGATAAGGATGGATACATAGGAAACAAAAATAAGATGGAGGCACCAAAAAATGGAGTTGATACATAGGAGGTGGTTTCGATGAAAGAGGTGAAGAATGTTATTAGGCTACCAATGTGAGGTGGTAGAATGGAGTAGTAGGAGTGAAAGGGTAGCATGTATTGCTACAAGCCAAATTTTAAGGGGGAGGGTCTTTATTAGAGCTACATAGGATTTTTGGTAAAAGGCCGTCATCGATACAAGCCAAAATTTATGGGCTAAAATGAAGGTGAAATTTACATGGATTCACTGCATAGGTGGCTTTCATTTCTATAAGCCAAGGTGGATATTCGATATGGGTGGTAGGGTTTGAGTAGGTTGTACAAGCTCTTCATAGGTATGTGTATGTGTCATCTATTCTCATAATTTTGGATCAGGAATACATGCAAGGCACTGAGGATATCATTATTAGTGTCGATCTCAGTGACTTAAGGGAGGAAGCCATGGTCATTAATGAAGATGGTAACAAAATCTTAGCCACCACTCAAGACATATCAAATGTGTTTAATAAAAAGATCAAAAGAGAATAAAAGGTGTAATATAGATGTTAGACATGAAAGGAAAAAGAGGAAAAGTATGAATTATTATAACGTGTTTAGACAAGGAGCCTGTGGCATAGGCATATGGAAAATAATTAGGCTGTGCAGAATGGTGACGAGGAGGGGCATGAGGATCAACACCAAGGTGGGAGCTGAAACTAGGTATGGATTTTATTATGGGTTTTTGTTTTGATTGTGTATGTGTGGTGAACGAGGGTTTAATTGTTACGATGGGGGAGATCATAGGTTAGAGTGGATGGTGTAGAGGTCTCGTAGGTGAGAATTAACAAGTTAAGGGGCTAGGGGGTATTTAAAGGTAGTTGTGCATTCGAGTTGAGGAGAGGTAGCCATGTCATAAGATGAGAGGAGGGTTGTAGGGTAAGCAACAAGATTGATGGGATCTATAAGATGAATTTTTGCTTGTGGAAGGTAGAGGCATAAGAGGATGCAATTGGGTTAGGTGAGGAAAAAAAATCCATCTAGGAATAGGGGTCATGTGATACAGAATATATATATATATATATATATATATATATATATATATATATATATATATATAAAAGGTTTTTTGGGATATTGGTTAAGTGATGAAATGTCACATCACTATAATTATGTATATATTGTAGTGGATTAAGCACTAGAGAGGAAAATGGTGGTAAGCATATCATTAAGATGGTTGTTGAGATGGCGACACAGTCAATGGTTAAGGAATGTCTACCAGCTGTGGAGGCATGAGAGGAGAAATAGAAATAATAGGGGCATTGGGGATTATTTAAGTCATTTAGGAGCTATGCAATGGGAGATAATAGATTTAAAATGCCAGGTTTCATGTTTACAAGGTCAAATTATTTAAAGGGATATACAAATGATAGATTTATTGGCCTAGGCAACATCATTACTGAAGTAGGTGAACTGATGGGATGTACATATTAGGGTGATACAAAAATAGGTGAAGCAGATATGGGCTAACTATATGTAGCCACAGGGATGATTATATCAATGGTTGTTAGAGGCATGGGTCTCAAGGATGGAGAGAAATATGGATCAAATACTATTGGATGTCATAGGGTTTCAAGACATGATAGCCCAGGTGGCAAGGATGGATCAAGAGACATAATATGGGAGAGACTTATATGACTACATGGTACTAATAGGGCAATGGGATCCTTCATATATAGAGATCAGTCGATTTGAGATGACACTACATTCCATGTCATCAAACCAGTCAATACATCCATACTGAGGTGACTACCATTGGGTGGGATGTAGGTCATGATGTATCAGTGGTGTAGAGTTGTGGCTCATATAAATGTATGGAATTATAAAATAAATGATGTGAATGTGTGAAAAATGATAGGGAATTTGTGATAGATAAAAAACATGTGGATTTCTATATATAATAATTGATATTAAGTTACTAATAATAAAGAAAAATGTAATTGTTTGATTATGTTGTGGAATGATTAGAATGTGATGGTATGATATGGAATGAAATTGTTAGTTGATAGGATAATAACAGGAATGGAAACATTGTGTATGTGGGGTCATGTGGATGGAGAAAAATTATTGAAAAATGATATGATGGCACTATGTGAGTAAGGACACTATTGATGATCATTGTTGAGATCCATCCTATCAGTAGATGCAGGGAAGCAAGACCGATGATTGTAGGGATATGGGTGTTATATAACACATGATAATTTAAGGTATTTTTAGTTTATTATATAATTTTATAATCATTCATGCAGTTGGTATAAGTGTGAGTAAGAAGATATTCCAATGATGTCATAGGGTAGGCCAATACTATTGCCATAGTTGATTTACAAATTGAATGTGCATGTTTTCTAAATGCTACATTGAGTGATAGATATGTTGGAGGTAATATTACTAAAACATAAATTGGAGGAGTTGAGACTCAAATTTTAATGTAGAATACAGTGATTTTGACCCACAAGGTGTTGGCTAAAGAGATGCACCCAAGGCACTATAGAACATGGATGCATCATTTTATTTCATAGGGGGCTTATAGGGGGATCGAAAGGGAGTAGATCTTAAATGAGAGAAATAGGATGATGGGATAAGTAGAATGAGAAAGGTGGTTTGGGAATTGACTCCATTTGGTATGTGTTGTTATTATAGATAAGTTGGCCATTTAGACCAATATTGTCCCCAAAGGGAGCTATCAAATGTTGGCTTTATGGAAACTATGTAAGGTGGTTAGATGGTGGGAACTATGAGATCAACTAGGGTACCACCTACACCATAATTTGAGTATGTAATGGCTTGAGTAGATGGTTTACTAGTTGTTGATATATCAACCAGATATTGGTATTGTGATTGTTACGGTATTTTTAGATGTGTTTAGGTAATGGAACAATGTGTAGTGTTTTTAATCATGGTCTAGGTGATAAATATGTTTGGATTTTATGATATGGCTAAGTGTAACCCCTTACTTGAGGGATGTTGATAGCAGTAGAAATAGTGATGGAATGAGAGTGTCTTGATCCATGTAGCTTTTACAATCCATTTTTTTTGCACTTGTGAGTATGTGTGTACCAATGACATGATAAGAGTCAACAAAAATTTGAATACACATTGTGTAGGAACTTTATTTTAATGACTTTCCCAATTCTAACATTGGCTAGTCATTTAGACCATCTTTATTCCCATTTGGTCAAAATAAAAATATATAAAAAAGACAAGATAATAAGACACTACCAGTTTAATGACAATGAGAAATATTTACAATACTTATAATATAACAAACAATAACACACTAAGACACAAATATAAAAGGATAAGACAAAACATAACATAAAAGATAAAAAGGACTAGGGTAAGGATTTTTTATTGATTTACATGTGAAGTTAATAAACAACCTAAGGAAATAATGTTGGACAATGGGAATAGACTAAATAAAAAGATTATTAAAGAAGATATATTATAGGGACATAGTTAAATATGTATATGGGGTTTTTTTTTTCCCAAAAGTGTGTTTATCAAAACTAAGAGAAAGATCCCAACCAATCGTAAACAACGGTATTTAGGGTCTAAAGTAAACAATCAAGATTCAATTATAGAGTGCATGATGAATCCTAGAGTAAGAATATTATATGACCATTTCAATTGTAGACATCCAATTCCTATCACCATTATGTTGAAATTGTTAATCTTATTCAAGATTCTATAACAACACACAATTTGGGTCAAAATCACTAAAAATTCACTAAATGGTTCAAGCTTGTCATATACAAGTACCAATTATGATAATGTATCCTTGAATGGGGGAATGCATTCTATGTGATTATTATTTTTTTCCCAAATCATTTTGAGTCAAATTATGACCATGCAAATTGATGCTCTAGATCATTGAATTCTTCTAATTTGGAAACACACGTCACATGCATGTGTTATTTCATGTCCACAATACTCTAAATGGGGTATTTATCTATATGAAATAAACACATTCTTCTAATTATACTCCAATCAAATTATAACTTCATAAATTGATGTTTTAACCAATATTGATTAAATAGACAACTATTTTCTAAAGAATTGCACAAAATTAATTAAAATCACTTAAGTAAATTAAACCAAATTAATAGCTTAAGTGGAAAATCCATGGAAGTTATTGAAAATATATTAATTGGAAATTCATTCTTCAATTTTAATCATCTTGTGACATCATGAATGAGGTGGCATCCACTAGCCATAAATGGAACAAATATCTAGTTTAAACCCTTTTGTGCCTCATTAATGCCCCATTATTCTAAATATTAATGTGGATATTTATGTATTGATCATCTAAAATTTAATTGATCCATGACCACATTTATTGATCTCAAGATGGACGATCATGGTTGATTCTAATAATTTCCAAAAATCTATAAATATAAGGGTCCTCACTCATCCCTTCAAGTTATTTTTGTGTAATGTTATTATGCTGAATTTTCATTATAATATCTTTAACTATTGGCAAACATTTATCAAATTAATGATCCTATTTCATTAGTACATTGAGAGATGGCACATGAGCAAGCCACTTATCATTGATAAAGACTTGAAGCAACAAATCAAAGGAAAATCACATTTTTGATCCACTCTTAGAGGAGGGATACTCTTGTTAAGGTTTAAAATGGTTGTATTCCTTCTTTCAATGTCTCTTAGATTTCATTTGAAAATATCCACAAGGGAGTGCCTTAGTATGGTATGTCCTTTATGCTTATTTTGAGTTTTCACTATTAATGCATGGATTAACTTGCTTTAGATTCCTACTCTAAATTATGGCACATTCAGTGGGACCATGCATTCTTTACAAGCAAGGATACTAATATGCAACTCTTAGATATTCTAATGAATGCTTAAAAGTCTTTAACAAAACAAGTTTTATCCTCATGTTTCACATATTTTTGTTCTTTTTCACGATATATTTTACATAGAGTCCATTTGACTGATGTCAATCCTCTATAAACTAGCATTGGTTCTTGTGTGAAGGGTAGAATATGGATTTTTTTTTTAATTTATGGATTTTTATTGAAAGTTACTGGTGTTTATTCTCTATTTTAGAGCTTGCATATTCTCCATTTGACTACTTTATTGCAATATTTAGAGTTATTTTATTTGCATGTCTATTTTACTAACAATCTCATTTGTGAAAATAATTGTGTTTTTCTTGCATTTTTATAGGAACTAGCATCAATCCCCAATCGACCAGTGTTAACTCTATACAAACTAACCAAAACCAATTTCTTTTAATTGACATCGGTCCCTACATAGATCGGCATCAGTCTATGTGATAAGAAAATAGAGACTCGAAAGCAAGTTTTAAAATATTTTTTTCCCATTTATATTTGGGCTTCTTTGTATACATAAATCATCTAAAACTTATAGGTCACAAGTTGGAAAAGGGCACAAGTTTGAAAGTGATTGAGTCTTGAACTTTTCATTTGGTGCTTAAAAGGAATTTAGTGGTTTCATGCTTAGTTATTTTGTGCAAGTTTTTTACAAGTTTTCAACTAAGGCCAAGGGGCCAAATTTCATAAAATATTTCACTTTAGTGCATTAAAACAAACACTCACACTTAGATTACATACTATTAAGAGTGTTTTATTGTATGTTTATTTTTCTAAAGTTGATTATTTTCATAAAATGATTGATGCATGTATGTTGTCCACCCATCCCTTTTATGGAACTCGGGTGACCAACAATGCTATTTATTTTCCTTGTTAATTTTTAGTCCAAAAATCATGAAAATAACATCATGAAGTCCCTTCCTAAATCTTTATGAATTGGATGATCCAAACATAACCTTGAAGTCTTTTTACTTGTCATTTATTTTTATGCATCTTGGATTGTGAGCAAGAGTTCATAGCTTCCTCATGGGTTATCTATAGAAGCATTGACATGGGAATTAATCTCCCAACATTTTTTCAACCCCACTACATGATGGGGCATACAAATTAAGGTTGACTTACTGGGATGTTTACTTGATCAGTTAAGAAAACTCCATTAGTAAGATATTACCTCAAATTGTAGGGGCAACTCAGACATCACACTATATTGAGGAAATAATGGATGTAGTGGTTAGAAGAAGGATAAGCCATTTTAACAACAAGCTAGTTGATGTGGATCCAAATGATGTGAGAATCCCTTATGTTATCCACACTTGGGACCATCCAGATGCACAAAAATTTAATTTTAGAACAACCCCACTTACCATAGACATACTATTGATGCAAGGTAAGTAGCTTGAAGTTCCATATCATCGAACAATCTCTTGATAAAAGGAGGGTGTAATAACACTACTTATTCATGCACTTTTATTTTTATATTAACACTTATAATCCTCTTAAGATCATGTATATAGATGAAATTCGATAGTACCATGCAACCTTGTTAGTTTTAAGACATTGGACATTATACTTAGTTGTATTTTGTCATTTTATCCTTCATTTGCTTGATATTTTTGAGTCTAAAACTTGTTTTAAAGTCAAAAACATGTCACAACCAAACACCTTTGTTATCCATCATTTTATTTAAACAAGGAAGTGTTACGCTGACCAAATCAAAACCTCTTTTTGCTTGGTTGAAATCATCATTTAAAACGTTGTGTTTGTCTTTTCTAAACAATGTTATTACTCTATCAATTTGAGATAGAGCATTTTCACAAAATATCGAAGTCTTTCATTTTTAATTCAAATTTAAAATCTCACCTTTCTAAGTTCTAGGCTAAGTTGTTAATGGTTCACCATTTGCACTTGGTTTGAGTAAACTTAGGTATGATTTCTTGTTTGGATTGAAGGTCATTATATAGACTCACTATCATTATATTCTCATTATGGACTTAGATTATCTTGTCTTTACTCATGCTCTATGTCCTAGGACCATTCTACATCTCATTACCATGTGGCGACATTGTGCTTCCCATTTGGTTTTAGCTTTATACTTAGGATTTTTGTGTTTTTTCACATTTTGAGTTTCTTGGTTCACATTTTTATCTTCCTAATAAAAAAGACCCTATTCTAATTTTATAGTCAAAACTCATCATAGTTGTATCTATATTTTATGTTATTGACATAACTTTGACCTAAGTTTGTTGTGCTATCTTACACTTTAGGTTCCAACGTTATATACCCTCTTCTAATTTGATAATTTCAACACATGAAATTTGAGTAAATTCAAGACCATTTCTTCTAATTGTGTGGTACTATGCCACTTATTTTATTATATTCTCTTTCTACCTTGTCATTATTTTGAATAAATCAAACGACACCTTTTAACATTTTCAAAACATATTTCACACTTAGCAAACATAGAGAACAATCTTATAGACATGATTCAAAGGTATACTTGTAGTGGGGTCTCTTATGACCCTAGTTACGAGGAAGATCATTTTTATGATGGACAAGATAACTCCATGGTCTTTGAAGGCATTACAAAGACTATAGGATTTGAAAAAAGATTATTTTTAACTTCAACCCTTAGAGGACAAAGATGAAACACTCCTAAGGTTGATTGAATTAGGTGCAAGATTTCCATCAAATTTCCCTATGGAACAATTTCACACCTTGGTTAGGGTAGAAGAGTAACAGTGAGAAAAATCCCTTAGTCATATTACAAAATCCAACATTGCTTCTTCTATAAAAGGAAAGGAAGCACTCATAGAGTCAATACCTAATGATCAATATCTTGACATCAAGATCAAGAAAATAAGTCAATGAAACATATACCAACTTATCGTAGACTTGACTGACTCATTAACTACCACAATAATACATAACAATGTTTCCAAAGAATAAGAGAACATAGTAGAAAAAATGTAGTATAATCTAGTTGAGAACACATCTACGATGGATCATGGTATCTCAAATAAACAAAACAATCCATAAGAGGTTTTGCAAAAAAAATTTCCAAACACAAAGCATACATTTTTCAATCATCAAGAGACTCTTGATCTCTTATAAAATCAAGGAATGGAACATGTGTTATGTATTAAGGAATCATTAAAAATACTTTGGTAAGTTCCTTTTAACCAATGCATACTTAAGTGAATCAACCAAAGACTCCCCAAAATCAACAAAACACTTATAATTCATGGTGGTAGATTTTAAGGAATATTTACCAATATAAGAATCAGTGGCTCACCTACTCGACTCAAGGAGTAAACCAAAAAAAAGTTACAAGTCATTGGGTTTATATCCCTAACAAAACCACACAACAGGGGAACATACCACCCCAATAGAATTATATTCCACCAATCAATGCACCAAACATTCAAGAGTGGAATTTGATGAAGGAAATTATGTCAACATTGGAGACAAGAAAATGAGTCAAGAAATATAAGTTTGATGAGATATGTCCATATCTATTTGGTTTGAGTATTCTCCAAGTCCCCTTTACACCTCATTTTGAGTCACTCAAATTTGAAAAATATAAAGGGAAGGGTGACCCTCATGAACATATTCAGGCATTTTTGTATTGTGCCAAGAGGTAGCTTATAACAACATTTACTACTTCACTTGTTTCCATAAAGTTTACCAGGAAAAGATTTAGATTGGCTCTTTAAGTTACCTAAGGGATTGGTGGTAGATTGGAAAGATTTATTTGAAAAAAATTCAATCATTTATATTATAATACTTAACATTTTTTTACTATGGTCGACTTATGCAAAGCCAAATAATAAGACAGAGAAAGCTTCTCAACATACATATAGTGGTGGAGAGCATTGGGTAGATATTTTCAACACAATTTGTCATTTAAGGAGTTGGACAATATTTTTGCATAGAACTTACACCCTGAGCTGGTGCATAATCTATGACTCTCTTGTGTAAACAAATTTGAGGAAATTATAAACAAGGGTGTGAAAATTGAGAAGGTTCTTATCACTAAATGCCTTGTAAAGATTTATTCATAGGGTCAAACATCAAATTATACCCAATAACCTATTCAAGATGTTAAAATAGAGAAACTCAAGGGGTTTAACAAAAATAATATGGTAGGAAATTGAGTAACTAAATCCAAACATGTGCAAATGATGCAGGCTCTTCCAGCTCTACATGTGTAATTATCTCCACCTAATCCACCATATACTTTTCAAAGAGTTCCTCCATGAAGGGCATTCAATAAATATAGAGTTTTTAACAAATTTTGAGTGCCTATTGAGGCTATGTTCTAAAATATTGTAGTAGCTAATCTAATTTTATGGCCTATAGCAAGTCCATTTCTTAAAGATCAACCCAAACCTGATTAGTATTGAGCATATTAGTTTTGTAACTTCCATCATATTTTTGGCCATGATGCTTATTGATGTGTTCAATTTTGACATCTCATTGAGGATTTGATTGAAAGTGGTGATGTTGAAATCGAAATTACACCAAAAAACACTAATCATGATATGGGCTTTTACAAAGATCCATTTCTAGACACAATCAACAATTGGTAATAAATAATCAGAACCAAAGACATAATCAATGTCAACAAGCCCAAGGTCAGAATTGTAATCAACATGATCATAATCAAAATCATAATACCCATGCTAATAACCTAGGTTACAAAAACACTCTTTATGATTCAAAATAAAAATATGGGGCATATTTATTCAATCCACATTACCACCATCACTGTCAAAGCTCATGAACCATCTTGTACTTATCGAAGTACTAGACCCCTTATTATAAGGTAAACACCCTCCCCTTCAAGTAACCTCATGTCGAGTAAAATCAATTTTATTATGCTTCAAATTCTATAGGTTACTATTTTTGTACCCCCTTCCTCTAATTATAATGGCTCTTTGCCTACTCAAAATTGTGAAAATGAAAATACACACCCATGAGCCACCAATTAAGGCCCTTTAACTTGGTCTTCTAATTATAATGGCTCCTTGCCACCTATAGATTATGTAATCACAACTATATGCTCATGATTTACAATTCAGGGACCTTTACCCTCTTTCAACACTAGACCCAATGTGAACAATATGCCTTGAGATCTAAATTTGAACACTTTACCATCTAAGGCTAAACCTTCTCATGATACTATTCAAAATTTGTATAGTATCTCAGACCAACTAAGTAAAACCCCTACACAAATTTCTATTTTAGATCATTTGCATATGTCTAAAGTCCACATAACTATTTTGAATGACTTTATCCAATAATATACCATTCCCTAAGACATTAACCATGCATAATTTCAAACACTTGTATGGCATTTATCTCCATTTTGACATGTCACTTTTGATCAAATAGACATGTCCACTCTTGTTCCTAGCCATAACAATCCCTTGTATATTGAGGTTATCATTGAAAACCATAAAATCAAGCAAGTTCTTATAAATAATGGTTCAGGATTGAACATAGTGTCCCTCAATATAGTACAATGATTGAGTTATATGTCAAAGGATATCTAACCAGCGATAATTACAATCAAGGCATATTACAACACCAAAATGGAATCTTTTGGTACTATATATTTACCAATCATTTTTAGGTCTATATTTTATCATAAATTGTTACACATTATGGATATTGTGTTACTTTATAACCAATTTCTTGGTCATCTTTGGATCAATGAAGTACATGATATCCCATACACTTTGCATTAGTCTCTCAAATTCACCCATGATGGGATTGAAGTCACCATTCCTACGGATTTTCACCCGTACTTGTATTGTAAATACTTAGATGCTAAATTTTGTAATTATAACTATTTTCTTGGTTCTAAATTATTTGAAAATAAGAACAACAAAATAATTGTGCATCCACCCAAATCCAATTTTATTAACCCTAGTGACCTTACTTCCACTTTGAATGTTCCATTGCATGCACCCCTTACACAAGTCACTATAGAGGGCATTGATATTTACACATACCATCTAAAATATGCCTTCCATATTGATAGGTTGCCCAAATCTCTTAAATATTTTAAAAAACCTAAAACTTAAAAAAATCCCTTACAAACCCAACATGATTTGGTAAAAGAAGAAATATACAAAGAAACCATCAACAGTATTCATACATGTTATTTCACCAAATTTGGATCACAAATCTTTCATTAAAGGAGACTGGTTATATTTTAATGGCATTATTGATTATTTTTAGAATCCAAATATCCCATCCCTAATTAAATTAGGGATAATTTTGATAATACAGGGAAAGGCCTTGGTCCATGAGAGCAAGGAATCCTAGATCTCTTATCAACTGGTAAACCTAACATGAATCAATGTCTTAGATTTATATTACCTAGGGTGACCTCATGACTTTCAATAGTTATTCCTCTAAGTTGAGTAGTGACGAGACTCCTAGTAGTAATGTAGCATCCCATTATAGTGTTTCTGATGAGCTTGCTAACATGGAATTATATGATTGAAACTCCATTATGACTATCACATCCCTTTGTTCCCTTTGCCTTTTCCATCCCAAACTCACTGATTAGGACATGAAAAATTTGGTCATACACCTTGATGAATTCCAAAATGAAGAACCTATTGTCGAGTACATGGGCCTCAGAGATGTGTTTTCAATTGGTGATCATAAATAAGGATTTGATTTCTTGTTTGACCCTTCTACCTACTTTAGAGAGCAAGAAAACTTTCTTGGTCATGAAAAAGGTAAAACATAGAGATCCTTGGGTGAAAACCTATTTGAGGTGCTCATTGATCAAAGAAAAAGATAATCCCTTGAGTGAAAACTTATCTCAGGTGCTCTTGGATGGGAAAGTCTATTCATCTCTAAGGAATGCACAAGTTCCATCAAGTCCTAGTTCCATAACCAGTACCAACATCACATCAGAACAACAAAAGTCTTTGAGAGGATCACTCTTGACTTTTCAAAGATATTTACTAGTTAGCCATTAACTAAACTAATAGATTCATATTCATCTCATTATCTAGGGATTTGAAATGAATAAACATAGGGTTAAGTAGAAGAAGAACATCAGGATCAAACATTGCCTACTATTCTATAAGATGGTTCTACACTCTTTGTAGAAAACACTATTTAAGTGAACATGGGACCATATGATGATCCCAAAAATTTTAATCTTGGAGTCTTCTCACTAATGAATAGCATGATCACATCATCACCATTCTGAGGGGTTTAATTGATATCTTTACGTGGTCTTAATCTAACATGTCAGGATTAGACCCTAACTTGGTTGTGCATCAACTTGTTGTCCATCCATATGCTAAACTAGTCAAACAAAAATTGAAGATGTATCCATGCATCATTCTTTTGGTAAAACTAGAATTGGAGAAATTATTAAGAGTAAGTTTCATCTTACTGCTAGACTATTTTGAATGGATATCAAATATAGTCCCAGTCATTGAAAAGCCATAGGTTATATGTCTCTGTACTAATTTTAGAGATATCAATAAGGAATGCCCCAAAAATAATTTTCCTCTACCCAACATCGACATGATTTTTGATTCTATTGTTGGGTACGAGATGTTGTCCCTGATGGATGGATTTTTTGGATACAATCAAATCAAGATAGCCCAAGAAGACCAACATAAAAATGTGTTCACCACACTATGTGGAAAATTTTTCTATCTAGTTATTCCATTTGGCTTGAATAATATTGGAGCCAATTATCAACATGTTATGACTATCATCTTCCATAACATGATGCATAATATTATTAAAGTATGTGTTTATGACATCCTAGCTAAATCAAGAACACCTTTCAAACATCCTGACATTTTATGGAGAATCTTTGAGGAACATTATGAGTACAAGGTCCATCTAAATCCCAATGAGTGTGTCTTTGGAATCACTTAAAGAAAATTACTAGGGTTTATTATATCATAAAGAGGGATTAAAGTGGATCCTTCTAAGGTCAAGGCCATTCTCAAAATGCCTCCACCTTCTAATCTCAAATAGATCTGTAGCCTACAAAGAAAGATCCAATCTGTTTGTTGGTTCATTTCATAATTGGTAGATAATTTTGACCCATTTACACATCTCTTGAAGAAAGGAGTCATGTTTCAATGGGATAAGGAGTGTCAATTAGCATTTGTGAATCTCATCACATTCTTAGCCAACCTACCAATCTTAAGACTACCAACTCCTGAATGAACATTACTTATTTATATTTCAGTGACCAAATATGCATTAGGGTAACTCTAGGCCCAACATGATGATTAGGGTAAGGAACATGCAGCTTATTATTTAAGCCACACATTGGTGGCTTATGACCATAATTATATGCCTATTGAAGTGGCATGTTCAGTTATGGTATTTGCCTCCCAATATTTTTGACACTGATGTTAAATAGCAAAACTATTGTTATTATTAAAGTGGACCCCCTCAAGTATTTATTATCTAAAACAACTCTCACAGGCTGCATGGCCAAATGGGTCATGCTCTTAAGTAAATTTGATGTTGAGTACCATAACTAAAAGTATATCAAGGGGCAGGTCATTACATATCAACTTGTAGAAGGCCCTATTATATACACTCAACCAATCAGATTAGATTTTTGAGGTGATTTTATTATGACAATAAAAGAAATACTGCATGAACTTGAGTAATGAAAGCTATAATTTGATTGTTTATTTACTTATATTGGATCTGGGGCTGACATTTTGCTGATTACACTGCAAGGGGATTCGATTCCTAAGGTATTTCATATCAATTTTCATTATACCAACAATATGGCCAAGTATGAAGCACTTATTATAATACTTCACCTTATAGTGCAGTGGGATATCCAACACTTAATGCTCTATTGGGATTCCCAATTAATTATCAACCAAACCACACATCAATAGCCGACTAGAGATATAAGCTTCTACCCTATAAGTATATTATGGATAATCTCAGGACTTATTTCAAATCCTTACAATTTGAACATGTACCATGGGCCAATAAAAAACATGTCTATGCAATGAAAACAATTAGGTTCATGATATAGATTGATATTAGTGCTAAAGAGTATCAATTTCTCATTGAAAATATTCTACATTCTATTCATGTCTTACCAGATTTAGAAAGGGTATGCACCAGTGCTGGTCCTAATCCCCCACCTAAACTGGCTTGGTTTTAAAACATTTATAATTATTTTCATGACCAAATTTTTTCACCTCACCTTTTTAATAATCATCAAAAACTTTTCCTTCACCACATAGCCTGTTATACCCTCCTTGGAAACATGCTTTATCATAAAGGCTATGACGGAACGTTGCTTTGTTGTTTATTTTTTAGGAGAATCCAAATTAGTGATTAAGGAAGTTCATGAAAGAATGTGTGGGTCCCACACAAATAGTGTAGTCTTAGCTAAAAATCTTCTTATGATAGGTTATTATTGTCCCAAAATGGAAATAGATGCTTGCAATTATGTTAGGAAGTGTGTTTCTTACCAACAACATGGTAATTTGATACGTGTACCTTCCTTGCCACTATAACTGATTACTACACCATATTTTGATGGCCCTAATCTCATTGAGAAAATAAACACATATTTTGATGGCCATAAACATATTCTCATTGATACTGAGTATTTTACTAAGTGGATTAAGTCCATTCCTCTCACATCATTAGGAAGCAAATTGCCAAGTTTATACATTACCATATCATTTATCGATATGGAATCCCAACCTATATTATATTTGATAATCATGGATCATTTGTAAATGGATATGTTAAATCACTTTATGAAAAATTCAAAATCAAGCATAATACATCCACACCATTTAACCTACAAGGTAATGGTCAAGCTGAGGCATAAAAAAAAACCATTGTTGCAATACTAAAGAATATTGTCAATGATGTCAGTTGTCATTGGCACTATAAAAAATTTCATGCCCTTCGGCATTATCATACTATTCATCAAACCCCCATAGGAAAAACTCCATAATCCCTTATTTATGACACAAAAACTATTATCTTGATTGAGATCGATCTGCTTCATGGTGAGTATCTTTGGAGAATATTTAAGATGATAAAGATTATAGAGTTTTTAGGTTGCAATAACTAGAACTCCTTGATGGTAAGCATTTATATGCCCTATATAACCTGAAATCCTATCAGAATAGGTTGTATCAAAGCTCTAACAAGTGAAATCTCCCTTGGGAGTTTGAAATTAGTGATTTGATCTTGAAAGAGAATAAGAACACTAATGTTGAATGCAACAAGGGTAAGTTCCAACCCAATTGATTGGGCCCATATGTTATCACAACAAATCATGGATCAAGGGGATACCGGTTGGCTAATTTAAGTGGATAAGAACTCCCAAATCCCATTAACATTATACATCTCAAGTGGTTCTATGCTTGACAATTTTTTTGAACATTTACCTAGAAGACCCCTTACTTGGGGATAACTTGTGCTGAAGTCATTTTATCCCACTATTATATCTTGAACCATCTTCATTTTGTCTTGACCTACCCTATCCCATTCTCATGAGAACCATATTATTTTATGACTCTAGACCATTGGCACTTTGGATCATTTAAACTCCAACTAGACTCTTTTTATCCCACCATAGACCATCCTCTTATAGACCATATTTATTTTGTCTCACATTATCATAGATCATTTTACTTAGAGCAATATTATTTTCATACCCTAGACCATTATAACTTGGATAGTTCTATACCTTGGCCAATTATGATCCTGATTATGACTCATAGGCATTATGGACACACTTGACACCAATTCTACAAAGTAGTTCAGCTAGAATATTATTTTTTATCTTCCTCTTATAGACAAGTGAGCATTGATACATTAGCACATGTTTGTTTCCTATTTAATGGTTTTGTATATTTATGTAGCACTGCATAAATTTTTTAATTATTTTTTGTTATTTGGTAGGCATTGTTACCTTAGTAGGATCACACTCTCATCATTTTGTGAGCTTGGGCCGTTGAAACTAGTTTTAGTTGTTGTTGGAACTTGTAATGTTGGATGTGCATCTCCTTGAGTAGTTCATTCTCTATGCCATTTTTTATATCCATGATCCCCATTGCATCTAGTTTATTTTTTGTTTGAACTCTTATCTATGGAAGTGCATATTCTTAGTTTGGGATTTCATTGGGCTTTCTGTTAATATTTCATTGATATTATTTATTCTAAAAAGGTAAAAAAACATTAGAAAATGATTGACAAAAAGAACACAAACATTGTCTTGCACTTTTATTCTGACCCCATGCTCTTTCCATTTTGTAAATAATCATCTTGAATGCTCTCACCATTTTACGATCCCATTTTATTATTTCCTCTACAATATTAATCATGTTTTCTTCTCATCATTTTTCTTCTATGCCATTTCTCAAGAGAACTACATATGGCCTAAAGTTCATGTCAGATCTCGCATCTATGGAACTATGTAGGCAGTGTTCACTTACCTTATGCATCTAGTGTCAACTTGACCACCCCTTCCTTTTCTTCTTTCCCTATCTGCCCCCCCGACACCACCCCCGCCCCCCCCCCCCCCCCCCCACCCAATTCTTTTCTATGTTGTTTCCCTACCACTTGAGGGCAAATTTTTATCCTTTATTCTTCTTTCATTATATCAGTATTTATATTTCATAAATTAGCGGTCACCCTATTGTAGAGATTAATGCCTCTATTACACATACATGAACAATTATTTTATATTTCCACTAATATTATGACTAACTATTCTTTGTGTGTGTTTATTTGATTGTTATTTGGTTGTGTTTTGTAAATCTCATCATTTATTTTTGTGGGTGTTTTATTGTTTATTTATTGCTAGTTTGTGTTGTGTTCTTATTTTTTATGTTGTGTCTTTATTATATTTTGTTCTTTTGATTTGTTATTTTATTTATTTTTTTGTTATTTGTTCTTTTTTATTCCTTTGTTGTTTATTCTTGGTGTTTTGTTATTTTGGTCTTTTATGTTACTATTTTGTCTTGTCTTATATTGTTTTGTTCTTTTTGAGTTCAAATGCATTTTGTACCCACTTTTAGACTAGCTTTTCAATTAGGATTGATTTGTTTCGAGTTGCATTTATCTTTTTATTTTTATTTTTATTCTAAGAAAATCTTATTCATACACATGGATCTTGATTATTCATATCTTATTTTCATGTTGTTTATTAAGTTGTTAATGATTTTTCTTTTATACATTCTTGTTTCTACATAAATATTGATTGCTCATATCTTGATCTTAAGTTAAGGTACATTTATGTATTGTTTTTATCTTTGTTTTTGCTTAAATATAAATAGTTTTAACTATAGTATTAGGAGTTTTTATCATTATATTTAATTGTAAATATTCACATTTGAACCAGCTCATTGTAATAAAAATACATTGTTATTATAAGTTACACATGCTTATGATTCATAATTTCCTTTTGCTAAAGTAAGCACTAGGTGCTTTGAATTCCAAGTCCAAAAGTCCATGACAATTCGAAGAGAATTTCTCAATGCACCATACCTAACACAAGACTCTATGCAAGATGTGTATCTCTTGGCATACACTATGAGTTTAATTAAATAGCGATCCATTTGTATTACATTATTCATTCCTCATTCCATTTTCTCCCATTTATAGGAAAACTACATTGGCATGAAGTTATTTTGGACTATATAGGTAGCTCTTAGATATACAATGTATATCAAATCAGCTCGGCCACCCTCATTCTTCCAATCATCTCTTTCATCACTTTGTGCATCCTCGTATGCTAGTTTTTATGGCTTCCTCAGTCGTTAGACCCTCGTATTTGCATTTTATTTAGGATACTATTTAATATATGAATTAATTTATTTCCTTGAGCTATGCATTCCAAATTTACCTATTGTGGCACAATAGTTAGACCAATCACTGGTTCTATCATCCCTACTAGGGTAAAATTCATTATGAATGATCAAAATCATCCCTATTAGGGAAAAATCAATTTATCAGCCAATAAAATCCACTCTACTAGAGCAAATTACTAGTTATCTAGAGCAATGCTCTCATTTGTCTTCTAATTCTAAGATATGTGGCTTTTACCCTCATTTTGGTAATTTTAAAGTGTGCACCTTATCTTGAAATCAATCATTTCTTAAACCTACAAATTTCACCCTCTTTTGGGTGTGTCAATTTGTGTCACATATATTTTAGGATTGTATCCTTCCCACTTCCCCTTGCCTTAGGGCTCATTATATTCTATTATATTTTTATCATTGGTAATCAACGCGTGTAAGCATTTGTTCAATATGGATATACTCTCATCCATGGGTTAATTTCACTCTTTCAAGAGTCCATCCCTCTTTTTCATCCTCACATATACTCTTGAGGGGGCACCATGGGTCATTTCCTTCCAACTTCTTGACAACTCTTTCATTCTTTGAGAATATGTTGCTTCGTTTGAATGCCTCGCTACACCTTAAATAGGGGAAAAATGTATACATCCAATTCCTATCACCATTGTGCTGAAATTATCAATCTTATTCAAGATTCTATGACATACATCATTTGGGCCAAAATCACTAAAAATACATTGAATAGTTAGATCTTTTCATATACAAGTGTTGATTTAGGCTAATGTATCCCTAAATGTGGAAATGCATTTTATGTGATTATTAGTTTTTACCAAATCATTTTGAGTAAAATTATGACCATGAAAAATGATACTCTTGAACACTAAATTTTTCTAATTTAGAAGCACCTATCATGTGTATGTGTTATTCTGTGTCCATAATACTCTAAATGGGGTATTTATCTATACACAACTAACACCTTATTCTAATTATACTCTAACCAAATTATGACTTAGTAACTTGATGTTTAAAATAGTATTTTGATTAAATGGACAACTAATTTCTAAATAATTACACAAAATTAATTAAACTCACTTAAGTAAATTAAACCAAATAAAGAGCTTAAGTGGAAAATCCATGGAATTTATTGAAAATCTATTAATTGAAAATTTATTTTTTAATTTTGCATCATCTTATGACATCATCAATGGGGTGGCATCCATAAGCCATAAATGGAACAAATATATGGGATAAGCCCTCCCATGCCTCATTAATGCCCCATTCTTCCAAATATTAATGGGGATATTTATGGATTGAGCCTCTAAAATTGAATTGATACATGACCACACATCTTGATCTCAATATGGATGGTCATGGTCAATTTTTATCATTTCCAAAAATCTATAAATATAAGGGTCCTCACTCATCCTTTCAAGATATTTTTGTTTAATGTTAATATGCTAAATTTGAAATAAAATAGCATTAACTATTGGTATATATTGATCAATTCATGAGCCTATTTCATTGGTGCATTGAGATATGATGGAGGAGCAAACCACTCATCATTGATAAATACTTTGAGCACCAAATCAAGGGAAAATCATGTTTTTGAGCTAATCTTGGAGGAGGGATGCTCTTGGGAAGGTTTGATTATTGTATTCCTTATTTCAATAACTCTTAGATTTCATTTCCAAAGCCCCATGAGGGAGTTAACTTATAATGTTATGTCCTTTATGATTATTTTGAGTTTTCACTTCTAATTTTTGAACTAATTTACTTTGGATTCTTACTCTACATCAATAATGATGAGATTAACAGGTTATTATGAATCTATACTTATGGATGGCTAGGGACAAATGAAAATGGATATAAGTTGAGGATAGTAGGGGACACAATCATCAAAGAGGATGTGATGGGGGTATGGATGAGAATGTGATAGGATGGAAGGTATATTAAAATTGGATATAGAGACTCTAGAATACTCGTCAATAAATGTTCCTCATATAAAACAAGCAATGAATTACCTCAATTTTAAATATCTATCTATTGATTTTGTTTATGTTTGTAATAGATTCCCACTTTGAAGACCAGGGTCAGTGATATAAGGGTGGAATGGAGTGGAATGAGGATAGGAAAAGAAGAATGGAAATGGATATCCCCCCAAAAGTGGGGACCCATAAATAGAGGTAGATGGGACCTATCAAGTAAAAAGCATTTTAAATGCATGATGTTTATGGGCTCATTGAGATCTTCACCTTCAAATGTAGCTAACTTGTTGGCTCCTGATCCAAATTTATCAACAATTACATAGGGCCCAATCCATTTGGCTTCAAATTTACCCTTTTTATCTTGATTTACATTGGTATTCTTTTGGTTTTTCTTAAGGACTAGATCACCAACTTTAAATTCTTGAGACTAGATATTTTTATGATATTGGCCTCTTAACTTGTTTTGATATGCTCGAAGGTGATTTAAGGCCCTATAACTCTTTTCATCCAGAAGTTCTAGCTCTTTTATCCTTTCTTGACTAAAATTATGGTCAATAATGATTACCCATAATGAGATGCATAGGGAGGAGAGTTATTCTTATATAGGCAAGATGGGTTTTGTACCATAAGCCAAAGAATATGGAGTGGCCCCAGTGGGTGTTTGAACACTAGTTATATAAGACCAAAGTGTAGGATATAATTTCAAGTGTTAATTTCTTCTAGCATCATTAACTATTTTTTTTAGAATATTCATAAGAATCTTATTAGTATCTTATTCCTATTCATTCCCTTGGGGGTAATATGGTCTATAAAAGTGTTGCTTGATGTGACAATGCTTCACTAGGGATTTGACTTCTTTATTTTTAAAGGACTTGCCATTATTTGATAAGATGTTAGTAGTAATTCCAAAATGGAAAATGATCTGATTCAAGATAAATTTAGATATTTGGAGACCAGTGGTGTAAGTGAGTGGCATAGTTTCAACCCATTTGGAAAAATACTTTGTAGTTGTGATAATAAACTTTTTCCATTAGAAGACATTGGATTTATCTTGCCAATTAAATATAATCACCATATATAAAATGGCCATAGACTCATAATAGGTTACACAATCTTATGCAGGGGCATGAATAAGGTGACCATGTTTTGGTATGCTGCACACTTGTGCACATATTGGTAGGTGTCTAGATCTATTACAGGCCAATAATATCTAGTCATGAGAATTTTTTTAGCTAAGGCCATTCCACTAATAGGGCTACCATGGATACCATCATATACCTCCCTAATTACAAGATTAGCCTCATCCAAGGTTAGGCATCTCAATAAGTTCCCATCATAGCCTCTCCAATAGAGTGTCTTGACAAGGATGATGTAATAGGATGTGTGGTGGATAAAGGCCTTGCATTGATGGAAATTTAGGTTTGAGGGGAGGATATTATCATGGAGATAAGTATATATATCATGATACCAGGGGAGACTAGGATCAATAATAAAAAAAATGTCAAGGATCCATATATTAGTGGGTCAGTAATATTAAATTCTCAATTATAAAATTTCCTTCAAGGACATCTTCAAGAAGGTTGATTATATACCCAATAGTAACAATAGAATCATCTACCTTGTTACTTCCCTGTGGTATTTATTCAAATGTAATGGACTAAAATTTTTTCTTTAGTTGGTCCACCAACTTTTTATAAGGAAGTGATTTCTCAACCTTTATTTTGAAATCCTCAATGACTTGCTTGATTATCAACTATAAATCACCAAATACTTAGAGGTGATGGATGTTCCATTAGATGGATAATTGAAAGCCAACAATCAAGACCTCATATTTAAAAATATTATTGGTGCATGGGAAATCAAGATGAAAAGATTTAGGTATAAGATCTACTTATGGGGTTACCAAAAGGATACCATATCTTAAGCCATGTGTGGTGAAAGAACCATTTAAATATAGTTTTCAGATACTAGATTATGTATTAGTCATGATGGATTAATCTAGGAAGGTTGAAATAAGAGGCTTAATATCTGCATGAGGTGCCTATGTGAGTTAATCTATAATTGCTTGTCCTTTTATGGCCTTTTGGTGAACATATTATATGTCAAATTCACTAAGAAACAGTATCCATTTGGCCATTCTACCTATGAGAGCATATTTTGATAGTATATAATTAAGAGGATCAAATTTAGCTATGAGTTGAACCTAGATATTGAGCATATAGTGCTCACGTTTTTTTGAAGCAAAAACAATGGTTGAATAATATTTTTTGATGGGAGTTTAATTAAAGTCATATGAAATCAATGTGTAAATGAGATAATACATAATGTACTCCTTTCCTTCATCATTGTGTTGTTATAGGATGATAGCTGTTACATAAGGTGTTATATATATATATATATATATATATATATATATATATATATATATATATATATATATATATATATATATATATATATATATATATATATATATATATATATATATATATATATATAAATATATAGAAGCAGAGGCCTTCTTGTGATTGGTGGTGATAACACAAGTAGATTAGCAAGATATTACTTTAGATTATGAAAGGAATACTAACTTTGAGAGTTCCAATTAAACTAGTTCCCCTTCTTCAAGAGATGGGTGAATGGGTGGCATTTCTTTTCTAGCTGACAAATGAATCAACAAATGGCCTATATCTTGCTTTGAAGACTTTTGAGTTACTTCAAATTATGAGGATGAATAATTTCCATAATGGATTTGACTTTAGTATATATATATATATATATATATATATATATATATATATATATATATATATATATATATATATATATATATATATATATATATATATAGAAGCAGAGGCCTTCTTGTGATTGGTGGTGATAACACAAGTAGATTAGCAAGATATTACTTTAGATTATGAAAGGAATACTAACATTAAGAGTTCCAATTAAACTAGTTCCCCTTCTTCAAGAGATGGGTGAATGGGTGGCATTTCTTTTCTAGCTGACAAATGAATCAACAAATGGCCTATATCTTGCTTTGAAGACTTTTGAGTTACTTCAAATTATGAGGATGAATAATTTCCATAATGGATTTGACTTTAGTTGCATTAAACTCAATGCCTCTCTTGGATATATTGAACCCTGATAGTTTTCCCAAGGTAATGTCAAATATACATTTATTTGGATTCAGTCTAAATTTATACTTACACATCCACTCAAATATCCTTCTTAAAACCACATGATGCTCAGATCAGAGTCTAGACTTCCCCAAAATGTCATCAACATTATCTTCAACAATATTGTGCATCATATCATGGAAGATAATAGTCATTACCCATTGATATGTAGCACCTATATTTTTTAAACTAAAGTGCATTACTTTATAATAAAAGGTTCCCCATGGAGTAATAAAGGTTTTATTATGTTGATCTTTGGGCATGATTTTAATTTGGTTATATCTTGAAAATCCATTCATGAGGGCTAACATTTTATAATATGAAATAGAATCCACAATCATATCTATGTTTGGTAGCAAAATTAATATTTATGACATGCTTTATTAATTTCCTAGAAGTCAATATAAATCTGAATTCCACCTTATGTCTTGGCCACAAGAATAATTTTGGATATCCATTTAGAGTAATCAATTGTTTAGATAAATCTTCCTTCCAATAATTTTTGTAACTCCTCCTTGACTAGTAAAGCCACTTAAGGGTGTATCTTTCATGATTTTTTCTTGATTTTTTTATTGGGATGAAAAAATAAATGATGCACAACCAAGGTGATATCAAGTACTGACATGTCTGAATAATACCGTGCAAAGATACCTATCAGTTCTTTGAGTATCTAAATAATGATTTGTCATTCCTCAATCATAAGAGTTTCCCCTAGTTTAACTATTTTAGGATGCTCTTTTGTTCCAATTTTGGCTTCAATTACTTCCTCAATGAGGGAGGGTGACTAATCATGAAGATAAGTTAGAGGAGATAGTAAATCCTAGATGTCTAAAGGAACACTTTCTAGGAGATCTGTGTCTATTTCTATATAAAATTTTGTTTCATCTAAAATGGGTGGATAATATTCTAAATTTTGAGGGGGTTCCTCTTCTTCATTTTACTCTTCTTTAATTTGATTATGGGTTGTTCATTGTTTTCCAAAATAGGCTAACTGATTGAGATTAATATAGAGCACCTTTTTATGATCTCTAGAAGGCATAAAATCTTGTGCTCTCAAAAATTCTAGTATTCCCTCATAGCTTTGGAACATGTCAAAGAATAACTCATGTTGGTGATCCTAGTCTATTAAGGAAGGGTAATGAAGGGAGATGCTAATGGTAGAGATGGTGGTATCATGGAAAAGGTTAGGGGTAGCGAGTTCTTCATAAAGACTATAAATAGATCATGTCTCAACTTATTTGTTAGAAGAAGACTCTTAAAGGACTAAAGCAGTATCCAAAATCATAATGTTTAGGTCAATGTTAAGAGGTTTATATCTTAGACCATGATATTGTGGAAATTATTGAATCTATATAGGCTCAAGCCTACCTTGTTCATGATTGCCTAGTCCTTTTCCCTGATAATTCATGTTCTTCAATATTTTTTGAATTTGGGGGTATTTTTGTCTATGAAATGTGAGTGACTCATTTTATAGAATAAGCCACAACTCATTAGTCTCATCAAATTAATTTTATAATAATAATCCTACATTGAAAAAGCTCATCAGTTTGAACTAATAACTGATAGGATTAGTCTTCCTCACATATGGGGACCCATAACTATGTGGGGAGAGAGGCAAATCTCCAACACAAAAAGTCTTATATTCATATTCCACACATCATGTGAGTGTGGTTTTAAAATGGGTGACCTTTAGTGATGGATTGGAATCAGGCACTAGATCATCATGGTGGACATACTTGATAATCATTAGGTTTGGATTAAAACTATATGTGCTAGGACGAGAGCATGTGGGTCAAGATTGACCCATTTGAAGCTATGAAAATGTTCTATTTCCACAAGAATTATGACTTCCATACTAGAATGGGGGAATTTTAGAAACTTTTGGAGAGTGGAAGGGACAACTTGAATTTTATGAATCCATAGACAACTGATAAGTATATTTTATGGAAAATCGATATCCACAATGTGAATTAGGGTTTAATGGAATATAGATCCCACAACAATAGGAATATAAATGGTGCCTATGGATGACCTTTCATTATCATAATATGCTTTAATTATGATTAGAATAGGCTCTAATGATGCTTTATAATACCCCAACTTCTTTAAGAAATCCAAATTACACAAATTCAATGCAAACCTTCCATCTATGAGTACTTAAGGGATGCAGTTGTTAGAAATGGAGATTTTTTATGAATAATGGGTAATTATGATGTGGGCCAATGGGAGACATGTCTTGGAAGTTAAAATTCATTTGATATGGAGAAAAATGAGCCACTAATGTTTGGAATTGATTAGTATCAATATATGGGGGACTTTTAGATCATTTAAAACTTCATTGAGGATATCCTGATAAATAGATGATGTTTTGATAAGATCCATGAGTGAAATTTTGGTAGGGGTCTTCTCAAGTTACTAGATTATATAATAAGGCTTATCAAAAGAAATAAAGAATTTCTTGGAGATAATGATCTTTTGAGATGTTGATGGAGATGGGTCCTTTGGTGGTGCCCCCAAAACTACAATTTTATTACATTATGTAGTAACTACACAATCAACTATGGCCCAGTTGATCTTCAATTTGGTGGGTGATGGTGGAGTATGCTTTTAGGGGCCATGGATTTTGATGGTATTGACATAGTGATAGTGTGATGCATGATATTCTGTATGGTTGGAGGTGGATGCCTAACCTTGGTATCTAAGTGGTTTTTCTTTCCTTTGACTATGCTTGGGTAAAGGATCTTGATAAATACCAAGCTACTAATTTTTAGATTGATTAGTAGTGCTATCCCCCTCAGCTTTAGTGTCACCTTTTTTAATGAGATATTGAATATAGTGTTTCAACTACATAATTTTTTTAGTGTCATGCCCTTTGACTATATGATATTTATAGAATCCATCATCATGATACCAATTAGGTTGAGTTTTTGCTGATCATCCAAAGGTTGAATCTTGGGAAGAGTAATCATGTTTATAACTATCAAATATTAAAGGACCACTTTAATAGGTACCCCAAGAATGATAATATGACATTTCCCTATTCAATATTTTGGCTTACCTCATGACTCTCTGATGGAGGAGACATTTTGATGATCTATGGGGTTTTTATTTTTATTGAATTCTTTTGGTTTACCCAAAAAAGAGTTATCCTGATTATGATTTTGTTCATTTTAGGTCTATAATTTGATTGCTACATTTTCAATGAGTGATTTTTCATTTTGGATCCCTTTTTAAATAATCTCATCAAAGGATTTGGAACATTGTAGCTTTAATTGATATTTTAATTCTACATTGGGGTTGTCGATGAATATTTTGGTCAATTCTTTTCCTAGAGTTATACATCAAAATTAGCTTGCTAAAATACTCTAGTGTTGTAAGAAAGAGGCCAAAATTTCCCCATTTATTTTCTTAGTATTGTATATGTCTATGATGGAAACATCATATTCTATATTGAATGAGAAATATCTCACAAATTGTTTAGTCAATTCCCCAAAACTCGATACAGATTCGTTTGGAAAATGCATAAACGATTATAATGTTGGTCATGTGAGACTCTTTGGGAAATATATTAGGAGGTAAGAATCATCATATGTAACCTCATGGCATGCCACATAAAAATATTGCACATGATCATGAGGATCTTCTTTACCTCTATATTTTTTCAAATTTTGGTACCTTGAAATGAGGTGGGAAAGGGATTTACAAAATTCTTGTATATAAGGGAGAGGAGAAAAAATATTCATATTTGTATTTCATCACTTACGTATGAGGGTAAAAATATTACATATTTTCATTCATCATTTTCCACTCTTGGGAAAATCATGGATCCACAAGGGGATTAGAATTTTGGGCATGACTTATGTGTGGTCTATGATAGTTATGGATATTTTACCTTGGAGAGGATGGCCTTTGATTTTGTGTGCAAAATTAGAAGGCTAAGGAATTAAATTTTTGTGTGAGTTGATCCAATCAATCCTCTAAGGTGGTTTATATCATATTAGCTTTGATGCAGTTATTTTGAAGATCTTCTTGTTGCTCTTGGTCTTTAAGTTCTTGTTTTTGGTCCATAAGGTCATCTTATTTAGGTGTTTTATTGGCATTAGGTTGATGATTTATAATTTTTCACATAATAAGTGGGTGGATTAAATGTTTCAAAAGGCTTGGATCAAATTTAGGGGTAATGCTCCCCCCATTCCAGTAACTTGGGCTAGAATTTGGTCACAATATTCATAGATAAATTGGTTAAATTGGGCCCTAACCTCATCACTATAGAATAAGTTACTTGTGAATCAAACTTCCTCTCCAAGGGTATGCATATTACTATGCATGTCATCATTATCCTAATTTTTTTGTGCTTAGACTCCCAAAGATGTCATTTTATTTATTGGATCCTTTTCCTATTCTTAAGATTTGGGCATGGGTTCTAAGAGGGATGGTGTATGGTAGGGGTGATGTAAGAAACTAAAACTAAGAGTGGTCAAGAGGAATGGTTTGGATATGTGTTAGTCTTAGATGATGTGGAGACTAGAATAACAAAATACTACCAAAAGCCAAAACCTTATAAGGGTTTAATCTAGAAAAGAGATCAAGTAAATGAAGTGTCTAAAATACCTTTCACACTAGCAAAGTGGTGAATATATGGGTTCTAGGTATGAAGCAGTATTGATGATGAAGTGATCGCGACTAGACTAAAAACTTGATAAGGTTTTGTATGTTGATAATGTTTAGTCAAAGGGTGATGATGAAGATAAATTTTTTTTTGGTGACCACTAAGGTTTGATTCCAAGACTAAGGTTATATCCAAAGAGGTGAATAGAGAATATGGAATGGATGTTTTATGTTATTCTAGAGTGGGATTTATCTTAGGGGTTTTTAGGTCTTTTATGACAAAAATGGGATTGGCCGACTCGATTCACAAACAACACAAGTTTAAGCACAACATACAAACAACAAACTTAGCCATAAACCCTAAATTTGTCAACTGAATGGGTGTGTAATCTGAAATCTACACCATCTAATGGCTTTATAGGTGATATTGTAGGTTAGTGACCCATTATGAAATCTAACAAACCCTCTCAACCCCATCTATGCTTAACAATCACTTGTGAGCTGATATTGACTCTGATAATAGTGCACCTATTATGGCTAATAGGTCCTATTATAGGTTTATATAGGATCACTAGTGGAGTCCTCGATATATAATAGGTATGTTGGGGCCCAAATATGTGTAGGATGGTGTCTAACCACTTTACGTATCAGATCCAAAATGCCCCTAACTCCATATAACCCTTTATAGGGAATTCTAATTTAGCACCAATGATAACTATCTTGATATTTATACTCCATTAAAACATGGAGTTTGGTCTAATACAAAATGATAAATTATGTTGGCCCCATAATTTTGACTAAGTGTTGTCTAATTTTGGCATGGAACTAGTATGACACTGAAGGACCATGACACGTAATTTATAGGTGTAAAAAAAACATGGTGCAAAACCTATAGGGCACAAGAGGACAATGGTGTGAAGGAACTAGTTTGAAAGGACCCAGTCAGATGGGAATGAGTCACAAGGAACCTAAGGATGTAGGACTCAGAACAATAAAGGAAGACTAGGGGAGTGCATGGAAAGCAGGAGCACTTGGAAGAATGATTCATATGGGCCACTTTGACCTTATTCATAGGAAGTTTTGCACTAGATCATAAGGACAGGAACACATGGCAAAAAAGATATAACATAGAGCCAGGATATAGGGGCCACAAAGGCCCATATCTTTAAGAAGAACTAATTTTTAAACACCATGATTCTTGATTTTTTGAGACTTTTTTGGCCAATTATTCATGCCATTAATGATTACAAACACTTGGTCAAGACAAAACAAGTATAAATACCCCTATTGTAAAGCATTGTGGGGATGAACAAACTATGGAATGATATAATGTTTACCTTTATAATTAAGTTTAATATATGATATAATAGGTTTTATCGATTTGTGTTATACTAAATTATGGTGTGAACCAAGTGTTTATACTTATATATGACATGTACCCTATCTTATTTTATTTTCTAGGTAACTAATTCTAATAGAAGATGACAATATTCTATGTAGTGATATTAATCAAACCTAGAACTCAAAGGATCAAGGTAGTCTATTTATGCTTTTATATAATCCTTGTTTAATTAGCATAAAGAGAAGAATATGAACAAGTTATTCAAATTGTGTAATAAAACTTACGAGAATCGATCTTTCACTATGCACTTCGGGTGAGCGTGCAAGACCTAATTCTTATATGAAAGGGCCAATGTGCTATCTCATTAGGCTAGACATCAGCACTATATATAGAATTATCCAAAATAACCCAACATTTTAGTTCCATTATCGAACTTGAAGCACTTGAAACATAGTCATGAAATTTTTTTTGAGTGTATTACTCTAAAGAATATATAATAATGGGTTACTAGTGTTGAAGCTAACTTTGTGGTTCCTTATTTTGAGGCAAAAATATCTACATGGTAGTGGGTAGAGTTAAATCTCTATAGTCCATAGTATGAAACCTTCTTTTTGGAGGTCTCAGTTCATTTACAAGATTGGTTGATAGTATATGCTCAAGGATGATCAAGGAATCTTGGAAGGAGGTAGTCTTGTAAAATACAATGACAAATAACTTTATCATGACTTGGAGCCCTATGGATGTGAACAATTAGATTTTGGTGAAAAGGAGTTTTGAATAGCTACATTTTGGAGTACATTGTATCTACCTATTCATGTCTTGAAGAAGCCAAATTCTAGTTCCTTAGAGAACTGTGTGGTCATTATCTTAACCTTTTTGCCTTTGAAATCAAGAAGCTAATTATTGATTTTGAACTTGAAGCTATACCAATGGAGATCTTAATCCTATTTTGCATGAGCTAAATATTTAGAAGGGGAGAATAGGAGTTAGTATAAAATTATGGGTTCAAGATGGTATCTAGCCAACGTGCATAATGGAAATGGAAGTATGATGAAGCTCAGTTAAGGATTATAGGAGTTAGTAGTGTGGGAGGATATCGATAGAACTTAAGGAGTATTGTTATGAGTTATAGGGAAGTAGAAAAACATGAGGACCCCATAACTTTTGAGTTATGTTCTATGCCACTTCTATCCTATGAAGGAGAAATAAGTTGGATGGTAGGAACTGAGGAACCAAGTTTGAACCAACCAGGCTCCCCCACCATAGTGCATGTTCATATTTTTGAGTCAGATGAAGTACACATATAAAATGAGGATAGAAATAGTTTGGAATCAAAGACTGAACTGATAAGGGATACTAAATTTGAGCCTTTTGATGCTCATTTAGACTTAACACTTTCTTTCTAACTTCAATGGAATTATATGGCACAACTTGGGATACCTAGTGGACTCGACCTATAAGGATAGAATATAGGCCCCAACTTGAGTAATCAACTATCTACTACTCCTCACATCATAAGCACTACTATTTTAGGTGGAATAAGAGGTGGTACAAGAGGTAGTGAACTTCCTCCTCAAGGGACTGGGGTTGGATGTTCCCATCAACCACTCATTCAAATACCTCAACTAACTATAGTGTATTATGAGATGACATTACACTTACAAGAGTATCAAGGTATAGAGAATGTATCTGAGCACATCCACAAATATGAACTAATTTAGAGGGCATGAGGTATTACATCCTTTGAGCATAAGGCCACATAGTCTGAAACTACACTTTAGGAGTGCACACACAAATTGTATCTCAAGTTTGACCCTCAATAAGTAGCAGTCAATTATGACTAACTAAATACAATGTTCCTTCAAGAGTTTGACATTCCTAAATTTGACCAATAGAGCATAATGACATTGAAGGACATAAATCAAGGACTCACTAAGAGTGTGCATGAGTAAGATGTAAGTTTTAAAACTTTGCTATCTAAATGGACATTTGATATTAAAATTGCTCAATATGCACAATGGTTTATGGGAGGATTATTACTACCCTTCTATTGAACCTTGATAAAGAGGACCTTCACTAGTTTGTGCAAGGTTTTAGAAGTTGATCTTCATGATGAGGTAGTTAAGAGCATTGATACTAGGATCAATCCCTTTGTGGAGGCCCAAATAACCTCAATGGCATCACAACTTGAGAATTTGATGGCCAATAATATGCATGAAACAAATAGTGGTGTTTGGTGTACAGATTGTAAATCTAAATGGCATAGATGGAACAATTATCCATAAAAGAACATCTGCATGATACTTAAACATACATGTGAAATATATCATGAATAACATGATGTATGCTCATATCCTCTTCTATAGCGAGCTACGCACACTAAGGTGTCTGATTATTACTAGATTTATGATGCCTATACTCATGACACTAATGACTATCATTTGAATAGTGACATCCATGAAGTTTGAGTGCATGGCATGTATAAAACCTCAATAACAAATTAGTTGTTAGGAGTAGTTGGAATAAAATTTCATACATGTCACTCTAACCTTATTGATAGGAAGTTTTGCACCATCCTACAAGGAGAGGAATACATGGTAGCAAAGGTATAGCATAAAGCAAGGATATAGGAGGCATAAAGGCCTAGATATTTAGGAAGAACTTATTGTTAAATGCCATGAATCTTAGTATTTTGGGAGTTTATTGGCTAATTATTCATGCCATTAATGATTTTAAACACTTGGTCAAGGCAAAAGAAGTATGAATACCCATGTTATAAAGCATTATGAGGATGAAGGGATTCTAGAATGATATTTTGATGAACATTTGCCTTTTTAATTAAGTTTAATATATAAAATAACAGGTTTTATCAATTTTTGTTATACTAAATGATGGTGTAAACTAAGTGTTTACACTTATATATGAGATGTACCCTATCTTACTTTCTTTTCTAGGTAACTAATGCTAATAGAAGATGACAATAGTCTGTGTAGTGATATTAATTGAACCTAGAACTCAAAGGATCAAGGTAGTCTATTTATGCTTTTATATAATCCCTATTTAATTGGCATAAAGAGAAGAATATGAACAAGTTATCCAAGCTGTGTAACAAAACCTACAGGAACCGGTATTTCACTACACACTTTGGGTGAGCATGCAAGACCTAACTCTTACATGAAAGGGCTAGTACGATAGCTCATTGAACTAGACTTCAGTATTGAAGCTAGAATTATCTAAAATACACATCATCAACCACTAGAGACTAATGAAAAGTGCATGGATATCACTTTCATGGCCACATTATAACCTATAATAAAAAAATAGGGAGGGTTTATTGGTGGTTTATGATCCTCTAGAAATCACTGCAAGGATGCAATGAGGAGAGCATACACCACTATAGGCCCCGAGTGACACTCAGGCAATCTAAAATTTTTTTAACCCAATTAATTTAGTGGGTTTGTTATTCTAATCTAATCAATAACCAAGCATGTGATAAAAATAATGTTTTAGCCAATTATAGGACCAATTGACCTACAAAATAGAAGATCAATAGTTTAAAGATAAACGATCTTTGATTATTTGTCCTACAACAAAATGGTTTAGCAATTTTTAAATTGACAACTTTGACATTCAATCCAACACAAATGTTGTTAGCAATTTTAAATTCTTTGCCTTGGATCGATGAAACCTATGAGCACACGTCAATTCAATGCATAAATAAAATCAAATAAATGATTAAAAATAATTTTTTATCTAATTCTAAAATTGGTCAACTTGTAAAATAAATGATTAGTAGTTTGATCAATTTTAACTTTCAAACAATCATTTCATGGAGCATACAAGACACCCTATAAATAAAAAGTGTTAGTAAGTTTGGAAAAGTCTGATCCTTTGACATTTTTAAATACCTATAAATGATAAGATGATAATTAAAACAACATGTAATTAACTATATTAAATCTCGAAAGTGGTGATACTTTGATCAAAATAACTTATGTAAAATCAAAACTTACGATTATTAACTTAAAAAATTATGAAAACATATGAATGTGTTACACACAATAAACCACCACAATATAAAACTAAACTTAAATATTCTAAATCTTAATAAAATATTTAATATTGACAACAATTATCTATAATATTAACAATAATATCTATCAAACTGATACGCAACTATGACTAACTTGAGACCCTATGATATATAATTTGATGGTACAATGGCGATTGGACCAAACTCTTAATAAATTAAATATAAATAAAAACATTATCTATCTATTTTACTCATCAATTATATCAAATCAAAATGAATGAATAATGAGATTAAAATTAGTTAAAATAATAAAAAATGGTTAGTATGATGATACACCGTACATGGATGATACTGCTTTTGCCAAATGCAACAGATATGAATATATCCTAATCTTAGCCAACATACATGTGGCATGGAGGTTTAGGTACCAAGGGTTAGACCAAATGATTATCTAAAAAATTGAAATTGTAGGCTGAAATAAAGCACTCAATTAAAATGTAAAACACGTATGCAAGTTGGTATCTTTGTGAATCAATTTTGCCAATTGTAAAGTACATGGAATGTTGAATAAAACACTCAAGCAAAAATGTAAATCTAGAGAGAAAACCACAGACCTACTTGACATCAAGGTGGGAAGAGTAATTTGGGATATTTCAATCAAATGGCAAGCTTCCCTCAAGTGTTGGTGTGATACCAAGACACCTTAGAGATCGAAAATGTAGATAATATTGTCTATTCACATTTTTAGAGCTATACAATGAGGAAATCACTGATTTGGTTGCACTTGAAGAATTGTCAAAGGTTGTGATAGATGAAAAATAGTAAAATTCATTAGCATTAATAGAGGATGGGAAAGGTGGAGTGATTGTGTAAGGCCTTGAGGGATATATTGTTACAAGTGCTAATGACATATTTAATTTACATGAACATGGTTTTTCTAAGTGGCACATAGCAGAAACCCTTCTTAACAAGTAGTCCTATCAAGTCACGTTCATTATTTTCTATAATGCTTCATATCAAAGAAACTGCACTAGAGGGTGAAGAGTTAATTAAATGTAGAAAGATTAATCCTGTTGATCTTGTTGGTTTCAAAAAATATGCTATGTAACTTGAGCAAGTGTAAAACCAAACTCCATGACCTTTACAAGCCAAAAAAGCCTATATAGCGCTTGGCATGTAGGCCATAAAAACCTAATCAATGGTGACTTAGGGATACCAATAGCTTGCCCAATATAACTTCAAATATTTAAATATGGGACATGAATGTCAACTCAAGTGAAAATGGTGCTTGGAAATAGGGAGCTTACATAGTTATTGAAAACCACTTGACAACACCTCTAAAGACTCATCCACAGTTTGAAGTTTCTATTCATCCAATGCAATATAACAAATCAAAATAAACAAAATATTGACAAATAACAAATGCACAGAGAAAATCAATACAATAAAAATAATGGATTTTTAGGTAATGAACTTAAATCAAAAGTCTAATTTAATTTGCAACAAAAATAAAGTGTCTACAATGATGCATGAACAAGCTTGCCTCAAAATCAATCGTAACAAAATTATGAATTTAATACAAAGATGTAATTTTGAAATTATTGATAGTAAATAAGATTGTAGATGGAAAATATTAGACTTGGAGCCATTGAATTCATCTTAAATATTTCTTGCAAGCATAATTATCACACTTCACACTCATGAGATTAGTCCAAAAGGGTAACTCCCATTGTGGTTGCCAAATGAATCCCCATAAAACTTGAGAAAAACAAATTTGAATATGCACAATTATATTAAATATAACTCAAATCCTTACAAATATCATCGATAGGAGAGAATATAAAGGAAAAATCAGAATTAATAACAATTTGTTACCATCATCTCACTCATCTTTGTCTTCCCTCCAAGATTTGCTAATCAATTCTCGAATGTTACTTATCTTGATGTTGGATTTATTGGCAATGCCTTCAATATGGATAAATTGATGTATTCTTTGGATGCTTGGATGCTATGATGGGTGCAAGAGAGTATGAGAGCTAGTGTAATAAAGGCATCATAGACGTTATTTCTTACTTATTGTCATTCCCATGCTTGGTCATGCCCCTATTAAAATTGGTTTTTGGGAGGGATTGGAGGGGATAATTCCATCTCAAACTTCAAATTTGAAGAGGGATAAGGATATAAATATGGGAAGCCTCTAGACCTTCTTTTCTTGGGGGGGAACATGTGATTATAAAATTAATTGAAATAAAGAATTATAAAATTGGGAATTATATGGAAAGTGGGGTAAATTAGGATTTTGAATATTAGAAAAATGTGAATATGTGGAAAGTGGGATATTGCATTTAGTTAGGATTAATTAATTAATAATCTTAAGGGGATGAAGGGATGATGTTAATACGGGATAATTAAGTGTTGATATTAGAAAAGATTAGTCATAATTTAATGAGTTATTTTGGCATGAAGAATTAGATGCATAAAATTATATATAAGATATAAAACATGATATTACCATTAATCCTGGTATAAAATCCATTAAGCAAAAATCACAAAGAATCATTCCATTATTAAAATATGCCATCAATAATAAATTGGTTAAGATGTTAGATGGTGGTGTAATTTTTCTTATAAGATATTCATATTAGGTAGCTAATATTTTTCATGTTAGGGTAAAGATGGTGATATCCTTCATTATGTAGAATTTACATATTTAATTCATGCCAATGTTAAATAAAAGTATCCCTTATCATGTATAGATGGGATCTTACAACAAGTTAATGATTTTGAAATGATGTCTCTTCCTTATGAATTTTTAATTTCTAATCAAATTTTCATAAATCTAGAGGATAGACATAAAAATATATCAACCACATGTAGAGGAACATTTTTTTTGGATTGATATGGGATTTAAACTAGTCCCCAACCATAAAAAGGAGTATAAAAAGAAACTTAACTAAATAAATAAAAAATAGGCAAGGCCAAATGAAGTGGTGTGACAAAAAAAAGTAGGAGAAATAAAAAACCGAACTATAATAAAAGGGGGAAAACCCTAAAAGGGCCAAAAGGATAGCCAACAAAACATAGCAATAGAAAAAACCAAAAACTTACAGATATATTAAGATTTTGTATTATCCACCTTATCTTATATATTATCCACAATGATGGTTTCCTTATCATTACAAGACATAGAAGATGATTCACCTACCATAGTTAGCTTAGATCACCTATATTTGATCTTGCAGCCACCCAAAGACTCAACCGCTCTGTTGTTATCCAAATGGCCCTGCATGGACTTTGTGATGACTTGACATGGTGTTTTTGGCAACCAAGAGGGAATGGAAATCCCCCCTGAGACACCAATTTTTCTAGTAGTTTGACTGCATACACCTATTCCTTAATGTGTTTGGCCTCCTTCTAATGGGATATTTCCATAATTAGGCTTTTAAGATGTGACAAGGGAGGCAAAGATAAGAAATGACCCTCTACTAAGTTTTTAACATAGACTTTCTAATAAATCTCCTTGACAAAGACCATGAATCTTGTCTCCAGTTCTCAAAAATAAAAAAACAACAATCCAACCCCATCTGAGCCAATGCAGGGGAGCTTGGGTAGGGGACCCAACTCAGAATTCATAATTTCCTCTACCATATTATGGTGGTGATCTGGGTTAACAAAGAATATGACCAAATTTAAAATCACCTCTTCATCAAATACAAGAGCCATGATAATGGAAAAACATTACCACCACTATTGAATTGACTTGACTATGAAAATGTTGTTCCAAGTAATCATTGCCTAGAATCGATGAGTTTGCCTAAAAAAATTATTCAAATGGAGCCTAGAGGATAGACATAAAAAAATATCCGCCACATATAAAAGAACATTTTTTTTAGATTCATATGGGCTTTAAACTAGTCCCCAACCATAAAAAGGAGTACAAAACTAGTTAAGTATGAAGAAACTTAACTAAATACATAAAAAATAGGCAAGGCCAAATGAAGTATCATGACAAATAAGGTTAAGAAAAACAAAAAAACCAACTACAATAAAAGGGGGAAAACCCTAGAAGGGCCAAAAGGCTACCCAACAAAACATAGCAATAGAGAAAACCAAAAAGTTGTAGATATATTAATATTTTGTAGTATCCAACTTATCTTCTATATCATCCACAATAATGGTTTCCTTGTCATTAAAAGACATTGAAGATGATTCACCTACCATAGTCAGCTTGGAGCCCTTATATTTGATCTTGCAGCCACCAAAAGACTTGACTGCTCTATTGCTATCCAAATGGCCCTGCATGGCCTTTGTGATGACTCAATAGGGTGTTTTTGGAAACCAAGAGGGAGCGGAAATCCCCCTTAAGCCACCAATTTTGTTAGTAGTTTGACTACATCTACCCATTATTTAATGTGTTTGGCCTCCTTTGAATGGGATATTTCCATAATTAGGCTTTTAAGATGTAACAATGGAGGCAAAGATAAGAAATGACCCTCTACTAAATTGTTAGCATAGACTTTTTGATAAATCTCCTTGATAAAGCCCACAAAGACCATGAATCTTGTCTTCAGTTCTAAAAAAGCAACAATCCAACCCCATCTAAGATATTGAAGGGGAACATGGGTAGGGGACCCAACTCAAAATTTGTAATTTCCTCTACTAAATCATGGTAGTGATCAGGTTTAACAAAGAACATGACCAAATTTAAAACCACCTCTTCATTAGATAGAAGAGCCATGATATTTAAGGCAAAACATTACCACCACTACTAAATTGACTTGACTATGAAAATTTTGTTCCAAGTAATCTTTTCCCAGAATTAATGAGATTGCCTAAGAATTTTCTTTAGATGGAGCCTAGAAGATAGACATAAAACTATATCCACCACATGTAAAGAAACATTTTTTTGGATTGATATGGACCTTAAAATGGTCCCCAACCATAAAAAGGAGTATGAAAACCTGCCAAGTATGAAGAAACTTAAATAAATACATAAAAAATAGGTAAGATAAAATGAAGTGGTGTGCTAAACAAAAGTAGGAGAAACAAAAAACCCAACTACAATAAAAGGGGGAAAACCCTAGAAGGGACAAAAGGCTACCCAACAAAACATAGAAATAGAGAAAACCAAAAACTTGTAGATATACCAATATTTTGTAGTATCCATCTTATCTTCTATATCATCCACAATGATGGTTTCCTTGTCATTACAAGACATAGAAGATGGTTAACCTACCATAGTCAGCTTGGAGCCCTTATGTTTGATCTTGCACCCACCCAAAGACTCAACTACTCTATTTCTATCCAAATAGCCTTGCATGGCCTTTGTGATGACTCGACATGGTGTTTTTGGAAACCAAGAGGGAATGGAAATACCCCCAGAGCCACCAATATTGATAGCAATTTGACTACATCCACCCATTCCTTAATGTGTTTGGCCTTCTTCCAATGGGATATTTCCATAATTAGGATTTTAAGATGTGACAGGGGAGGAAAAGATAATAAATGACCCTCTACTAAGTTTTTATCATATAATTTTTGATAAATCTCCTTGACAAAGCCCATAAATACCATGAATCTTGTCTTCAGTTCACAAAAAAAAAAGAAGTAACAATTCAACCCCATCTGAGCCAATGAAGGGGAGCTTGGGTAGGGGACCCAACTCAAAATTTGTAATTTCCTCTACTAGATTGTGGAAATGATTAGGTTTAACTAAGAACATGAACAAATTTAAAACCACCTCTTCATCAGATAGAAGAGCCATGATATTTGTGGCAAAACACTACCACCACTATTGAATTGACTTGACTATGAAAATGTTGTTCTAAGTAATCCTTGCCTAGAATCGATGAGATTGCCTAAAATTTTTATTTAGATGGATCCTAGAATATATTATTAAGTCTTATCCATGATATGCCTCTATTAAACACCATTTTTAAGACTATGATTCTATCATATACTTTTGATGTTACCAAAGCTCAATCCATCCCTTGACCCATGATGTAATCCAAAACTCCATGACTAACTACCCATAGTCTAAGGGAGAATTAAATAATGTGAAAACACCACTCAACATAAGGAAATAATGTAAAATCCTTGTTATTAATGCACTTAATATCCACCCTTGATCATTTAAGAGATGCACATGTTATAAGGATGCCATTAAAAATCTAACGAGGTAGAAATATTAGAAAGAATGACATAGTCTGATCCAAAAAAATAATCAATGAAATTTATTATTGAATAAGATTTTGATAGAGATATGGCCCATCTATAAAACCTCAAATTCAATTTATAATATTTAGATTTTTAGGAATTAAATTTCCCCCATTTAGTAAAGTTTCCTTTTTTAATTTATGAAATTAAATTAAAAGGAACAATAAATTTAAAAAACCCATATTGATGGAAGATAAAGATGGAAAATATCCCCAAGTATCATGAACATTATCCATTGTACTTGATTTTGATTTATCAATTCCATAATTGGCAAGGAAATCGGCAGTAGAGTTGGTCTTTCAAAAACAATGTTTGGATTCTAAAGAAGAAAATTGTTCAGTTTTCCCCAAACACTGGATAAAATATTTTTATGTTTCCAAGAGGTGTCATATTTTTTCAAAAATGTAGAAATTATAATATGAGAATATCCTTCAATGATGAGCTTGTCAATATGGCATTAAATGGCAAGGTCAATCATAGTAACCAATGCTTGGTCCATCATAATTTTTTCTAGAAATTGCCCTGATCAAGGATCCATTATAGTCTTGGATGATGAAGCTAGACCTATAAGCACTCGTATTTCCCCTGGAAGCTCCATCAAAATTCAATTTGAACCACCCTAATGGTGGAGGAATACAATAACTCTTATCCTTTCTTACTTTTTTTCCTAGAATTACTATTAACCCATTAATGGGTGTGAAATGTTAGGTCCTAACATTTTTGTAACCAAAATGTCTAAACTAGTGGTGAATAGTATCTCTAGCCATGGAATGTGGATTTACCTCATTGCACTAAAAATAGGTTTCAAGCCATCTGCTGACCCCTATCCCATTGAACAATGAGTTGGTTAGCCCATTGTATGTGGATACTTTTCATGAAGGTATGCATACCTTACCCTGTGCAGGATTAGAACCTGTGACCTCCCTTTTGGGAACACTTGATCTTCACCATGAGGACAACTTAGGTGCACTATAAAGGAACTTTTTTTTAATGGAATGCCATTCAATTTGTTGAATGAGGTACCCATTTTCAAAGAGTTATGCATGTAGACTTTGATGATCTCATCAGAATTATCATTCAAGTATACCTTGCTAACCTTACAGTTCATTAAAAAAAGAGAAAGAAACATCTAAACCATTTACACAAATTATTAATTAACTTTAATAAATATGATATATATTTGAATCCCAATAAATCAATGATTAGAGTTATATAAGGTAAATTGTTAAGTCATATTATTTTAAAATATGACATTTTGATTGATCCAGGATGCATCAAATTTATTAAGGATTTACCACCTCCTAAAGGCCATATATGGTCTTATATCAATTTTTGGTAAAAACTAATTTGTAAGTTTATTTCTTATTTCACTGACATGTCTAATCCCTTACATCTTATGAAAAATCAAACTTAGTTATGGGATACAAGTTCTAATTGAACATTTAATGAAATAAAAAATATTATAGAAAGTGATTTGGTAATTTCTAAACTTGATCTGAATAAACCATTTATCTTATACATTAATTCATGTTATTTCAGAATATGACATTTCTATTGATCTAAAATGCATCAAAGATATTACGGATTTATCGCAATGTAAAAACCAATCTACTCTTAGATCATTTTTTGTGAAAAAACTTGATGCGTATGTTTATTTATGATTTTGTTAACAAGTCTAATCACTTACATATTTTTTAAAATAAAAATCAAACTTATTTATGGGATGTAGGTTCTTATTTAATATTTAATGAAATAAAATATGATATAAAAAGTCCTCTGGTACTTTAGAAACCCAATATGAATAAATCATTTATCTTATTTGTTAACACAACTAAAAAAATACATAGGTGTTGTTATTATTGAACATGAATTTAATCATGAGGAAAGACATATTGGCTATATGATTTAAAATTTGAAATATGTTGAAGTTAGGTACCATTTGATTGAAATTTTTATTTTTTCATTAATTTCATATTTAAATAAATTAAGATATATTTTTATGGGAAAAATGTCATTATTCATTCAAATGTACCTATTTTATCATATTTATTTAAGTAATAATCCAAGGTAGGGTAGAAAAATGGATTTTAAAAATTAAAGAATTTGATATGGAATTTATGACTTCAAAAACTATTAAGAGATATAAGTTAGCCAAACACTTAGCTTCAAATCTAACCTCTAGTATAATTTTATTTATTTATCTTAGTCGATGATACTCTGAATTCCAAACCTTATTTTCAAACCAAGAAGGTTGTTTATCTTTTAAAAAGGTTAAAAATAAGAATTGAGATGCATGATTGGGATTACTTGTTTTCATAAGATGTTTGGTATCTTGACCTTATTTATTATTTCTAAAACCAAACATGTCCTTATAGATTAGATAAACGTCAAAGAAGAGAACTTAATTTACAAGGTTTAAAATTTGTCTTATTACAAAATTTTATGTTCTATATGAATAGATATGGAGTGATTTTATGTTATTTAATCCATGATCAAACTCAAAAGTTTTTTATGATTTTTCACAAAAGTAATTTTGGTAGACACTATGCAATGAAAATTATAACATATAAAATTATTTATTCATGATATTATTATCCTAATTTGTTTCAAAATGTTTATAAATTGATGAGGTCATGTATGTCATGTCAGATTTTCATGGGTATAGATAGATTACAAGCCATGTCTTTAAATCATATATATATATGAAACTTACTAAGTGTGGTATCAATTTCATCTCTGACATTCATCCTCCATCTTCATTAGGATATAGATACATCTCAACTACTACTAATTTATTCACTAAATGGCCTAAATTTATAGGATTGAGAACTTATGTCACTTATGAAGTGATATCATTTTTTAAGAAACAATGTTTTTCAAGATTTAAGGTTCTTTATAAAATAATATCTGATAATGGACCTCGCTTCATTTCTAATTAATATTTAGATATTTTTGGATGTTATTCAATAATTTATAGTGATTATTATAAATATTATCCATAAAAATAATGGATAAGCGTAATCTACTAACCAAAAAATGTTTTTTATTAATGAAAAAGATAATTTATGAGAATAAAAGGAGTTGGCATGTTAAGATTTTTTAACCATTATCAATTGATCATAAAATGGTGAAAGATGGAATACATTATTATCCATTTGTATTAGTGTATGTCTTCAAACCCACCTTTATAATTTATAATTATAAATAACTACATCTAAGATTGATCTTCAATGTCTCATCAGATATATTAATGCTATAAAATAAAGATTAAATTACCTCTTAGTTCTAGATGAAACTAAATTAAAAACTCTACAAAAAATAAAGAAGGCTAAATAAAAACTTAAGAAATAATTTGATAAGAAAGTTTATAATTTTTCTTTAAGGTCAGAGATTTGACATTATATTAGGAGAAAGCTCACTATGAACTGAGAGTCACGAAAACACCATAAGTTGGATTCATTACGACTTATGCCATATAAGATAGATGTTATTCATGGTCAAAATGTTTTTCACTTACATAATATTGATGGCAATTAGGTATGTCATTTAGTTAATGGTCATCATATGAAGCTTTTATTTCCTATTGGTTTTTTCTTTATTGTTATTTTTCATTCTTATTATTTTTCTTTCTTATTTGTTTCTTTCTAGTTTCTTATCCTTTATGTATCCTTTCTCTTGTTTTGGTTTGTGTTTGAATCTTTTTTAAGACATGAAAGATATTCATCATTATGAAGAAAAAATCAAGAAATTTCTTGAATATAATTGTAATTATTTATTATCAAAGGTTTAAATATTTTGTCAATTATGGATTAATTTTTCATAATAAAAAAAGCACTAAAAATATTTTTATATAAGCATTACTTGTTTCCAATATTTATGTTTTAGACTAATTCAATGATTTTAATTTAGCCTAATCTTTCTTATTATAATTTATTACTCTACATGCCATGCTAACTTAACAATCCATCCCTTATTTGTAAGAAATTTTTTTAAGGGGTTCACTTTTATATGTTTAGGAAACATTTTGTCTAGATTTCAATCCTAAGTCTTGAAATTCACAAAATGTAATTATAACCTAATTCAACATGTGAAATTGGCTAACAAGGTTCCAATGTTGTGGAAAATTTTAGTACCCCTATTTTTGAACTTGAAATTATCTTATTTCTCTCATATAATGATTTGCACAATAAAACCTAAAACAACATTGGTGGGGAACAACATGTCTACAAATATTTGACAATCATTTCTTGTGTATATGTGATTAAGTGTGATATATTACTAGGTTGATTGCTTTCAAAAATTCATGATTGTAATTTAAGTGAATCAAATAGTTCATAGAATTTTTTATCAATTTTGTTGCATGATCGTACTCTCTAAAGTTACAAGGTTATAATTGATGTTTGGAAACCATCACAAAAAGTTGTAATAGTTTATGAAAGTGATGTTCATTAACAAAAATGATAGTAACTTTTTAATTTATAGATTTATTGTATTTTGAAAATAATTTGTTTTAACTTGTTTTGGTTTAGATATGATTAATTTTATCATGTTTTTATATTTTAAAATTGTATATCCAAGGTCTGAACCCAATGTTTCACATAGTTTGATTATAAGTGCCATCATTTGTCTATAATCTTTTTGATTTTAGATTGATAATTTATTTCAACTGGTGACATTTGAATGTAATAACTATTAGCTTATAACGGTGTAACCTCTTAATGTGCATTGGCACTTTATGATGACTTTTAGTTCATGAAATCTATTTGCATAGTGTTTTGTATTGTTGAAATGATCTATGATTCAACTAAGGTTTGATTTAGTGATTTTGAATGTGACAAAGTAATAAAGGGGATTGCTTGATCATATTTTGCTATTGTAAAAACATGCAATGTTAATTGATTAACATCCAATAATATTTAAGTCAATATTTTAGATGTTTGAGGAAATTTTAATTCATGAATCATGAATTAAAGTCTTGGGTCATGCTATGTTGGTGGGTTGATATGCTACATCTTGGTATTTATTTTCATGTACTCATTTTTTGAATGCCAATTAATCTAGCAAGCAATATAGAAAATATGGAGTGAGGTGCTCAGTTTCAATTTGATCACTATTTTTAATAAGTTACTAAAAACATTAGTAATGTTTGTTTGATCTCAAAAACTTTGTCTTAACACTAACATAGAGGATACATCAACCATAATTGAATTCAATGTGTGCATTGGAGTGGAAGCCACCATAAGTTAGATGATTGTTCTCATTTGTCATTGTTCATTCAATATTTTTGGGGAACATGATCTCTATAAGATTGATTATTGGAAGGTAGAATAATATTTTGAGATGTTTAAGAGATTATGGGATTCGATGTTAATTGAAATACCTTTTTAACAAGAAGGAATTCATTTGGTTTGTTGTTTTGGTTGGTTCACTTATGAAAATAAGGAGATTATTAAGTGGTATATATTATGGTTGTTTTTGCAAGACATATTTTCGGCATGATGTAACTTTTAGCTAATATATGTAAAGATTTAATGTTTAGATGACTCCATGCATGTTCATTTGATTTTCGATTTTTACATTGTATCATAAGTTTGAGTTTCTTTTGGTGAATGAGTGAAATATTTTTAGTTCTTTTTATAATGTGTTTTCCAATTATTTTAAGTTCAAATATGGTCATTGGTTGTTATGCTTGGTATAGCTAAAATATTCCATTGTTGACAATTTCTTATAAATATGAATTTAAGTCTCATGCATGAAATAAATAAGTAGTGTTTGGTTCAATAAATTTCATTTATTTTTGTAGGCATTTTAAGATCGTTTGGGCCATGTTACTGTATGTCAATTTAAATAGCAATGTATATTTTCATTACTTTGAAATAAATTTTAAATAATTATTGGTGATAATTAGGCTATAGTTTATGTTATTCCCAAAATGTTCATTTTCATTTGATGCTTTAAACAGATTACCTGGAAGCAAGTAAATTTTAAGAGTAGCTGAAATAATAGTTTGTTGAAGCAAAAGTATAACATAGTTTTTTATGGACTTTTTGTTAGCCTTTGATCTTTGTTGAATTAATTATTTTTTTGGTTCAATTTAAGATCAGGGGTTTTGATAAACTATGCATTGAATATATTTCATTCACCTTGGTCTCAAGTTGTTTTACTCTCTTTTTAATTGTATCATGTATAATATGAAGTTTTGTAAGGATAATAAATACATTATTTTCATAATTAAAATTATTATTGGTTTTGTCTATATGAATTATTTTAAAAACTTAGGTTTTCATATGTACCTCAAATTATTGGATAAGTATTATAGTTTGTATTTGAAGGTTTGTTAAATAGATTTGTTTTCTATTTGAAGGTAATTGTTTTGATACTTATTCAATCATTTATGATGAGCTTAGAATTGATGAAATGATGAAATTAAAGTGTTAGGTTTTAAAAATTATGTATAGTATATAGAAGGTTGTATTTTGATTATTCTAGTTATAAAATTATAGTTATTTCTAAGTCTTTGGATTTCATAGGCTTTCATTGGTTTTTTTCCCACTATGACCTGTTACATGAGATTGAAATTTTTATTTTCACTCTTTTTACATAGGCTTTCATTGGTTTTTTTTCCACTCTGACATGTTACATGAGATTGAAATTTTTATTTTCACTCTTTTTATATGTTGTAAGTTAAAAATAATTAGTACAGATGTATTAATGTATCTTTGTGAATCTCAATCAATTTTAGAATAATTAATGATTATAAAAAGTATATTTGGCTAAGTATCATGAATAATTTATGTTTTGAGATTAGATTAAAGATATTTTCACTCATAATTTATGTTAAATTGAGGATATTGAAGTGTTTTGCGTCTTTATTTGAATTTTTTAAAATATAGAGAAACTTTAGGCTGGATAAGAGGTTCAAAATGTCTAGATAGGAATGTATGTTGTAGTGGAAACATACAATAGAATATTTGAAATCCTTCTCAAGGCAGTAACACCATGACGGACCTTTTTGGGGATATAGGTATACTAATGTATTTTATCATCTTTTTCATCTTATAACCCAAAATTTTATTCACTTTGATGCAAATTGCCTAAATTTCTAGAATATTTTAGATAATATTTGACTTGTTCCATTAAATCTATAAGGTAATATTTTCCATAGTGTTGCATAGATGAGCTTCTTGAAGATATTGTCCATTTGAATGAGGTACACCAAGATCATATTCTTAAGATATGCATACATCCCATTATGCCTTTCCCAATGCTAATCTTTTTTGACATTTTGAATTATTCCTAGAGCTTAATCATAATCTTGCCATAATCTTGCTAATCCTATACTTGTTATTGTTCCTATTCCTATTTCATCCAATCGTAATATATTTTATTTTTTTAGAATAACATGCATTAGTAGTCCTATATATCAACCTATAGTCACTCATGTGATGAAGAAGTTTATGCTTGAGGTAGATGATGACTATCATGACACTAATGTTTTTGAGTTGCCAACTTTACCTCTTGAATATACTAAATATCAAATAGATAAAGGAGCTCTACTAATTGATTTATTTTTTAAGGATCATTTTGATAAATAAAAATTGTAATTTTGTAATATTTTTTAGTTTATAAATCATATGGTTTTATTTTTCTCGATGTTTATCTCTATTGAAATACTTATGTTCTACATTTCAGTACTTTTATTTTTTTCATGGTTTTAAAAGTAGATATTTTCAATTATTTATTCAATTAAATTTTAGATAGTATGTTCACTTTACTTGTCATTTTTATCATATGGCTATTTTGATATTCAAATGATGTTATTTTTTTCTTTATGGATTATGATTAATTGTGAATTGTCTAAATCATTGAGCATGATATTATTGACCATTTAATTATATGTAAACTTGTTAAATGATTTTTTAGTTGTTTATTAAGAAAGTTATGAAGTGCCCCACCCAT